>CM038142.1:110489693-110760136 GCA_021437245.1 Aegilops speltoides
CCCTTGCATACAATTCACTTTCCGTTCGTCAACTTGCACTCATGGGTTTTGCCACTTTCTTTGACATTGATACTGTGGCCCTCTTGTGGAGCAAGACTCTTAAAGTAGCCTTTGTTGGGCACGTCGAGAACGGTCTCTATGTGATTAACTTTTCAGAGCGACCCACTAAGACCGCGACATGCGTAATGGCTAAAGTTGATGTGGGATAGCTTTGGCATCGCCGTTTAGCCCACGTCAATATGAGATCTTTGCAAAGTCTTCTCAAGAGAGACCATGTCCGTGGACTAACAAATGTTAGTTTTGCCAAAGATCGTGCTTGCAGTGCTTGTATCGAAGGAAAGCTTCATGAGAAGGCTCACCCTCCCACGACTATCATCTATTCAAAGAGACCCTTGGAGCTCCTTCACATGGACCTCTTTGGGCCTCCATCCTTTGATAGTCCTAGGGGAAGAAAGTATTGCTTGGTGATTGTGGATGATTATTCAAGATACACGTGGGTATATTTCTTCAAGAGGAAGAGTGAAACTCAACAAACCGTCATCGACTTTGCAAATAAAGCTCAACGACAACATGATGCAAAGATCTTGACAATAAGAAGTGACAATGGCACCGAGTTCAAGAACTACACCTTGGATGAGTTCCTTAGTGATGAGGGGATCAAACATCAATATTCCGCTCCATACAGCCCTCAACAAAATGGTGTTGCGGAGAGGAAGAACCGGACGTTGATGGATGTGGCAAGGACCATGATGGCAGAGTTCAAGTCCCCATACAACTTTTGGGCCGAAGCCATCAACACCGCGTGTCATGCATCAAAGCGGCTCTATCTCCGCAAAGGCTTGAACAAGACTCCTTATGAAATTCTCACCAGCAACAAGCCCAATCTCAAGTACTTTCGGGTGTTTGGGTGTAAGTGTTTCATTCTCAAGAAAGGTGTTCGTTTGTCTAAATTTGAGGCTAGAGCTTATGAGGGCATATTTGTTGGTTATGCTACAAACTCTCATGCTTACTGTGTCCTCAACAAGTCCACCGGACTCATTGAGGAGACGTGTAACGTGGAGTTTGACAAAAATAACGGCTCCCAAGTGGAGCAAAGTGGTACTTGTGATATAGGTGATGAAATTCCTCCCCAAGCCATAAGAAGAATGGGTATTGGTCATATTCTACCCATTGAGGAACCCCTTGTGGCCGAAGGAGAAGGACAATGCTCCACTCAAGTGGAGCCATCACCTCCCCAAGACCCACACGCTTTCGAAGAACAAAGTGAAGGTCCTCAACCTCATGAACAAGACCAAGGGCAAGATCAACCTCAAGATGGTGGAGAACCACCAAATGATGCCCAAGGTCAAGTTCTCCCCCTCGAGCAAGTTCACGATCAAGAACAAGCTCAAGATCTCGAACAAGCTCAAGACGACGCTCAAGATACTCAAGTTGATCCTCCTCCTTCCACATCCGAGGAGGAATTAGAGCGTCGTGCCGTGAAGATTGCTTCCAAGCTCACCACCAAAGGGCATCTCATGGCGAATGTGGTTGGAAGCCTAAGAAAGGGGGTAAGCACTCGTAGACAATTAGCAAACTATTGTGAACATCACGCGTTTGTCTCTTGTGTTGAACCCCAAAAGGTCTATGAGGCGCTCGAAGATTCGGATTGGCTCAATGCCATGCATGAAGAACTCAACAACTTCGAGTACAACAAGGTGTGGAGATTGGTGCCAAGGCCGTCGGGGAACCACAACGTCATTGGAACCAAGTGGATATTCAAGAACAAGCAAGATGCTCATGGTAACATCATTCGCAACAAGGCGAGATTGGTAGCACAAGGCTACTCCCAAGTCGAGGGTATCGACTACGGTGAAACCTTTGCTCCCGTTGCTCGTCTTGAATCCATTCGTTTGTTGATTGCTTATGCTTCCCATCACAACTTTAAGTTGCAACAAATGGACGTGAAAAGTGCTTTTCTTAATGGTCCTATTAATGAGTTGGTTTGTGTCAAGCAACCCCCCGGGTTCGAGGATCCCTACTTCCCGGATCATGTGTATCAACTCGATAAGGCACTCTATGGCCTTAAACAAGCCCCACGTGCGTGGTATGACCACCTTACTTAGTTGTTACAAGATCGTGGATTTGAGGTGGGGCAAATCGATCCCACTCTTTTTACTAAGAAGGTCAAAGGGGAGTTGTTTGTATGCCAACTATATGTTGATGATATTATCTTTGGTTCCCCTAACAAAGCTTTCAATGAGAAATTTGCTGCTCTCATGACCTCTAAGTTCAAGATGTCGTCGATGGGAGAGTTGAAGTTCTTCCTCGGTTCCGACATCAAGCAAAGAAGAGAAGGTACTTTCATACATCAAGCCAAATACACTCAAGACATGCTGAAAAGATTCAAGCTAAGCGATGTCAAGCCGGCTTCCACTCCAATGCCTACCAAGTTCCAACTTGACATTGATCCCAATGGTAAAGCAGTGGATCAAAAGGTATATCGCTCCATGATTGGCTCCTTGCTTTACCTTTGTCCATCTAGACCAGATATCATGTTGAGTGTGGGAATGTGTGGACGGTTTCAAGCCGCACCAAAGGAAAGACACTATGTGGCGGTCAAGTGAATCTTTCGATATTTGGCTCATACCCCAAACTTTGGCCTATGGTACCCAAGAGGAGCAAACCTCAAGCTTGAAGGATTTATGGATTCCGATTGGGCGGGAGACAAAGTGGATAGGAAGTCCACTTCCGGAGGGTGTCAATTTCTTGGGTGCTCTTTGGTGAGTTGGTCTTCCAAGAAGCAAAGTTGTGTGCCTCTCTTGTCCACCGAAGCGGAATATGTGGCGGCCGGTAGTTGTTGTGCACAACTCTTATGGATGAGGAAAACTTTAAAGGAATACGGTGTCATTTGTGACAAAGTGCCTCTTTGGTGTGATAATGAAAGTGCCATCAAGATTTCTCTCAACTCGATGCAACATTTCAAGATGAAGCATATTGAGATTTGGTATCACTTCATCCGGGATCACATTAGGCGAGGGGAGATCGAGCTCACGTATGTCAACACTCATGATAACCTTGCAGATATTTTCACGAAGCCCTTGGATGAAGCAAGATTTCACGAGTTAAGGCATGAGCTAAATATCATTGATTCGAGCAATGTGACTTGAAACCTTGCACACCCCACCTCACTCAACTTGTTGTCTAGTTTAGATGTAGGCATGGACATAGGGGGAGTGTTGTTCTCTCAATGAACTCTCCCTCCCCCCATTATGCATAAATTGATCTAGTCTTTCACTTTAACCATTTTTGATGGTACTTGTGCTTGAAGGACGAGTTTTGGTCATGGGTCCAAGGTTGAAATCTTCGCGATGCCATACCTCTTGACTCAAACATAGGTGGCCTCGGCCACCGCCCTCTCTTGAAGAGGTGTGTTTTGGCCCTTTGTTAGTGTGTTTGTGGCCATGTTGGTCTTTCCTCCTTCTTGGCTGTGTTTCTCCGTTTCTTTTTGAGCTTAGCCATTCTGCCTAGTGCCTTTTTGTTGCTGGGCGGTACTACCACTAGTGGTGCGCGGTACTACCACTGCGGGGCGGGGTCAGGGGGTTATGTCGTGGGCAGGGGGAGGTTTCCCTTGTTGGGGAACGTAGTAATTTCAAAAAATTTCCTACGCACACACAAGATCATGGTGATGGCATAGCAATGAGAGGGGAGAGTGTTCGTCCACGTACCCTCATAGACCGTAAGCGGAAGTGTTAGCACAACGCGGTTGATGTAGTCGTACGTCTTCATGATCCGATCGATCCAAGCACCGAACGTACGGGGCCTCCGAGTTCAGCACATGTTCAGCTCGATGACGATCTCCGTGCTCCGATCCAGCAAAGCTCCGGAGATGAGTTCTGTCAGCACGACGGCTTGGTGATGATGATGATGCTCTACCGACGCAGGGCTTCGCCTAAACTCCGCGACGATATGACCGAGGTGGAATATGGTGGAAGGGGGCACCGCACACGGCTAAGGAACGATCCGTAGATCAACTTGTGTGTCTATGGGGTGCCCCCCGCCCCCGTATATAAAGGAGCCAGGGGGAAGGAGGCGGCCGGCTAAGGAGGGCGCGCCAAGGGGGGAGTCCTACTCCCACCGGGAGTAGGACTCCCTTCTTTCCAAGTAGGAGTAGGAGAAGGGGGGAAAGAGGAGGAAGAGGGGAAGGAAAGGGGGGGCGCCGCCCTCTTTCCCTTGTCCTATTCGGACTAGGAAGGGGAGGGGCACACGGCCCCCTCCTGGCTCCTTCCCTCTTCTCCCTCGAGGCCCATGTAGGCCCAATAACCCCCCGGGGGGTTTCGGTAACCTCCCGGTACTCCGGTAAAATGCCGATTTCACCCGGAACGATTCCGATGTCCAAATATAGGCTTCCAATATATCGATCTTTATGTCTCGACCATTTCAAGACTCCTCGTCATGTCTGTGATCACATCCGGGACTCCGAACATACTTCAGTACATCAAAACTTATAAACTCATATTAAAACTGTCATCATAACTAAAAGAACATGCGGTGCCCCCATGTTTGGTTTTGGTAATTGATGACAATCTCTATGGACTAATGGTTGTCTTGAGTTATATTTGAAGGATTTGTCCATAGGCTTTTCTTGAAGTCCATGTGTTGGTTTCAAGGAGTTTATTAGTTGACCAAGGCGCTATTAAGGAATTATCCAAAGATTGGTCATGCGAGTGTTGAGCTTATTGCAAGCATGTCTTGAAGAAGAAGGTTGTGTGATCATTCATGTTTACCTTCAATACATCATCCAAATGAAGAGAGTTTCAAAGATTCAAGGTTGATCAAGACTAAGTCAATAGTGAATCAAGTTGATTAACTCACAAAGCGTAGAAGATGTACCGAGAGGGATCAAGTGATCCCATGGTATTGTAAGCATTGTCCATTGCACTTTGTGTACTAACCCATGGTCTATGTGAGAGTTCTATGTGGGGTTAGGAACGTATCCATGGGCTTGCATCAAGAGGAAGATATCATACAACCCATGGAAAGGATGACATCAAGTGGTGATCGTCATCAAGATTGCCGTGTGCAAGTTCAAGTGGAGCATCACGAAGAGATCAAGTGCTTGAATCTTTCCATCCATTGTGGTGTCAATGGACTTGTGAAGATGAGCCAAAGAGTGGCTCACCCATAGTGGACTATGGGGGAGCAATCATCTAGTCTTCATCGAGCCAACACAATCAAGAAAGGTGGTCCAACTTGAGGGAGTGAAGATCGTCATCATCTAGCTCAAGTGGACCATGTGCAAGGCAAAGGTTTGCCCTTGATAGGTTTTCTATTTTACCGGTCTCATGGTAGTTGTGGGAGACCGGGTTATAGGATCGATTGCTGTACTATCAAGGGGGGCTCTCGATGAGTTGCTTGATCATATCATTCGTAGAGAGCTCAGACCATTGCATCCTTGCATCATGTTTATTGGTTCTTGTTTGATTCTCTTTGTGAGTCTTATAGCTTATTGTCATCTTGATGACAAGCTTGAGTTCATCGAAAATGGAGTTTCCATGCGTCTTCTATGATGTTTTCGGTGTTGGAGGTTTTACCGGTCTTCTCCGAGGAAGGGTTCTCACCTTTTTCTTTTGGGCCTTTTCTCATTTGCTTATTATTGGTATTTCTATCAAGATTGTGTTAGACCTTGTCGTTAGCTTTCCAACAAACTTGGTTTCGTTGAATTCGGAGTCCATTTGCAAAAGTTGTGGTTGTTTTGGTGAAGGCTGCAGCGGTACTACCGCGACTAGAGCGGATGTAATTTTTTACTACCGCTCTAGAGCGGTACTACCGCGGCTCCTGAGCGGTAGTACCGCTCCAGAGCAGTACTACCGTGGCTCCTAAGCGGTAGTACCTCCCCGGACCAAAAACTCGTGTTTTCTCCCTCGATTGGGCTGTTTTGAGCGTGCTAAGCGGTAGTACCGCTCCTCCAAGCGGTAGTACCGCTTGTGCAAGACCTGAGCACATAACGGTTGGATTCGGGAGGTCCTATAAAAGGGGGTCTTCTTCCCCATTGAACCTTATCCTTTGAGCTCGTGTTCTTCCCCCATTGTTGACCTTCTTCGAGCTTGCTAACTCTCAATCCCTCCATGGATTCTTGCTAGTTTTTGAGGGAAAAGAGAGAGGAGATCTAGATCCACATTCCCACCAATCACTTTCTCCTTTTTGTGAGGGGAACCCTTTGGATCTAGATCTTGGAGTTCTTTGTGTTCTCTTCTTCGTTCTTCCTCTCATTTTCCTCCCTAGCATTAGTTGCTTCGGTGGGATTTGGGAGAGAAGGACTTGGGCACTCCGTGTGCCCTTGCCATTGCATTTGGTGCATCGGTTTGAGTTCTCCACGGTGATACGTGGAAGTGAAGTTTGAGAAGCTTATTACTCTTGGGTGCTTGGTACCCTTGAGCTTGTTCCTCTTGGGTGCTTGGGCACCCTAGACGGTTGGTGGTGTTCGGAGCTCAATCATTGTGGTGTAAAGCTCCGGGCAAGCGTCGGGGTCTCCAATTAAGTTGTGGAGATCGCCTCGAGCAATTTGACGGTACCGTGACCGCCCCAAGGGTTGCCAAAGTGTACGGGTTCGGTGACCGCCCCCAAGGGTCGCCATTTGTACGGGTTCGGTGACCGCCCTCAAGGGTCCCTAAGTGGAATCACGGCATCTTGCATTGTGCGAGGGCATGAGGAGATTACGGTGGCCCTAGTGGCTTCTTGGGGAGCATTGTGCCTCCACACCACTCCAAACGGAGATTAGCATCCGCAAGGGTGTGAACTTCGGGATACATCATCGTCTCCGCGTGCCTCGGTTATCTCTTACCCGAGCCCTTTACTTATGCACTTTACTTTGTGATAGCCATATTGTTCTTTGCCATATATCTTGCTATCACATAGTTGCTTATCTTGCTTAGCATAAGTTGTTGGTGCACATAGGTGAGCCTAGTTGTTGTAGGTTTTGTGCTTGACAAATTAACCACTAGGTTTATTCCGCATTTGTTCAAGACTCTACCATAATTATTTTAGAACGCCTATTCACCCCCCTCTAGGCGACATCCACGATCTTTCAATTGGTATCAGAGCCTCGTCTCTCTTTGTTGGGCTTAAGCGCCTAGAGAGTAAAGATGTCGACTAGAGGATTAGGATTCTCTGACACTCTTAGTTTCAATGGCACAAATTTTGATGGTTGGGTAATTCGCATGCTTAATCTCTTTAGGGTCATGGACCCAAATTTAGAGCGAATTGTAGATATGGGTTTTTCTCCTCCAAAGGATCCCCAAAGATTATCTTTAGAGGATGAGAAAAACTCTTATCTCAATGCTCAAGCCTCTAATGTGTTTTTCGATGCCTTGAGCAATGTAGTTATATTTCAACTCATGCCGTTCCGGGATGCTCATGAGTTATGGACAAAGCTTCAAGATAAATATGGTGTGTCCAAGATTTGTGGGGATGGTTGTTCTCCCTCCACCTCCGGTCATATAGTCTTCTCAATTTCTTCTACTTCACCTACATGTGGTTTGCCACAAGGTAATGATATGGTGAGTAGTGTTGGTCATTGCAATGATGATAGTATGCTTATTGTGGATGATCCTTCATCTCTATATTATTGCAATGCTCCCTCTTTGGGATTTAACACTTCGAGCACTCCAAATGTTTCACATGCTTGTGTTGATAGTCCTTGCATATCATGTAAAAATTGCTTGACTAAATATCATGATGATATGCTTGCTATGTCTTGTTGCCATGGTAAAAATGCATCTATTTCCTCGAATTGTTGTGCTAACAATGTAGAGGAAACCGAACACTCCATGGAACAAGATATGGTGTTTAATGGTGTCTCAAGGGATCCTACATCATCATCTATTGCGTTTTGCCTTATGGATAAGGCGTCAAAGGTATCTCCTACTTTGTACCCCAATATGTCTCTTGATGATGATGTTGATGCTAATGATGATGAGGATAATGATGAAGAGAATGATAATGTTGCCTCCTTAAAAATTAAGGGGGAAATGGTTTTTAAAGCTCTTCATAAAAATAAATTTGCTCGTTCCAACTTCATGGAAATTATGTCCATTGCTATTGAGAGCAAGAAATATATTGATGAGTTGGAATCTCGTCTTGAGGAGCATGAGGTCACCATTGATAAAATGGAAGGTCATGGGCGTGATTACGCTAATGAGATTATGGACCTCTCTCAAGCTCTTGAACTTGAACAAACCACCAAGGAATCTCTTGAGGAGACTTTTGCTCTAGAATTGTCTAGAGTGAAGGAATCTACTGATAGAGCCCTTGAGGTGGCCAATGTTTTGAAACTAAAATGCTAAGCTTGAAGTTGCTCATGCTAGACTCCTTGAGGATTTTGAGCACCTCGAAAATGGCTCAAGGGTCATCAAGGGTGAGCTCATCAAACTCACCGAGTCTCATGCCCAACTTGAAGCTTCTTATTTAAAAGAGCTTGCCAAGTTGCCTTCTCCTCTTGTTGTTAATGATGATGCTTGTGCTACTAATTCTATTACTTGTGAAGCATCCATTTTGAAGGAGAATGTTGAGCTGCGGGCTCAACTTGAGGTGCTATCTAGCAATTATGGGAAATTGGAAGAAAGTCATGAAAAGCTCTCAAGCTCTCATGATGATCTTCTAGTATCCCATAGTGTACTAAGGATAGCTCATGAGGCCATGATTGCTAAGGTAACATCTAGTGAGCCTCATGTGGATACTAGCACTACCTCTAGTCAAAATGCTATATTGATATGTGCTAGTCCTTGTAATTCATCTACTCACAATGTTGGTACATCTTGTGATGAATTGCTTTCCTTGCCTTGTTGCTCTAACGATGGAGCTTATACTTCCTCTAGTACTTGTGTTGAGACTAACCATGTAGAGGAAATCAAAGAGCTCAAGGCCCAAGTCACTTCTTTGAAGAAAGACTTGGAAAAGTGTCATGAAGGGAAATTTACACTAAACAACATCTTGAGCGTGCAAAAACCCCCCAATGACAAAGGTGGACTTGGATTCAACTCCAATAAGAAGAAGAAGTCCAAGAGCAACAATAAGAAGGGCCAAAAACAAGTCAAGAATTCGGCCAAGATTATTTGCTTCAAGTGCAAAATTGAAGGGCATCATGTTAGATCTTGCCCATTGAAGAAGAAGGCCATTAGTGACAAGCAACAAGGGAAGCGGCTACAAGTGCATTCTCATGCTCAACCTCAAGTTGAAGAAAGGCCTCTTCCCAAGAAGACTCAAGCTAATGCTTCTCAAGTTGAGAAATCGAGAAGAAAGTGAAGAGTAGACGTTGCTACCTATGCCGTGAGAAAGGTCACCTCGCTTCTTCATGCACTAGTGGTAACTTATCCAACCCAATTATTATTCATGATGTCTATTCTCTTGGGAAGGATAAGGTTGGCAATGTGTTTGCCAAGTTTGTTGGTACTCAAAGTGGTGTCAAGAAAAGAACCATTTGGGTAGCCAAGCCTATTGAGACTAACCTCTTAGGACCCAACTCGGTTGGGGACCACCAAGCTCAAACTTGATCAATAGGTGTTGGTTGGAGGGCATTGGAGACTTGGCTACATTACGAAGAATTAAGGGGACTTCATCATTCTTATTGTCTCAAGCCAAGTCAATTGGATTATCAAGTTTCTATCTTATAACCAATGTGCCTCCTTGCGGTAACTTGTACTTAAATTGTTTACTTTGAAAGTTACTTGCCCCCCTTGCATGTGTTTGGTTTTGTTCCTTGCATGTGTTTGTATATGTTGTGCTTCCAACTTGCTTATCTTGAGCAATCAAGTATGTGTGTGTTGGTTTGCACATCATGTACATGTGTGTTGTGCGTTGAGCGTTTTTGCTTCTTGTTTGTATCCTGGTTGGCTCATGTGAGAGATTAATGGAACATCCCATTTTGGGGGAGTGATGTGCTTTGTGCACCTCACAATCCTATAAATGTGTGTACATGAGGAATACCATCTAGTATTGACATTACAAGATTATCTAGTCGCTTGGTGGTATATCTCTCATGAGAAATTCAAATTCTAAATAGTCCATTAATTAGCTCTTGTTTGTTCCTCTTATTGCCTCTTGTTAAGTTCTTATTGGTATCACATTATGGGGGAGTAATATGCTAAGTGCATATTACAAGCCTAGAAAATGTGTACATTTGAGATATTGTCACCTAGAATTGATATTGTAGATTATCTTGTTCCTAGGTGGCATGTTAGCTCTACAAGTTGTAATTTGCTTGTGTTTGGTGTGAAGATGATGTCGGATATCCTTGTTATCTACCATCGGGAATTATTTCCAAATACTTCTTGTCTTTGACAATTGGTAGTCTTATGTGTGGTAGAATTTGTTGATCATCTTTACATTGGCCTTTGTGTTACTTGCCTTTTCTCTTGCCAAGGTTTGTGTCAACTCCCGTGTCTTCCATACCACTTGTGGATCTTGTTTATTTCTTGTTCTTGTCTAGTGTTTTCTAGATAGAGTGAAAGCGGTGATCCCACCTTGTGCATTTTGTATTCAAATACAAATCCTATATAATGCACAACTCGTGGGGGAGCTATTCTATTTTCTTTAGAACAGTCTTCTTGTGATCCTTATCAAGTGTGTTTTGGTGGAAGGCAAGCCATTTCTTTTTGGTACTTTGTGCCATCATGAAACTTTGTCGAGAGCTTGGTTTGTTTGGAACCATCCTCTCTTTGGGAGTTTGACATCTTTAGTTTAGTGTGTATCAATGGATATCTCATTCCTTGATGTATCTTTAATGATATCTTCCAAGTGATGATTTCTCCATTTGGTATCCTTTTCAGTTGGCATTTCTTTGTCTTTTGGTTTCGGGTTTTGAAAGTCTTGAGCATGCATGTTTACTTCATGTATTTCATTTGGCATGCTTTCTTTCTTTGACTCAATATATAGCGGAAACTCCACCTAGTCTCAATTTGGATGAGATGTGCATGAAATTCATTTTCATATCTATATGCACATATTTATGTGGAGTTTGTCCTATGTATTGGTGTTTCTAACTATTTGGTCCCGATGAGTTTGGGTACCGTTTAGTTTGTGTTGTTCTTCTAGGAACTTTTGGAGATGCATTGGATGCTCGGCTCACTCTCAAGGAAGGTGTTGTCACCATGTGCATATTGGAGTCAAGCTAGGATGATCAATGAACTACTATCTACCTTCAATTGGTATCTACTACTTCCTTCCAATGATATCTCGGTAACAAGTATCTATTCATGCTTTCCCTTCTTGCATTCAACCTTGTGTAGGTTGCATCTTGGCATGATATTCATTTCATATCTTGTGATACTTGTTTCCTTTCTCAAAGCATCCCAACGATGATCTCTTGTTGCTAGTTGTGATGTCTTTGATGGTTGTGTGATTGGACTTCATTTATATACAATAAGACCATATCTAGCCAAGTGCTATGCTTCCAAGCAAATATCTTATTGGTATATTTATGACTTCCTTGTGGATATCTTGTTCCTTCGTGTTGTAACTATTTCGGGTGTACATCCTTCTTTGTAGATATATATATCATCAAGATTTCGTCTACATGGAACCTTATACACTTGAGAGAAATTACATCTCTAGTTGATATCCTTTCTTTCACGTCCACCCTGTCTTTCTTATGTTATTTCTTTGGTGGCTCCGTGAAAGCTTTTGCCTTGAGTGTGTGTCCTCTATCGTTGCATCTTGTTGCACTCTTGTGTGGTGAAGATTATTTTCCTCTTGCTTATCTTTACGAGGCTTTTGCCATCTTATTTGGTATCCCTCGTCTTGATGAGCCTCTCTTCGTCTATCTTCACCACGGGTTGTCACAAGCATAGGTTCTCTTATGCTTATTGTGAGCTTGTGAACCCGGTTGCTAGTTGTGTGTGGGAATGACATGCCTTGCACCGTGTATCTCATTCTTTCAAGACTATATTGATGCGTAATGCTCATCCGTACATTAGTCTTCTTTAATGCATTGCCTTGACTCACACACATCTTTTTGGTTGAGCCCATTCTTAAGTCGCCTCTGTTACATGTTGCTCAACCATGTGCTTGTTGCAAGTCCTAGGCTTTGTTTCCCATATGCTCACTTGCACTGGATGTGAGTTTCTATTGATTTTGGGGGAGGTATGATCCTATTTTGTGCACTTTGTATTCAAATACAAAAATTCTTATGTGTGCACAAATCATGGGGAGCTTCTCTAGTTTCTTTAGAACACTCCTTTGCGCTTATCATAATTTCTTTATTCTTGTGGCATGTAGGATCATTGGTCTAGTTGGTTCAATTGATATCCGTTGATTGCTTGCTTCAATTGTTATCTTCTGCTTGCTTGTGTCTCTCTTTGTTATGTCTTTGTGTCATATCTTTTTGTTGCAATCTTTGGGCCTCGATATAGTTTGTCTTCCTCCAAGTATTGGCAGTTGTATATATGTATTGCATTCCACTCTCTTGTTGAGAAATACACAATTTATGGAGGAACACCTTTTATTTTGGCCTTCTTAGCTTTTCACCCATTTTGGCAATCGATGCCAATGGGGGAGGAGTTTCAGAGAGTTTTGTGGAGAAGTCTTCGAGTTTTCTCCTTGCTTTGGTTTTGGTTCCTAAGCATTTGCATCTCATTCTCATGCATCATTGGTTGTTGCATTGCATGGTGATGCATAATTCCTTGTATAAACTCTCTTGAAAGTGATTGCCATCAATTACCAAAATGGGGGAGATTGAAAGAACATGCGGTGCCCCCATGTTTGGTTTTGGTAATTGATGACAATCTCTATGGACTAATGGTTGTCTTGAGTTATATTTGAAGGATTTGTCCATAGGCTTTTCTTGAAGTCCATGTGTTGGTTTCAAGGAGTTTATGAGTTGACCAAGGCGCTATTAAGGAATTATCCAAAGATTGGTCATGCGAGTGTTGAGCTTATTGCAAGCATGTCTTGAAGAAGAAGGTTGTGTGATAATTCATGTTTACCTTCAATACATCATCCAAATGAAGAGAGTTTCAAAGATTCATGGTTGATCAAGACTAAGTCAATAGTGAATCAAGTTGATTAACTCACAAAGAGTAGAAGATGTACCGAGAGGGATCAAGTGATCCCATGGTATGGTAAGCATTGCCCATTGCACTTTGTGTACTAACCCATGGTCTATGTGAGAGTTCTATGTGGGGTTAGGAACGTATCCATGGGCTTGCATCAAGAGGAAGATATCATACAACCCATGGAAAGGATGACATCAAGTGGTGATCGTCATCAAGATTGCCGTGTGCAAGTTCAAGTGGAGCATCACGAAGAGATCAAGTGCTTGAATCTTTCCATCCATTGTGGTGTCAATGGACTTGTGAAGATGAGCCAAAGAGTGGCTCACCCATAGTGGACTATGGGGGAGCAATCATCTAGTCTTCATCGAGCCAACATGTAAGGGCATATTTATCCCTAAGTGTTTTGGTGATTGATGACAATACTCGTGCGGACTAATCGTGTGCCTTGAGTCCCACAGATACTTCATCATTAGGCACAAGACGATTCGGTGCCCCTCGGAGACTAGTGAAGCCGCCGTTGTTCTAAGTTTCTCTTTGGTGGAGTTGAGTCGTAGGAGAGCCGTACTATTAAGAGGGGGTCCGCGTCGGAAAGGTAGGGTGGAATCACACGTACACTTGCCCCTCCTTTCCTTGCACTTTGGAGCTACCCATCGTTATCATAGTTGTGCGAAAAACTGACGACTACTGCTGTACTTGCGGTAGTACCGCAAGTACAAGCGGTAGTACCGCGACAGGTCACGGTAGTACCGCCCCTCTGGCGCGGTAGTACCGCGGTACCTTGGCCTAGTGCCGCTCCAGTGCGGTAGTAGGGGCGGATGTAATTTTTTACATCCGCGCCCCTCACGGTAGTACCGCTCCTCTGGTGCGGTAGTACCGCCGCACTCTGGCCTAGTGCCGCTCCGGTGCGGTAGTAGGGGCGGATGTAATTTTTTACATCCGCGGCACCCACGGTAGTACCGCTCATCCTGCGCGGTAGTACCGCGGGGTCCCATGGTAGTACCGCTCCTTTGGAGTTGTAGTACCGTGGCCCTTCTGCCTAGTACCGCTGCGTCGCGGTAGTAGGCGCGGATGTAATTTTTTACATCCGTGCCTACCACGGTAGTACCGCGCCGTGCAGGCGGTAGCACCGCGTCGGGTTTTTGCACCACCCTAGTTTCTGCGGAAGTAGGCACGGATGAAATTTATTTCGTCCGCGCCCTTCCCAGGCCGTGACCCTCCTGCCTTGCGGTAGTACCGCAAGGGGGAGCGGTAGTACCGCGCCAGCGGTAGTACTGCTTCTAGCTCAGGCTTGTTCGGCTCAGGCAGCTGCCACGGTAGTACCGTGATCACCAGCGGTAGTACAGCAGCGTCGTTCTTGATAGTACCGCTCCTTGGAGCGGTAGTACCGTGAGTCGCGGGCAGAACTAGTGGATAACGGTTGGATCTTTTCCCCGACTATATAAGGGATGTCTTCTACCTCTAGTTGACTACCTCTTCCACCTCTAAGCTCCATTGTTGCTCCAAGCTCCATTTTCGCCGATCTCTCTCCTAGCCAATCAAACTTGTTGATTTGCTCGGGATTGGGTGACAAGGGCCCGATCTACACTTCCACCAAAGGATATTTGATTCCCCACTTATCCCTTGCGGATCTTGTTACTCTTGGGTGTTGAGCACCCTAGGCGGTTGAGGTCACCTCGAAGCCATACTCCATTGTGGTGAAGCTTCGTGGTGGTGTTGTTGTTGGGAGCCTCCGATTGTTGTGGAGATTGCCCCAACCTTGCTTGTAAAGGTTCGATCGCCGCCTTCAAGGGCACCAATAGTGGAATCACGGCATCTCGCATCGTGTGAGGCGTGAGGAGAATCTGATGGCCCTAGTGGCTTCTTGGGGAGCATTGTGCCTCCACACCGCTCTAACGGAGACGTATTTCCCTTAAAGGAAGGAACTCCGTAACACATCCTCGTCTCCACCGTCTCCACTCTTGGTTATTTCGTGCCTTTACTTTACAAGCTTACTTATTGTTACATCTCTTGCTTTCTTGCTTGCTAGTTGTTATTGCATCATATAGGTTGCTCACTTAGTTGCATATCTAGACAACCTATTTGTTGCAAAGTTTAATTTGGTAAAGAAAAGCTTAAAAATTGTTAGTTGCCTATTCACCCCCTCTAGTCAACCATATCGATCCTTTCAATTGGTATCAGAGCCTCGTCTCTTTATTAAGGACTTTACCATCCGAAGAGTATGGTTGACACCAACGATGGTGTGGAGGAACACTCGGTGTGAATCCCATCTCATCTTCGACGAAGGGGAACCTCGGTCTCGTGAGGAGTTCAATGTGGCTTTGGACACATTGAAAACCTCCATGACGACCGAGGTTAAAAGCATGTTTAATGATTTCTTAGAGGACTTAAACTATCTACGCACCTATGAAAGTGGGTGATCCCACTAACAAGGTGACGGATGCTTTCTCCGATAAGGGGGAAGCTAACAATGAAAAGAGTCCTTCTACTAGTGGTAGAAATGGCACCGGCATCTTTGCCCATGTGGAACCCCCGGTCTATGGAGGGCCAATCCCCTCTACTCATTTGAATCATGCCGGTCCACCTCCTAAGTATGAAAAAGGTGTAGATTTTGATAATTGGGTCTATCGCTTTAAGCGACATTTGAAGCATGTGAACACTAACCTTTGGAGAGTCATTGAAGAAGGTTTTTATCCTCATGACCCAAGCAACTTCACCCCTCGAGAAGCCGTGGACAATCAATTCAATGAGAGTGCTCTCTTCATCATTCAAGATGCAATTCTTCCCGAAGATCTCCCTCACCTTCGACCCCATGTCGTGGCTAAAGAAGCATGGAAATGTGTTGAGGGCCTCTATTGTGGAAGTGCTAGCATTCAACGGTCCAACTATGAAGTGGTGCAAGATGAAGCCGACGAGTTTGCAATGAAAGAAGATGAAGAACCTCGTGAGCTCTTTGAAGAGTGACCAAACTTCGCGGTGGCACTTCGAGATCATGGAAGCAAGGACACGGATGACAATTGGATCAAGCGAAAGTTCCTCAAGGCCATGATGCCCTACAACAAAGCCATGTCCTCCGTCATTCGTCAACGACCGGACTTCCACACCATGACCTCAAGTGAAGTGTTGGATGAGTTTGTTGCAATGAGTATCTTGGACAAGACCGCCGAAAATGCGGTGCTCCGTTCTCAAAGAGCTAAGAAGCCTAACCTTGCCTTGAAGGCCAAGGTCATTGTCGAAGAAGAGGAAGAAGTGGAAGATGAGGAAAGCAACCCCGAAGACACCAAGTTCGACTACCATGAGCACATGGCCCTTGCTTCAAGACAATTTTGGAGCAAGAAGAGCTCAAGACCCAACTTCAACAAGAACAACTCAAGTGGCGTCAAGGGCAAGCAACGAGTTAGAACTTGCTTCAACTGTGGCAATGTGAGCCATTTCGTTGTGGATTGTCCTTACGAGAAGCGGGAAGACAATGGTGGCAAGTTCATTCGGAAAGACAAAGCCAAGTCCATCCCCAACAAGAACAACTTCGCCAAGAAGACTCCCACTCGTGGGTTGGTGGTTCAAGAAGAATACCAAGAGGATGACGACGATGATGAGAATGAAGAAGCAACGGCCATGGCATCCATTGCCATTGCTACTCCTCGGGTGTCTCTCTTCGAATCACCCAACGAAAACATCACCGCTAGATGCCTCATGGCTAAATCTTCAAACAAGGTAACCCCCAACATCACAACCACCATCATTCCTAATCCCTCCGTGGAGGATTGCATTGATGGACATGTTGAGTCTAATGAGGAAGTGAATGAATTTGAGTTCTTTATGAGTAAGCTCAAGGGAAAGTCCAAGAAGCACTTTGTTGCTCTCTTGGAACAACTTGGTGAGGCCAATGACATGATCGAGGCTCACGAAGAAACCATCTCCAAGATGGAAGGTCATAGTCGTGACTATGCCGATGAGATATCGGACCTCTCTAATGCTCTTGAGGAAGAGCGTGTGCATCGTTTGACTCTTGAGGAGTCACACAATGATGACCATGCTAAGTTAAGGAAAGATCTTGATCATGCTCTTGTTATGTCGCGTGTGCTAACCTCCGAGAAGGCTAAACTTGGGGTTGATCATGCTAGACTCAAAGAGGAGTTTGAGATACTTGACAAGGCCCACAAGGTCTTGAAGGGTGCTCATGCTAGCCTCAAAGAGTCTCATGCTCAACTCCAAGTCAAGCTAATCAAGGAAAAGGCCACCTTTCCTCATATGGTATTAATTGATAATGCATGTGCTACTAACCCTTGTTGTGAGCATGTGCATCTTGTGGAGGAAAATGCCAAGTTGAAAGATCAACTTGAGAAGGGCCTTGTGACTTGCATTCAAGGTGAGAAAAACCTCAACGACCTTTTGAGCAATCAAAAGGAAGTTGTGGGCAAAGAAGGAATTGGGTTTGCACCCAAGTCCAAGAGCAAGAAGAAGAAGAACACCAAGGCCAATCGTCCTCCTCCCCTCAAACAAATGTTCGTGAAAGAGGGAGAGGGTGCTTCTAAGAAGAAGGAGAAAGTGAATGAAGTTGATGTCCAAAAGGGGAAGAACGCTTCCTCAAACAAAGCCGGCAACTTTAACCCTTCATATGTGTTGTGCGGTGCTAGTGATGGACATGTTTATGCTAAATTTGTTGGTTCTCCTTATGATTACATTGAATGGTATATTTGGGTTCCCAAGACCCTTGTTACTAACATCAAAGGACCCATTACTAAATGGGTACCTAAAACCAAGCATTGATCTCGTGTAGGTGTTAGCTTCCGGTGGGGGATCATGGTTGCTCGATAGTGGAGCAACAAATCATATGACCGGGAGCAAGGACTTGGTGGTGGATGTGCAAGAGATTCCATCCATGTCCACCAATGTCGAGTGGGGTGATGCATCACACTCTAAGGTATTGGGTCTCGGCAAGGTTGTCATTTCTCATGATCTAACGATCGAGAAAGTCATGCTTGTTGAGTCCCTTGCATTCAATCTTCTTTCTGTTCGTCAACTTGCACTCATGGGCTTTGCCACATTCTTTGATATTGATACCGTGGCCCTCTTGTGGAGCAAGACTCTTAAAGTAGCCTTTGTTGGGCATGTCGAGAACGGTCTCTATGTGGTTAACTTCTCGGAGCAACCCACTAAGACCGCGACATGCCTAATGGCTAAAGTTGATGTGGGATGGCTTTGGCATCGCCGTTTAGCCCATGTCAATATGAGATCTTTGCAAAGTCTCCTCAAGGGGGACCATGTTCGTGGACTAACAAATGTGAGTTTTGCCAAAGATCGTGCGTGCAGTGCTTGTATCGAAGGAAAGCTTCATGAAAAGGCTCACCCTCCCTCAACCATCATCTACTCGAAGAGACCCTTGGAGCTCCTTCACATGGATCTCTTTGGGCCTCCATCTTTTGATAGTCTTGGAGGAAGAAAGTATTGCTTGGTGATTGTGGATGATTATTCAAGATACACTTGGGTATACTTCTTCAAGAGGAAGAGTGAGACCCAACAAACCGTCATCAACTTTGCAAATGAAGCTCAACATCAACATGATGCAAAGATCTTGACAATAAGAAGCGACAACGGCACCGAGTTCAAGAACTACACCTTGGATGAGTTTCTTAGTGACGAGGGGATCAAGCATCAATATGCGGCACCTTATACCCCTCAACAAAATGGTGTTGCGGAGAGGAAGAACCGGACGTTGATGGATGCGGCAAGGACCATGATGGCGGAGTTCAAGTCTCCATACAACTTTTGGGCCGAAGCCATCAACACAGCATGTCATGCATCCAATCGGCTCTATCTTCGCAAAGGCTTGAACAAGACTCCTTATGAGATCCTCACCGGCAACAAGCCCAACCTCAAGTACTTCCGGGTGTTCGGTTGTAAGTGTTTCATTCTCAAGAAAGGTGTTCGGTTGTCTAAATTTGAAGCTAGAGCTCATGAGGGCAATATTGTTGGTTATGCTACAAACTCTCATGCTTACCGTGTCCTCAACAAGTCCACCGGACTCATTGAGGAGACGTGTAACGTGGAGTTTGACGAAAATAACGGCTCCCAAGTGGAGCAAAGTGGTACTTGTGATATAGGTGATGAAATTCCTCCCCAAGCCATAAGAAGAATGGGTATTGGTCACATCCTACCCATTGAGGAACCCCTTGTGGCCGAAGGAGAAGGACAATGCTCTACTCAAGTAGAGCCATCACCTCATCAAGACCCACACGCTTCCGAAGAACAACGTGAAGGCCCTCAACCTCGTGAACAAGACCAAGGGCAAGATCTACCTCAAGACGGTGATGAACCACTAAATGATTCCCAAGGTCAAGTTCTCCCCCTCGAGCTAGTTCAAGATCATGATCAACCTCAAGATCAAGAACAAACTCAAGACGGCGCTCAAGATCATCAAGTCAACCCTCCTCCTTCCACACCCGAGGAGGAATTAGAGCGTCGTGCCGCGAAGATTGCTTCCAAGCTCACCAACCAAGGCCATCTCATGGAAAATGTGGTTGGAAGCCTACGAAAGGGTAAGCACTCAGAGACAATTGGCAAACTATTGTGAACATCACGCGTTTGTCTCTTGTGTTGAACCCCAAAAGGTCTATGAGGCGCTCGAAGACCCGGATTGGCTCAATGCCATGCATGAAGAACTCAACATCTTCGAGTACAACAAGGTGTGGAGATTGGTGCCAAGACCATCCGGGAACCACAATGTCATTGGGACCAAGTGGATCTTCAAGAACAAGCAAGATGCCCATGGGAACATCATTCGCAACAAGGCAAGATTGGTAGCACAAGGCTACTCCCAAGTCGAGGGCATCGACTACGGTGAAACCTTCGCTCCCGTTGCTCGTCTTGAATCCATTCGTTTGTTGATTGCTTATGCTTCCCATCACAACTTTAAGTTGCAACAAATGGATGTGAAAAGTGCTTTTCTTACTGGTCCCATTAATGAGTTGGTCTATGTCAAGCAACCCCCCGGGTTCTAGGATCCCTACTTTCCGGATCATGTGTATCAACTCGATAAGGCACTCTATGGCCTTAAACAAGCCCCACGTGCGTGGTATGACCACCTTACCGAGTTGCTACAAGATCGTGGTTTTGAAGTAGGGCTAATCGACCCCACTCTTTTTACCAAGAAGGTCAACGGGGAGTTGTTTGTATGCCAACTATATGTTGATAATATTATCTTTGGTTCCCCTAACAAAGCTTTCAATGAAGAATTTGCCGCTCTCATGACCTCCAAGTTTAAGATGTCTTCGATGGGAGAGTTGAAGTTCTTCCTTGGTTTCGACATCAAGCAAAGAAGAGAAGGAACCTTCACCAACCCAGCCAAATATACTCAAGACATGCTTAAAAGATTCAAGCTAAGTGATGTCAAGCCGGCTACTACACCAATGCCTACCAAGTGCCAACTTGACATCGATCCCAATGGTAAAGCGGTGGATCAAAAGGTATATCGCTCCATGATTGGATCCTTGCTTTACCTTTGTGCATCTAGACCGGATATCATGTTGAGTGTGGGGATGTGTGCACGTTTTCAAGCCGCACCAAAGGAAAGTCACTTTGTGGCGGTCAAGCGAATCTTTCGATATTTGGCTCATACCCCAAACTTTGGCTTATGGTACCCAAGAGGAGCAAACTTCAAGCTTGAAGGTTTCACGGATTCCGATTGGGCGGGAGACAAAGTGGATAGGAAGTCCACTTCCGGAGGGTGCCAATTTCTTGGTTGCTCTTTGGTAAGTTGGTCTTCCAAGAAGCAAAGTTGTGTGTCTCTCTCGTCCACCGAAGCGGAGTATGTGGCGGCCGGTAGTTGTTGTGCTCAACTCCTATGGATGAGGCAAACTTTAAAGGAGTATGGTGTCATTTGTGACAAAGTGCCTCTTTGGTGCAATAATGAAAGTGCCATCAAGATTTCTCTCAACCCGGTGCAACACTTCAAGACGAAGCACATTGAGATTCGATATCACTTCATTCGGGATCACATTAGGCGAGGGGAGATCGAGCTCAAGTATGTCAACACTCATGATAACCTTGCAGATATTTTCACGAAGCCCTTGGATGAAGCAAGATTCCGCGAGTTAAGGCATGAGCTAAATATCATTGATTTGAGCAATGTGACTTGAACCCGTGCACCCCCCACCACACTCAACTTGTTGTCTAGTCTAGGTGTAGGCATGGACATAGGGGGAGTGTTGTTCTCTCAATGAACTCTCCCTCCCCCCATTATGCATAAATAGATCACCTCTTTCACATTCACCATTTTTGATGGTACCTGTGCTTCAAAGACGAGTTTTGGTCATGGGCCCAAGGATAATTCTTCGCGGTGCCATACCATCCAACTCAAACATAGGTGGCTTTGGCCACCGCCCTCTCCTCAAGAGGTTTTGTCACTTAGGGATTGCCTGTTGTTCGATTGGTATGTGCTTGTGTTTGTGCTGTTTTGGGTTGTGTTTGTTTTTTGATGCAAAGGCACTTTTCTCTCTTGTTCGAAACCCTCGGTGGCGTGAGCTCACGGTACTACCGCGGTCGGTCACGGTACTACCGCGGCCAATCACGGTACTACCGCTGATGGGAGCACGGTACTACCGTCCCCAAGCGGCAGTAATTTTTTACTGCCGCCTGGTTGAGCGGTACTACCGCCTCGGCGCGGTACTTCCGCCCGGGCGGTACTACCGCGATGACCTGCGGTACTACCGCGCCGGTTCGGGCGCGTGGGGATAAGGTCGGGCAGGGGGAGTTCTAACTCCCCCATACCCATTCGTCCCTTCTCTCCACATCGCCCTTTCCTCTCTCGTGCTCACGAACGGAGCCGGCGTTCGTCGCCGGATCTCCTCCACCGGCTGCCCTCCCGTGATTCCGTCCGGTGGGATCGTTCCCCACCCCGTGCTCTTGCTATGGACCAAGGTTTTTCCCCAAATCCTTCTCCGTTTAGATTGTTTTTGGTTCTTCTAGGTTTTGGGGAAGGCTTGTATGTTCTTGAGGTTTTTAGTCTAGATCTCTGCAAGAGTAGGATGAAGGAGTGTGGTATTGCATAGGATTTACACTTGTATTGTTGTCTTGCACTAGATCTGATCACCGTAGCACCGCCATGGCTTCGCGGGTCTTTTTCAGATTCAAATTCGCTAGATCCGACGCGGCGCGGTACTACCGCCCGTAGGGAGCGGTACTACCGCTCTCGCGGTACTACCGCCCCTAGGGCGCGGTACTACCGCGCGCCGTGCGGTACTAAAGCCTTACTTCTGCCCCAGCCACGGTACTACCGTGACCCCTCACGGTACTACCACGTCTGGAGCTGTACTAAGACTTTAGTATCGCACCCCATGGCAGTTCTACCGTCGCTCACATCTATCGCATGCCAACTTTCTTGTTTATCTTCTATGGGTTTATGTGCTGTCTTATAGCCTTTGCATTGATCCTTTTCGATTTGTTTTGGTGCTTTGCGTGTGTGTTTTAGGTGGTGGCTCTCGCCGGGCCAATCCCGTTCGTGACACTGGTTCCAAGCGTCTGCGCAACCCAGGAGAAGTTCCCGAGGGATCATCTGCATCGAAGCGCAATGTCAAGTCCACCGCCAGCAAGCACAAGGAGCCCGCCAGGGGCATGGATGAGATAGGCGCTCAAGAGTATGTCCGTCTCAGGCAGCTTCACCCATATGCGACCCCACGCTCCACTATCAGAGGGTGTGAACTGTTCTGGAACAAGACTCAAACCCAGATCTACTTGGATGTCATCAAGAACAAGCAGAATACCTATGTGGAGGTGAAGTGGATTGAGATGCACCACATGAGGAAGGACAAGTTTCGTGACTACTTTGGGGAGGCTCTGGACTTGGTGGAGCAGTTTGGAATTGAGCATGTGATCTCGTTCCACATGGACTATGACCCTGAGATCATCTGTCAGTTCTTTGCCTCAGTGTACTTTCACACCAATGATGAGAGGAGGATGACGTGGATGACCAATGGCCGCCAGCTGTCTGCTACCTGGAAGGAGTTCATGGATTTGCTTCAAGTTGCTGATGATGGACTTGACACTCCTGTTGGTGTTCGCCCTCACGGCAATACTGACTCTGCTGACAAGGACAAGCTCACTCCGTTCATGGTTGAGAAGAAGCTCGCCACTGGCAAGATAATCTTGGTTCTCAACCCGTTTCTGGATATCATGTACCGCATCTTCCGCAACTCTCTGTTCCCACGCATCGGTGACAAGGACAAGGTTCATGCCTACATGGTGGACATGATGCTTCTGTGCGAGGAGGCTCGCTCGTCTCAGACTCAGCCACTTGATGTCTCTCACATCATGTGGTGTGAGCTTCGGTTTGCTGTGTTTAACCGCAAGGTGCCTATTTATGGCCCCTACCTGTTTCTGCTGATTTCGAAGACTTGGGAGAAGATGTACCCGGGGAGGAGTTCCTGGCTCCAGACTGGATTCGCCATGAGCCCATTTGTCTGAGGGTCAAACCCAACTGGGCCAACACCGCTACTCGTGCTGAGGCGTCTGCTGCTAGGGCTGCTGCTGTTGATGAGGATGCTGCTGGAGCTGAGGATGTTGCTGGGGGCCGTTCTGCTAGGCCCTCTCAGAGTGACTCTAGGCCATCTTGGGCCAAGAGGTTGAAGGATAAGATGAAGTCTCTTTTCTGCATGCAAGCCAAGGGACAGTACAGGGCTCACGTGGAGTCCAAGGAGAGTCGTCGCCGGCACAACAAGATCTTGCAGCTCTATGGCGAGGATGTGTCTGGCGGGTCTGAGGAGCGCATCACTCCTGAGACCGAGTGGATGGAGAAGCAAGGATACAAGTGGACTGATTCTGAGGAGGAGGCCGAGGAGTCCATTCCAGCTGCGGAGGAGTCTGACGAAGAGGAGTGGGACAGTTTCTCTGCTTGAGCCACCTCTTGTGTGTTTAGGTGTCCTCTCTGCCTTTTTGGCGTCTCGATGCCAAAGGGGGAGAGAGTGTAGGGATTTGGATTTGCGAGTTTGTGTGTTTGCCAGTTGAACTCTTTGCTGCTTTTATCGTTTGAACCTTGGTTATCTTATCTCATATGGTGTAAGACATATGCACTCTATCTATCCTAGCTAGCTTGTGTTATATTGTGCTACTTTCATGCTATGCTAGGCTTATTATCATGTCTTAGTCTTTAAAATATAGGGGGAGTGTTGATCCTAGTTTGTGTGCCATGCAGTCCAAAGCATTCATATATAGTGCACACATCTAGGGGGAGCCCCGTCTATATTTTAGAGGAGTGGGGTTTGCTACTGCTTCAAACATATCTTATCTATGTGCAAATCCCGTGTTGTCATCAATACACCAAAAAGGGGGAGATTGTAAGGGCATATTTATCCCTAAGTGTTTTGGTGATTGATGACAATACTCGTGCGGACTAATCGTGTGCCTTGAGTCCCACAGATACTTCATCATTAGGCACAAGACGATTCGGTGCCCCTCGGAGACTAGTGAAGCCGGCGTTGTTCTACGTTTCTCTTTGGTGGAGTTGAGTCGTAGGAGAGCCGTACTATTAAGAGGGGGTCCGCGTCGGAAAGGTAGGGTGGAATCACACGTACACTTGCCCCTCCTTTCCTTGCACTTTGGAGCTACCCATCGTTATCATAGTTGTGCGAAAAACTGACGACTACTGCTGTACTTGCGGTAGTACCGCAAGTACAAGCGGTAGTACCGCGAAAGGTCACGGTAGTACCGCCCCTCTGGCGCGGTAGTACCGCGGTACCTTGGCCTAGTGCCGCTCCAGTGCGGTAGTAGGGGCGGATGTAATTTTTTACATCCGCGCCCCTCACGGTAGTACCGCTCCTCTGGTGCGGTAGTACCGCCGCACTCTGGCCTAGTGCCGCTCCGGTGCGGTAGTAGGGGCGGATGTAATTTTTTACATCCGCGGCACCCACGGTAGTACCGCTCGTCCTGCGCGGTAGTACCGCGGGGGCCCACGGTAGTACCGCTCCTTTGGAGTTGTAGTACCGTGGCCCTTCTGCCTAGTACCGCTGCGTCGCGGTAGTAGGCGCGGATGTAATTTTTTACATCCGTGCCTACCACGGTAGTACCGCGCCTTGCAGGCGGTAGTACCGCATCGGGTTTTTGCACCACCCTAGTTTCTGCGGAAGTAGGCACGGATGAAATTTATTTCGTCCGCGCCCTTCCCAGGCCGTGACCCTCCTGCCTTGCGGTAGTACCGCAAGGGGGAGCGGTAGTACCGCGCCAGCGGTAGTACTGCTTCTAGCTCAGGCTTGTTCCGGCCTGTGCAGCTGCCACGGTAGTACCGCGCGTCGTCGCGGTAGTACCGCTCCCTTGGAGCGGTAGTACCGTGAGTCGCGGGCAGAACTAGTGGATAACGGTTGGATCTTTTCCCCGACTATATAAGGGATGTCTTCTACCTCTAGTTGACTACCTCTTCCACCTCTAAGCTCCATTGTTGCTCCAAGCTCCATTTTCGCTCGATCTCTCTCCCTAGCCAATCAAACTTGTTGATTTGCTCGGGATTGGGTGACAAGGGCCCGATCTACACTTCCACCAAAGGATATTTGATTCCCCCCACTTATCCCTTGCGGATCTTGTTACTCTTGGGTGTTGAGCACCCTAGGCAGTTGAGTCACCTCGAAGCCATACTCCATTGTGGTGAAGCTTCGTGGTGTTGTTGTTGTTGGGAGCCTTCGATTGTTGTGGAGATTGCCCCAACCTTGCTTGTAAAGGTTCGATCGCCGCCTTCAAGGGCACCAATAATGGAATCACGGCATCTCGCATCGTGTGAGGCGTGAGGAGAATCTGATGGCCCTAGTGGCTTCTTGGGGAGCATTGTGCCTCCACACCGCTCTAACGGAGACGTACTTCCCTTAAAAGGAAGGAACTCCGTAACACATCCTCGTCTCCACCGTCTCCACTCTTGGTTATTTCGTGCCTTTACTTTCATAGCTTACTTATTGTTACATCTCTTGCTTGCTTGCTTGCTAGTTGTTATTGCATCATATAGGTTGCTCACTTAGTTGCATATCTAGACAACCTATTTGTTGCAAAGTTTAATTTGGTAAAGAAAAGCTTAAAAATTGTTAGTTGCCTATTCACCCCCCCTCTAGTCAACCATATCGATCCTTTCACAACACAATCAAGAAAGGTGGTCCAACTTGAGGGAGTGAAGATCGTCATCATCTAGCTCAAGTGGACCATGTGCAAGGCAAAGGTTTGCCCTTGATAGGTTTTCTATTTTACCGGTCTCATGGTAGTTGTGGGAGACCGGGTTATAGGATCGATTGTTGTACTATCAACGGGGGCTCTCGATGAGTTGCTTGATCGTATCATTCTTAGAGAGCTCAGACCATTGCATCCTTGCATCATGTTTATTGGTTCTTGTTTGATTCTCTTTGTGAGTCTTAGAGCTTATGGTCATCTTGATGACAAGCTTGAGTTCATCGAAAACGGAGTTTGCATGCGTCTTCTATGATGTTTTCGGTGTTGGAGGTTTTACCGGTCTTCTCCGAGGAAGGGTTCTCACCTTTTTCTTTTGGGCCTTTTCTCATTTGCTTATTATTGGTATTTCTATCAAGATTGTGTTAGCCCTTGTCGTTAGCTTTCCAACAAACTTGGTTTCGTTGAATTCGGAGTCCATTTGCAAAAGTTGTGGCTGTTTTGGTGAAGGCTGCAGCGGTACTACCGCGACTAGAGCGGATGTAATTTTTTACTACCGCTCTAGAGCGGTACTACCGCGGCTCCTGAGCGGTAGTACCGCTCCAGAGCAGTACTACCGTGGCTCCTAAGCGGTAGTACCGCCCCGGACCAAAAACTCGTGTTTTCTCCCTCGATTGGGCTGTTTTGAGCGTGCTAAGCGGTAGTACCGCTCCTCCAAGCGGTAGTACCGCTTGTGCAAGACCTGAGCACATAACGGTTGGATTCGGGAGGTCCTATAAAAGGGTCTTCTTCCCATTGAACCTTATCCTTTGAGCTCATGTTCTTCCCCATTGTTGACCTTCTTCGAGCTTGCTAACTCTCAATCCTCCATGGATTCTTGCTAGTTTTGAGGAAAAGAGAGAGATCTCAGATCCACATTCCCACCAATCACTTTCTCCTTTTGTGAGGGAACCCTTTGGATCTAGATCTTGGAGTTCTTTGTGTTCTCTTCTTCGTTCTTCCTCTCATTTTCCTCCCTAGCATTAGTTGCTTGATGGGATTTGGGAGAGAAGGACTTGGGCACTCCGTGTGCCCTTGCCATTGCATTTGGTGCATCGGTTTGAGTTCTCCACGGTGATACGTGGAAGTGAAGTTTGAGAAGCTTATTACTCTTGGGTTCTTGGTACCCTTGAGCTTGTTCCTCTTGGGTGCTTGGGCACCCTAGACGGTTAGTGGTGTTCGAGCTCAATCATTGTGGTGTAAAGCTCCGGCAAGCGTCGGGTCTCCAATTAGGTTGTGGAGATCGCCTGAGCAATTTGACGGTACAGTGACCGCCCCAAGGGTTGCCAAAGTGTCTGGGTTCGGTGACCGCCCCAAGGGTCGCCATTTATGCGGGTTCGTGACCGCCTCAAGGGTCCCTTAGTGGAATCACGGCATCTTGCATTGTCTTGCGAGGGCATGAGGAGATTACGGTGGCCCTAGTGGCTTCTTGGGGAGCATTGTGCCTCCACACCACTCCAAACGGAGATTAGCATCCGCAAGGGTGTGAACTTCGGGATACATCATCGTCTCCGCGTGCCTCGGTTATCTCTTACCCGAGCCCTTTACTTATGCACTTTACTTTGTGATAGCCATATTGTTCTTTGTCATATATCTTGCTATCACATAGTTGCTTATCTTGCTTAGCATAAGTTGTTGGTGCACATAGGTGAGCCTAGTTGTTGTAGGTTTTGTGCTTGACAAATTAACCACTAGGTTTATTCCGCATTTGTTCAAGACTCTACCGTAATTATTTTAGAACGCCTATTCACCCCCCTCTAGGCGACATCCACGATCTTTCAGTAACGTTAAGCGTGCGGACCCTACGGGTTCGAGAACTATGTAGACATGACCTAGAACTATTCTCGGTCAATAACCAATAGCGGGACCTGGATGCCCACATTAGTTCCTACATATTCTACGAAGATCTTTATCGGTCAAACCGCATAACAACATACGTTGTTCCCTTTGTCATCGGTATGTTACTTGCCCGAGATTTGATCGTCGGTATCCAATACCTAGTTCAATCTCGTTATCGGCAAGTCTCTTTACTCGTTCTGTAGTGCATCATCCCGTAACCAACTCATTGGTCACATTGCTTGCAAGGCTTATAATGATGTGCATTACCGAGAGGGCCCAGAGATACCTCTCCGACGATCGGAGTGACAAAACCTAATCTCGAAATACGCCAACTCAACATGTACCTTCGGAGACACCTGTAGTACTCCTTTATAATCACCCAGTTACGTTGTGACGTTTGGTAGTACCCAAAGCATTCCTCCGGTAAACGGGAGTTGCATAATTCTCATAGTTACAGGAACATGTATAAGTAATGAAGAAAGCAATAGCAGTATACTAAACGATCAAGTGCTAGGCTAACGGAATGGGTCATGTCAATCACATCATTCTTCTAATGATGTGATCCCACTAATCAAATGACAGCACATGTCTATGGTTAGGAAACATAACCATTTTTGATTAATGAGCTAGTCAAGTAGAGGCATACTAGTGACTATAGTTTTGTCTATGTATTCACACATGTATCATGTTTCCTGTTAATACAATTCTAGCATGAATAATAAACATTTATCATGATATGAGGAAATAAATAATAACTTTATTATTGCCTCTAGGGCATATTTCCTTCAGTCTCCCACTTGCACTAGAGTCAATAATCTAGATTACATAGTAATGATTCTAACACCCATGGAGTCTTGGTGCTGATCATGTTTTGCTCGTGAGAGAGGCTTAGTCAACGGGTCTGCAACATTCAGATCCAGATGTATCTTGCAAATCTCTATGTCTCCCACTTGGACTTGGTCCCGAATGGAATTGAAGCGTCTCTTGATGTGCTTGGTCCTCTTGTGAAATCTGGATTCCTTTGCCAAGGCAATTGCACCAGTATTGTCACAGAAGATTTTCATTGGTCCCGATGCACTAGGTATGACACCTAGATCGGAAATGAACTCCTTCATCCAGACTCCTTCATTTGCTGCTTCAGAAGCAGCTATGTACTCTGCTTCACATGTAGATCCCGCCACGACGCTTTGTTTAGAACTGCACCAACTTACAGCTCCACCGTTTAATAAAAACACGTATCTGGTTTGCGATTTAGAATCGTCCGGATCAGTGTCAAAGCTTGCATCGACGTAACCTTTTACGACTAGCTCTTTGTCACCTCCATATATGAGAAACATATCCTTAGTCCTTTTCAGGTATTTCAGGATGTTCTTGACCGCTGTCCAGTGATCCACTCCTGGATTACTTTGGTACCTTCCTGCCAAGCTTATTGCTAAGCATACGTCAGGTCTGGTACACAGCATTGCATACATGATAGAGCCTATGGCTGAAGCATAGGGAACATCTTTCATTTTCTCTCTATCTTCTGCTGTGGTCGGGCATTGAGTTTGACTCAACTTCACACCTTGTAGCACATGCAAGAATCCTTTCTTTGCCTGATCCATTTTGAACTTTTTCAAAATTTTGTCAAGGTATGTGCTTTGTGAAAGTCCTATTAAGCGTCTTGATCTATCTCTATAGATCTTGATGCCCAATATGTAAGCAGCTTCACCGAGGTCTTTCATTGAAAAACTTTTATTCAAGTATCCCTTTATGCTATCCAGAAATTCTATATCATTTCCAATTAATAATATGTCATCTACATATAATATCAGAAATGCTACAGAGCTCCCACTCACTTTCTTGTAAATACAGGCTTCTCCAAAAGTCTGTATAAAACCATATGCTTTGATCACACTATCAAAGTGTTTATCCAACTCCGAGATGCGTGCACCAGTCCATAAATGGAACGCTGGAGCTTGCACACTTTGTTAGCACCTTTTGGATCAACAAAACCTTCTGGCTGCATCATATACAACTCTTCTTCCAGAAATCCATTCAAGAATGCAGTTTTGACATCCATTTGCCAAATTTCATAATCATGAAATGCAGCAATAGCTAACATGATTCGGACAGACTTAAGCATCGCTACGGGTGAGAAAGTCTCATCGTAGTCAACTCCTTGAACTTGTCGAAAACCTTTCGCAACAAGTCGAGCTTTATAGACAGTTACATTACCATCAGCGTCAGTCTTCTTCTTAAAGATCCATTTATTCTCAATGGCTTGCCGATCATCGGGCAAGTCAACCAAAGTCCATACTTTGTTTTCATACATGGATCCCATCTCAGATTTCATGGCCTCTAGCCATTTTGCGGAATCTGGGCTCATCATCGCTTCCTCATAGTTCGTAGGTTCATCATGGTCAAGTAACATGACTTCCAGAATTGGATTACCGTACCACTCTGGTGCGGATCTTACTCTGGTAGACCTACGAGGTTCAGTAGAAACTTGATCTGAAGTTTCATGATCAATATCATTAGCTTCCTCACTAATTGGTGTAGTTGTCACAGGAACCGGTTCTTGTGATGAACTACTTTCCAATAAGGGAGTAGATACAGTTATCTCATCAAGTTCTACTTTCCTCCCACTCACTTCTTTCGAGAGAAACTCCTTCTCTAGAAAGGATCCGATTTTAGCAACGAAAATCTTGCCCTCAGATCTATGATAGAAGGTGTACCCAATAGTCTCTTTTGGGTATCCTATGAAGACACATTTCTCCGATTTGGGTTTGAGCTTATCTGGTTGAAGTTTCTTCACATAAGCATCGCAGCCCCAAACTTCAAGAAATGACAACTTTGGTTTCTTGCCAAACCACAGTTCATCAGGTGTCGTCTCAACGGATTTTGATGGTGCCCTATTTAACGTGAATGCGGCTGTCTCTAAAGCATAACCCCAAAATGATAGCGGTAAATCAGTAAGAGACATCATGGATCGCACCATATCTAGTAAAGTACGATTACGACATTCGGACACACCATTTCGTTGTGGTGTTCCGGGTGGCGTGAGTTGCGAAACTATTCCGCATTGTTTCAAGTGTAGACCAAACTCGTAACTCAAATATTCTCCTCCACGATCAGATCGTAGAAACTTTATTTTCTTGTTATGATGATTTTCCACTTCACTCTGAAATTCTTTGAACTTTTCAAATGTTTCAGACTTGTGTTTCATTAAGTAGATATACCCATATCTGCTCAAGTCATCTGTGAAGGTAAGAAAATAACGATACCCGCCGCGAGCCTCAACATTCATTGGACCACAAACATCAGTATGTATGATTTCCAACAAATCATTTGCCCGCTCCATAGTTCCGGAGAACGGCGTTTTAGTCATCTTGCCCATAAGGCACGGTTCTCAAGTACCAAGTGATTCATAATCAAGTGATTCCAAAAGCCCATCAGTATGGAGTTTCTTCATGCGCTTTACACCGATATGACCCAAACGGCAGTGCCACAAATAAGTTGCACTATCGTTATCAACTCTGCATCTTTTGGTTTCCACACTATGAACATGTGTATCACTATTATCGAGATTCAATAAGAACAGACCACTCTTCAAGGGTGCATGACCATAAAAGATATTACTCATATAAATAGAACAACCATTATTCTCTGATTTAAATGAATAACCGTCTCGCATCAAACAAGATCCAGATATAATGTTCATGCTTAACGCTGGCACCAAATAACAATTATTTAGGTCTAAAACTAATCCCGATGGTAGATGTAGAGGTAGTGTGCCGACCGCGATCACATCGACTTTGGAACCATTTCCCACGCGCATCGTCACCTCGTCCTTAGCCAATCTTCGCTTAATCCGTAGTCCCTGTTTCGAGTTGCAAATATTAGCAACAGAACCAGTATCAAATACCCAGGTGCTACTGCGAGCATTAGTAAGGTACACATCAATAACATGTATATCATATATACCTTTGTTCACTTTGCCATCCTTCTTATCCGCCAAATACTTGTGGCAGTTTCACTTCCAGTGTCCAGTCTGCTTGCAGTAGAAGCACTCAGTTTCAGGCTTAGGTCCAGACTTGGGTTTCTTCTCTTGAGTAGCAACTTGCTTGCCGTTCTTTTTGAAGTTCCCCTTCTTCTTCCCTTTGCCCTTTTTCTTGAAACTGGTGGTCTTGTTAACCATCAACACTTGATGCTCCTTCTTGATTTCTACCTCCGCAGCTTTTAGCATTGCGAAGAGCTCGGGAATAGTCTTGTTCATCCCTTGCATATTATAGTTCATCACGAAGCTCTTGTAGCTTGGTGGCAGTGATTGGAGAATTCTGTCAATGACACTATCATCAGGAAGATTAACTCCCAGTTGAATCAAGTGATTATTATACCCAGACATTTTGAGTATGTGTTCACTGACAGAACTATTCTCCTCCATCTTGCAGCTGTAGAACTTATTGGAGACTTCATATCTCTCAATCCGGGCATTTGCTTGAAATATTAACTTCAACTCCTGGAACATCTCATATGCTCCATGACGTTCAAAATGTCATTGAAGACCCGGTTCTAAGCCGTAAAGCATGGCACACTGAACTATTGAGTAGTCATCAGCTTTGCTCTGCCAGACGTTCTTAATGTCGTCAGTTGCATCAGCAGCAGGCCTGGCACCCAGCGGTGCTTCCAGGACGTAACTTTTCTGTGCAGCAATGAGGATAATCCTCAGGTTACGGACCCAGTCCGTGTAATTGCTACCATCATCTTTCAACTTTGCTTTCTCAAGGAACGCATTAAAATTCAACGGAACAACAGCACAAGCCATCTATCTACAAACAAACATAGACAAGCAAAATACTATCAGGTACTAAGTTCATGATAAATTTAAGTTCAATTAATCATATTACTTAAGAACTCCCACTTAGACAGACATCTCTCTAGTCATCTAAGTGATCACGTGATCCAAATCAACTAAACCATGTCCGATCATCACGTGAGATGGAGTAGTTTCAATGGTGAACATCACTATGTTGATCATATCTACTATATGATTCACACTCGACCTTTCGGTCTCCGTGTTCCGAGGCCATCTCTGTATATGCTAGGCTCGTCAAGTATGACCTGAGTATTCCGCGTGTGCAACTGTTTTGCACCCGTTGTATTTGAACATAGAGCCTATCACACCCGATCATCACATGGTGTCTCAGCACGAAGAACTTTCGCAACGATGCATACTTAGGGAGAACACTTCTTGATTATTAAGTGAGAGATCATCTTAAAATGCTACCGTCAATCAAACCAAGATAAGATGCATAAAGGATAAACATCACATGCAATCAATATAAGTGATATGATATGGCCATCATCTTCTTGTGCTTGTGATCTCCATCTCCGAAGCACCGTCGTGATCACCATCGTCACCGGCGCGACACCTTGATCTCCATCGTAGCATCGTTGTCGTTACGCCATCTATTGCTTCTACGACTATCGCTACCGCTTAGTGATAAAGTAAAGCAATTATAGGGCATTTGCATTTCATACAATAAAGCGACAACCATATGGCTCCTGCCAGTTGCCGATAACTTCGGTTACAAAACATGATCATCTCATACAATAAAATATAGCATCACATCTTGACCATATCACATCACAACATGCCCTGCAAAAACAAGTTAGACGTCCTCTACTTTGTTGTTGCAAATTTTACGTGGCTGCTACGGGCTTTAGCAAGAACCGTTCTTACCTACGCATCAAAAACCACAACTATAGTTCGTCAAGTTGGTGCTGTTTTAACCTTCGCAAGGACCGGGCATAGCCACACTCGATTCAGCTAAAGTGAGAGAGACAGACACCCACCAGCCACCTTTAAGCACGAGTGCTCGTAACGGTGAAACCAGTCTCGCGTAAGCGTACGTGTAATGTCGGTCCGGGCCGCTTCATCTCACAATACCACCGAACCAAAGTATGACATGCTGGTAAGCAGTATGACTTGTATCGCCCACAACTCACTTGTGTTCTATTCGTGCATATAACATCAACGCATAAAACCTAGGCTCGGATACCACTATTTCGGGAACGTAGTAATTTCAAAAAATTTCCTACGCACACACAAGATCATGGTGATGGCATAGCAACGAGAGGGGAGAATTTTCGTCCACGTACCCTCGTAGACCGTAAGCGGAAGCATTAGCACAACACGGTTGATGTAGTCGTACGTCTTCACGATCCGACCGATCCAAGCACCGAACGTACGGGGCCTCCGAGTTCAGCACACGTTCAGCTCGATGACGATCTCCGTGCTCCGATCCAGCAAAGCTCCGGAGATGAGTTCTGTCAGCACGACGGCGTGGTGACGATGATGATGCTCTACCGATGCAGGGCTTCGCCTAAACTCCGTGACGATATGACCGAGGTGGAATATGGTGGAAGGGGGCACCGCACACGGCTAAGGAACGATCCGTAGATCAACTTGTGTGTCTATGGGGTGTCCCCCGCCCCCGTATATAAAGGAGCCAGGTGGGAGGAGGCGGCCGGCCAAGGAGGGCGCGCCAAGGGGGGAGTCCTACTCCCACCGGGAGTAGGACTCCCTTCTTTCCAAGTAGGAGTAGGAGAAGGGGGGAAAGAGGAGGAAGAGGGGAAGGAAAGGGGGGGCGCCGCCCTCTTTCCCTTGTCCTATTCGGACTAGGAAGGGGAGGGGCATGCGGCCCCCTCCTAGCTCCTTCCCTCTTCTCCGTCGAGGCCCATGTAGGCCCATAACCCCCCGGGGGGTTCCGGTAACCTCCCGGTACTCCGGTAAAATGCCGATTTCACCCGGAACGATTCCGATGTCCAAATATAGGCTTCCAATATATCGATCTTTATGTCTCGACCATTTCGAGACTCCTCGTCATGTCTGTGATCACATCTGGGACTCCGAACATACTTCGGTACATCAAAACTTACTAGTAATTTGCCCGTGCGTTGCTATGGAATAAAATAGATGTATATGAATATATTACAAAAAATTCATTGCATTTTGTGAAATCCCTACCACATACTCGTTGGGTTCTGTTTCTCTAAATTTGTTTATCTCCTCTCCATTCCCTCACATTTGTTCTCTCAAGTCACCAACTCTTCCTCTAGCCCCTCCATCACTTCCTCCAACTTTGATGAATCTCATCCATGGATGTTTAGAGCTGAAGAATGACTGAGAGGGGTTTCTTTGCAAATGTGAAGTGGGGTTGGCTCCTATGCATTGGATGCAGATCAAACGGCTGAAAACGATAGATGGCAGGCACACCATCACCACCAACTCAGATTTTTATAGGAGTAGAGATAAACTCATAATAAAACTGTCATCGTAACGTTAAGCGTGCGGACCCTACGGGTTCGAGAACTATGTAGACATGACCTAGAACTATTCTCGGTCAATTACCAATAGCGGGACCTGGATGCCCATATTGGTTCCTACATATTCTACGAAGATCTTTATCGGTCAAACCGCATAACAACATACGTTGTTCCCTTTGTCATCGGTATGTTACTTGCCCGAGATTTGATCGTCGGTATCCAATACCTAGTTCAATCTCGTTATCGGCAAGTCTCTTTACTCGTTCTGTAATGCATCATCCCGTAACCAACTCATTGTTCACATTGCTTGCAAGGCTTATAATGATGTGCACTACCGAGAGGGCCCAGAGATACCTCTCCGACAATCGGAGTGACAAAACCTAATATCAAAATACGCCAACTCAACATGTACCTTCGGAGACACCTGTAGTACTCCTTTATAATCACCCAGATTCACGTTGTGACGTTTGGTAGTACCAAAGTGTTCCTCCGTAAACGGAGTTGCATAATTCTCATAGTTACAGGAACATGTATTAGTCATGAAGAAAGCAATAGCAGTATACTAAATGATCAAGTGCTAGGCTAACGGAATGGGTCATGTCAATCACATCATTCTTCTAATGATGTGATCCCACTAATCAAATGACAACACATGTCTATGGTTAGGAAACATAACCATCTTTGATTAATGAGCTAGTCAAGTAGAGGCATACTAGTGACTATAGTTTTGTCTATGTATTCACACATGTATCATGTTTCTGGTTAATACAATTCTAGCATGAATAATAAACATTTATCATGATATGAGGAAATAAATAATAACTTTATTATTGCCTCTAGGGCATATTTCCTTCATCCCTCCCCCATACCCATTCGCTCGCCCCCTCGCTCCGTCTCGTCTCTCCAGCAACTGGCGCTGTCGTGGTTCTAAGTCTGACAGTAGAAGTAGGGATAGGTTAAGGAGAGGCGATGTCCTAGCTATGGAGCAGTTGTGGAGACAAAGGATGTACGAGTTCAGGCCCTTCTCGGAGGAAGTAACAGCCCTACGTCTCGGAGCCCTGAGGCGGTCGAGTGGATTATGAGTATGAGTATTACAAGAATCTGAACCCTTCTATCTGTGGAGCGGGGTGGCTTATATAGAGTGCGCCAGGACCCCAGCCAAGCTCACATAATGGAGGGATTAAAGTACATTAAGCCAGGGGGGTTACTGGTAACGCCCCTCATAAGGCGCCTTAACTATCATTAAGTCTATTCAATAGCAAACCGTTGCGCTGCGGAGTGCCTTCTGACCTTCTGGTGGTCGAGTGAGTCTCCATGGTCGAGTGAGTCTTCCATGGTCGAGTCCTTCCAGTCTAGTCGAGTGGATTCCTCTTTGGTCGACTGGAAGATGATCTCTTCTATGAGTGCCCTTGGGTAGGACGTTTAGGTCAGGTCTATGACCCTACCCTAGGTACATGAATCCATGATTAGCCCCCGAATGGATTGAGGCTTGAGTGAAGGAGGAGTTGACGTTGTTTCCGATTACCTTTTGCATTCTGGCTACGTGTTGTCTTGGATCAAGATCTTTTCTGTTGATAACAAGAAACTTTCCTTCAGTCGACTTGATCCATTCTTGTTCTTTAGTCGAGTGACTTCCTTTGCTATACTTGAGTAACAGATCGCAGGAGATCTCGCACTTGACAGACTGATCTGTCGCCCGCGGATCTCGCGGGATACGAAATTTGGGGTAGCGCGCGAAACGGAACGGACTGCGGTGCTAGGATGGGACGTTGCAGGGACGCCTCGATCTCCACGCCGCTTTTTCCGCCACGTATCACGTAGTGCGGCTGCTCGGGATATGATTGGACTGCTTGGGTCCACCTGTCATCCACTCGGAAGGGACTCTATAAATGCAACTCCCGGAGGCTCGTGCACAGTACCTTGTTCTTCCTCCTCAGCTCTCTCTGTCTCCGCTCTCCGCTCCCGCCGCTGCTCCCTCGCCATCTCTCCCCTTGCGCATTCCGCCGGCGGCCATGGGCAAAGAGAAGACGACGATGTTGGGCCTTGAAGAAGGCGTCGGCGGCGGAGAAGGCGTCGGCGGCGAGAAGGCGAAGGGGAGATCCACCGGTCGCGGTGGTTCTTCGTCGAGATCCAAGCTGCCGAAAGGCTGGGTCCAGGGAGACTGGATCCAGTCGACGATCAGGGAGAAGGATCTCCTCGATATGGCCGACGACGGACTGATTCCCCACGGCGCCGCGAACTTCCTGGCCGAGAGTGGCAGCCTCAACCAGAAGAGGGTGAGTGCGTGCTTTTGGCCACCCATGTCGACCGAGGTTTTTCGTTGCCACCGAGTGTCTTCTTTCGAGGTTTTCTGAATTTCTTCGGAGCCCAGCTCCATCATTTTACTCCAAACTCCATCGCATACCTTGCCGCGTTTGTGTCTATGTGCGAAAACTTCCTGGGTTGTCGACCGCACTGGGGTTTGTTCAAGTACATCTTCACATGTCGCTCTCAGACTGTGAAGAAGGCAAGCCCTGGTGACGAGAAGACCCAAGTAGTCCAGATGTGTGGTGGTTTAGGAGTCCAGTTGAGGAGCAAAAGCACTTTCCCAGCTATGCATTTTCCCGAGTCGGTCAGGGGATGGCAGTCGACCTGGTTCTATTGCCGGAATGAGACGACGCCGGGGCAGTCGACTGGACTTCCTGAATTCACCATGAGTCGAGTGAATAGGCCCTCCTCCCTGAAGGTTGTTCCAGAAGAGAGGGCTGAAGTGAAGATGCTGATGGACCGCGTGGTGCAGCTAGTTAGGGATGGAGTGACTGGTATGGACCTCCTGGAGGTCTTTCTTCGGAGGCGGATCCAGCCCCTTCAGTTCCGTAGCCACTGTATGTGGTTGTATTGCGGTACCGAAGACGAGACTCGCGTCCACCCGGAGGCAGTCGACGATACCGTAGTGGAAAGATGGATGGCTTCGATTACTGGGAACAAGGACAATCCTCGCGGATCCCGGAGGATTTCTCCGCTTGATCGTGACAGCGTTCCAGATAAGGTACATTTGTTCTGTTTTCCGTTGTATGTCTGTCGAGTGTGCTTCTGTAATTTGGTCGACTGAACTCTGCTTTGATACTTCCAGGCCCTCACAGAGCTATACTCAATGCCCAACGGCGCCCAGATTCCGACTGAGGAGGGGGAAGCCAGTGGAGGTGAGAGCCAGGAGGAGTGGAATTCAGATGCTGCAGGAGACGACGACGACGATGATGACGATGACGAGGACGATGATGACGAGGATGAGGAGGAGGAAGTCGCACCACCGCGCTTGGAAAGGCGGTCAAAACTTGTGCACGACCCTTCGGCTGAACGCGGTAAGGGAATCGCGACTGCCTCGCAGTCGACCAAACGCCCTCGGACCGCTTCTCCAGTGCCGACTGAGAAAGTGCCAAAGCAGGCGAAGGTAGTCCCGTCGAGGGCAACCAAGCCTCTGCCAAAAATGAAAGTGGCCATCCCCACCATCTCAGGGTAAACATATTGCTTAAATCTTCTTGCTCTATACAAATTTTGTCTCTGTTTGAAATTTGAATTGGTCGACTGATCCTTCGGATTTTCAGCGCTGCGACTTCCGAAACCTCAGCTAAGGTTGACGACCATGAGATGGAGGATGCCGTCACCTCAAATCCCGGTACTGTATCCTTAATTCTTGTTCTTAGTCGACTGACTCAAGATTTCTGACTTTAGCTTTTTCCTGAAGCTCCAACTAATGACATCATCACTCTTCCTGACGACGATGATGAAGATGAGGAGCCATTGAGGACCAGGAGGAGCAGGAAGGCATCTACTGGCAAGGAAGCTCAGGGTGTGACGGTGCCTGAGACCGTTGTGACAGAAGGAGAAGCCGGCACTCGACACACCGTATCCTTCGCGAATCCGTTGACGAGTGCTCGACCCACTTCGTCGAGTGCTGGACAACCTTCGATCTTCACCACGCACCACGTCCCGGAGGACCAGGCTGATGCTGCTAAAGAGGCGATCCGTCAAGCAGGGATCATGATGGAGCAGGTGAAGATCGCTCGGGAAGCGAGCCAAGCAGCTTACGATGCCAGCTCTGCCCTTCAGAGCAATGTTCAGGTTAGTCGACCACCACCTGTTCTGTTAGGATATGCTATCAAAACTTTTCTTTCTGGAATTCATAGCAGTCACCCACTAGGTGTGTTGGTAAAAAACTCCGTGTTGGCGGGGGCACGCTGAGTGCACCCGCTGGGTGTAGTCCCCAAGGCTAAGGTCGACTGCTGGCAGTCGGTCTTAGGCTTACCAAGTAGATGTTGATCATTATCCGAATGGAATGAATGTGTTTCTGAGACCAGTGGGGGCACGCTGAGTGCACCCACTGGGTGTAGTCCCCGAGACTGTGGTCGACTGCTGGCAGTTGATTACAGTCTGAAGATGTTTCGGTCGACTGGTCGACTCGTTCTCTCTCTTTTTTTTTGGTCGACTGGTCGACTATGTCTTGAATAAGACCAGTGGGGGCACGCTGAGTGCACCCACTGGGTGTAGTCCCCGAGACTACGGTCGAATGCTTGCATTCGACTGTAGTCTTAGAAACGCACCATTCTTCTATATTCACTCGGAAGTGGATTACCTCTGATACTTTTGCAACTGACCCTTCGTAGAAATCTTGTGATCTTGCGGCACGCTACACTGAACTGGAGCAGAAGCATATTCAGCTCGAGTTGGACTTGAAGCTAGTGCAAGAGAATCTGACGAAGGCGAAGGAGGAGACCAAAGGTATGTTTGGTGAGATTTCGACGACTCTTTTCTCTCCTCATTTGCTTCAAGTTTGACTTTGCTGCGATTTACAGACAAGGTGAAGGAGGCCCAAAGGAAGAAAGAGCTTGAGCTGTCTGAGAAGATCAAGCTTGCTGATGACAAACTGGCCTCAGTCGCCAAACTCGAACAGGATAACGCCAATCTGAAGGCTGCTCTGGCCACTGCCAGCAAGGATGTTGAGCGAATGAAGGCTGACAAGAAGAATCTGACTGAGAAGGTCCTCCAAATGGCTGGAAAGAAGAACGAGCTGGAAAGCTTCTTGGGCAGTCTTGCTAAGAAATTGTTCCTTAAGCTCGAAGGTAACCTTCTTCACTCGACCAATTCTTCCAACTGTTATGTTTCCATTCGACCGTTTTCCTGATTCGGGGTTTTGTCTTTGCAGAGTTCTGCCGCAACTTTGAAGAAGAAACCAGCCAGCTGGAGACGAACCTTGACCCTGTCAATTCCCCGGTGAACGATGAAACTGCTATGAACATCTTCCGACTGGAGTCCCGTGTTGCTGCTGTCGTGGATTATCTCGCAAGACTGAAGGTTGCTACGTCCCGCATCGACTCGACGCTCTGGCCCAATGAGACACCCCAAAATGACCTTGAATCATTGATGGCTCGACTGAACGCCGTCCCTGACCGAGTGCAAGAGTGGAAGAAATCTTCGGCTCGGTGCGGTGCAGACGTTGCCTTGTGTCTGGCGCGAGTCCATTGCAAGGAAGCCCGAGAAGACAAGTTGGCGGCTCTCCGAGTGGCCAACACCAAAAAGCACGACTTCAGGACCTTCATGGAGACTTTCATCGCTGCTGCCACGCGGATTGCCGACGGGATTGATCTTGACGAGTTAAATCGCTCCATCCAGCCCTCCACGGGAGGGTAAAAACTTTCTTGACCTTAAATTTGCCTCGGTATGCCGAGTGGAATTGTAACCGATAAAACTTTAACAGGCTTAGCGCCTGAGCACTCTCGGTTATTTTAGGTGTCGACCTAAATTCAGATTGGATGTTTTGGAAACAATTGCTCTTGGCTTGAATTGCTCTTTGCAGGTTAACAGCGAGATGCCTACTGCAGTCGACTTATTCCTTAGGCAAGCACTGAGCTGCAGTTAAGTCTCCGAGTGGAAGTCTGGCTTACCACTCGGTAGGATTTCTTTTATCTTAGGCGAGCACTGGGCTGCAGCTAAGTCCCCGAGTGGAAGTCTGGCTTACCACTCGGTAGGATTTCTTTTATCTTAGGCGGGCACTGGGCTGCAGCTAAGCCCCCGAGTGGGAGGTTTGCTCTCCACTCGGCAGGATTTCTTTTATCTTAGGCGAGCACTGGGCTGCAGCTAAGCCCCCGAGTGGGAGGTTTGCTCTCCACTCGGCAGGATTTCTTTTATCTTAGGCGAGCACTGGGCTGCAGCTAAGCCCCCGAGTGGGAGGTTTGCTCTCCACCCGGCAGGATTTCTTTTATCTTAGGCGAGCACTGGGCTGCAGCTAAGCCCCCGAGTGGGAGGTTTGCTCTCCACTCGGCAGGATTTCTTTTATCTTAGGCGAGCACTGGGCTGCAGCTAAGCCCCCGAGTGGGAGGTTTGCTCTCCACTCGGTAGGATTTCCTTTGTATTTGTGTCGAAGCTCGGAGAAGAGGGTCACAGTCGAACTGCACTTCGTCCTCCTTGCAATCGCACATCATACTTATGGTGTAGCTCGGAGGAGAGGGTCGCAGTCGACCTGCGCCTCTTTTCCTTGCTAGTATACTTTATACTTAGGCGAGTCCTTGGACTGTAGCTAAGCCTCCGAGTGGAAGTCTGGCTTACCACTCGGTAGGATTTTTAATAACTTAGGCGAGCACTGAGCTGCAGCTAAGCCCCCGAGTGGAAGTCTGGCTTACCACTCGGTAGGATTTTTTATCTTAGGCGAGCACTGGGCTGCAGCTAAGCCTCCGAGTGGAAGTCTGGCTTACCACTCGGTAGGATTTTAATAACTTAGGCGAGCACTGAGCTGCAGCTAAGCCCCCGAGTGGAAGTCTGGCTTACCACTCGGTAGGATTTATAAAAAACTTAGGCGGAACGGATTCGCGACTAAGCCACCCACTGGGGGAGGTGAGAATTTTACTCGACGCAAAATAAAGTAAAAAGTGACAAAAATTATGAAGGAATTATGACACTATTACTTCAAAGCTCGTGAGCTACAGGAGTACTTTATTACAACTCTTCCGAGTGAAAAACCTCAAGTATAAAACGGGCGGAGCAGATCCGCATTCCAAGCTCGGAGCTCATCGATATCGTGTTCGACATTGTAGAGACGATATGCCCCATTGTGGAGAACCTTTGTGACGATGAAGGGACCTTCCCATGAGGGAGCAAGCTTATGTTGCTTCTGCTGATCCACCCGAAGGACCAGATCTCCTTCCTGGAAGGCTCGACCTCTCACATTTCTGGCGTACAGGCGGCGCAAGTCTTGTTGGGGAACGTTGCAGAAAATTAAAATTTTTCCTACGGCTTCACCAAGATCCATCTATGAGTTCATCTAAGCAGCGAGTAGCGGAGAGAGTTTGCATCTACATACCACTTGTAGATCGCGTGCGGAAGCTTGCAAGGTGATGATGGAGTCGTACTCGAGCGTGATTCAGATCATCGATGCCAAGTGCTGAGCGGACAGCACCTCCGCGTTCAACACACGTGCGGGACGATCGGCGTCTCCTCCTTCTTGATCCAGCAAGGGGAAGGAGAGGTTGAGGAAGATAGCTCCACCGGCAGCACGACGGCGTGATGATGGTGGAGATGCAAGATCTCAAGCGAGCCGCCAAGCTCTACGGAGGAGGAGATGTGTTGGGGAGGGAGGGCTGCGCCTTGGGAGTTGTGTACAGCCCCTCCCTCCCCCTTTATATAGGCCCCAGTGGCGGCCCCGGAGATCCAATCTCCGGGGCGGCGGCCAGGGGGTGGAGTGCCCCCAAGCCGGTGGGGCACCCCCCCTAGGGTTTCAACCCTAGGCGCGGGGTGGGCCTGGGGGCGCACCAGCCCCTTGTGGGCTGGTTCCTTCCCCTTTGGCCCATGGGGCCCTCCGGATAGGTGGCCCCACCGGTGGACCCAGGACCCTTCCGGTGGTCCCAGACTTTTGCTTGTAACCCGAAACTTTCCCGATGGCGAAACACCACTTCCTATATATTATTCTTTACCTCCGGACCCTTCCGAACTCCTCGTGACGTCCGGGATCTCATCCGGACTCGAACAACATTCGGTGGTCACATACTTGACTTCCTACTAACCCTAAGCGTCACCGAACCTTAAGTGTGTAGACCCTACGGGTTGGGAGACACGCAGACATGACCGAGACGACTCTCGGGCAATAACCAACAGCGGGTCTGGATATCCATGTTGGCTCCCACATGCTCCTCGATGTTTTCATCGGTTGAACCACGATGTCGAGATTCGATCAAACCACATATACAATTCCTTTGTCAATCGATGCGTTACTTGCGAGACTCGATCGTCGATATCCCAATACCTTGTTCAGTCTCGTTCCTGGCAAGTCACTTTACTCGCATCCGTAATGCATGATCCGTGGCCAACATCTTGGTCACATTGAGCTCATTATGATGATGCATTACCGAGTGGGCCCAGAGATACCTCTCCGTCATACGGAGTGACAAATCCATCTCGATCCGTGTCAACCCAACAGATACTTTCGAGATACCTGTAATGCACCTTTATAGTCACCCGATTCGTTGTGACGTTTGATACACCAAAGGCACTCCTACGGTAACCGGAGTTACGATCTCATGGTCGAAGGAATAGATACTTGACATTGGCAAAGCTTCTAGCAAGCGAACTATCCGATCTTTTATGCTATGCTTATGATTGGGTCTTGTCCATCACATCATTCTCCTAATGATGTGATCTCGTTATCAACAACATCCAATGTCCATAGTCGAAACCATGACTATCTATTGATCTGTGAGCTAGTCAACTAGAGGCTCACTAGGGACTCATTGGGTCTAAGTGTTCACACGTGTATTACGATTTCGGATAATACATTTATAGCATGAACAAAGACAATTATCATGAACATTGAAATATAATAATCCTTTTATTATTGCCTCTAGGGCATATTCCCAACAGTCTCCCACTTGCACTAGAGTCACCAATCTAGTTACATTGTGATGAATCGAACACCCATAGAGTTCGGTGTTGATCATGTTTTGCCTTGCGAGAGAGGTTTAGTCAGCGGATCTGCGACATTCAGATCCGTGTGCACTTTGCAAATCTCTATGTCTCCATCTTGAACATTTTCACGGATGGAGTTGAAGCGGCGCTTGATGTGCCTGGTCTTCTTGTGAAACCTGGCTCCTTGGCAAGGGCAATAGCTCCAGTGTTGTCACGAAGAGTTTGATCGGCCCCGACGCATTGGGTATGACTCCTAGGTCGGTGATGAACTCCTTCACCCAAATCGCTTCATCGCTGCCTCCGAGGCTGCCATGTACTCCGCTTCACACGTAGATCCCGCCACGACGCTCTGCTTGCAGCTGCACCAGCTTCTCGCTCCACCATTCAACATATACACGTATCCGGTTTGTGACTTAGAGTCATCCAGATCTGAGTCGAAGCTAGCGTCGGCGTAACCCTTCTGACGAGCTCTTCGTCTCCTCCATAAGCGAAAACATGTCCTTAGTCCTTTTCGGTACTTCAGGATATTCTTGACCGCTGTCCGGTGTTCCTTGCGGGTTACTTTGGTATCTTGCAACCAAACTTACGGCAAGGTTTACATCGGTCCGCAGTACACAGCATGGCATACATAATGGATCCTATGGCTGAAGCATAGGGGATGACACTCATCTCTTCTTTATCTTTTGCCGTGGTCGGTGACTGAGCCGAGCTCAGTTTCACACCTTGTAACATAGGCAAGAACCCCTTCTTGGACTGATCCATTTTGAACCTCTTCAAAATCTTATCAAGGTATGTGCTTTGTGAAAGACCTATGAGGCGTCTCGATCTATCTCTATAGATCTTGATCCCTAATATATAAGCAGCTTCTCCAAGGTCCTTCATTGAAAAACACTTGTTCAAATAGGCCTTAATGCTGTCCAGGAGTGTCGTATCATTTCCCATCAAGAGTATGTCATCTACATATAACAGGAGAAATGCTACGGAGCTCCCACTCACTTTCTTATAAACGAGGCTTCTCCATAAGTCTGCATAAACTAAACGCTTTGATCATCTCATCAAAGCGAATGTTCCAACTCGAGATGCTTGCACCAGTCCATAAATGGATCGCTGGAGCTTGCATACTTTGTTAGCGTTACGAGGATCGACAAAACCTTCCGCTGCATCATATACAGCTCTTCCTTAAGATGTCCATTAAGGAATGCCGTTTTGGCGTCCATCGCCATATCTCATAATCATAGTATCGCGCAATTGCTAACATGATTCGGACGGACTTAAGCTTCGCTACGGGAGAGAAAGTCTCGTCGTAGTCAATCCCTTGAACTTGTCGATAACCCTTAGCGACAAGTCGAGCTTTATAGATGGTGACATTACCATCCGCGTCCGTCTTCTTCTTAAAAATCCATTTATTTTCTATCGCTCGCCGATCATCGGGCAAGTCTGTCAAAGTCCATACTTTGTTTTCATACATGGATTCTATCTCGGTTTCATGGCCTCAAGCCATTTGTTGGAATCGGGCCGCCATTGCTTCTTCATAGTTCGAAGGTTCATTGTTGTCTAGCAACATGATTTCCATGACAGGGTTGCCGTACCACTCTGGTGCGGAACGTGTCCTCGTGGACCTTCGAAGTTCAGTAGTAACTTGATCCGAAGTACCTTGATCATCATCAACGTTTTCCTCTTGGTTGGTGTGGGCATTACAGGAACGGTTTCCTGCGCTGCACCACTTTCCCGTTCGAGAGGTAGTACTTCATCGAGTTCCACTTTCCTCCCACTTACTTCTTTCGAGAGAAACTCTTTCTCTAGAAAGCATCCGTTCTTGGCAACAAAGATCTTGCCTTCGGATCTTAAGTAGAAGGTATACCCGACAGTTTCCTTAGGGTATCCTATGAATCGCATTTTCCGACTTGGGTTCGAGCTTTTCAGGTTGAAGTTTCTTGACATAAGCATCGCGTCCCCAAACTTTAGAAACGACAGCTTAGGTTTCTTCCCAAACCATAATTCATACGGTGTCGTCTCAGCGGTTTAGATGGTGCCCTATTTAAAGTGAATGTAGCTGTCTCTAGGCGTATCCCCAAAATGATAGCGGTAAATCGGTAAGAGACATCATAGACCGCACCATATCCAATAGAGTGCGATTCGACGTTCGGACACACCGTTTATTTGAGGTGTTCGGTAGCGCGTGAGTTGTGAAACGATTCCACATTTCCTTAAGTGTGTACCAAATTCGTGACTTAAGTATTCTCCCCCACGATCTGATCGTAGGAACTTTATCTTACGGTCACGTTGATTCTCTACCTCACTCTGAAATTCCTTGAACTTTTCAAAGGTCTCAGACTTGTGTCTCATTAAATAGACATACCCATATCTACTCAAGTCATCAGTGAGAGTGAGAACATAACGATATCCTCCGCGAGCCTCAACGCTCATTGGACCGCACACATCGGTATGTATGATTTCCAACAAGTTGGTTGCTCGCTCCATTGTTCCGGAGAACGGAGTCTTGGTCATCTTACCTAAGAGGCATGGTTAGCATCGTCAAGCGATTCATAATCAAGAGACTCTAAAGTCCATCAGCATGGAGCTTCTTCATGCGCTTGACACCAATGTGACCAAGGCGGCGATGCCACAAGTATGTGGGACTATCGTTATCAACTTTACATCTTTTGGCATCCACACTATGAACATGTGTAATATTACGCTCGAGATTCATCAAGAATAAACCATTGACCATCGGAGCATGACCATAAAACATATCTCTCATATAAATCGAACAACCATTATTCTCAGACTTAAATGAGTAGCCATCTCGTATCAAGCGAGATCCGGATACAATGTTCATGCTCAAACTTGGCACTAAATAACAATTATTGAGGTTTAAAACTAATCCGTGGGTAAATGTAGAGGCAGCGTGCGACGGCGATCACATCGACCACGGAACCATTCCCGACGCGCCGTCACCTCGTCCTTCGCCAGTCTCCGTTTATTCCGCAGCTCCTGCTGTGAGTTACATATGTGAACAACGGCACGGTATCAAATACCGGGGAGTTACTACAGTCTCGGTAAGGTACACATCAATTACATGTATATCAAATATACCTTTGGTGTTGCGGCCTTCTTATCCGCTAAGTATTTGGGGCAGTTCCGCTTCGATGCCTTCCCTTGCAATAAAAGCACTCGATCTCGGGCTTGGGTCCATTCTTTGACTTCTTCCGGCAGCGGGCTTACGGGCGCGGCAACATCTTTGCCGTCCTTCTTGAAGTTCTTCTTACCCTTGCCCTTCTTGAACTTAGTGGTCTTATTGACCATCAACACTTGATGTTCTTTCTTGATTTCAGCCTCTGCTGACTTCAGCATCGAGAACACTTCAGGAATGGTCTTTACCATCCCTGCATGTTGTAGTTCATCACAAAGCTCTTGTAGCTTGGTGGGAGCGACTCGAGGATTCTGTCAATGACCGCCTCATCCGGGAGGTTAATGTTCAACTGGGTCATCGTCGTGCAACCCCGACATCTTGAGGATGTGTTCACTTGTGAACTGTTCTCCTCCATCTTACAACTGTAGAACTTGTCGGAGACATCATATCTCTCGACCGGGCATGAGCTTGAAAACTAGTTTCAGCTCTTGAACATCTCATATGCTCCGTGATGCTCAAAACGCTTTTGGAGCCCGGTTCTAAGCTGTAGAGCATGCCGCCTTTGAGCGAGGGAGTAATCATCAGCGAGTTTGCCAAGCGTTCATAACGTCTTGGTTCTCGAGGACGGAGCGGCACCTAGCGGTCCTTCTAGGACATATTGCTTCTGGCAGCTATGAGGATGATCCTCGGGTTCGGACCCGATCCGTATAGTTGCTGCCATCATCTTTCAGCTTGGTTTTCTCTAGGAGCGTTGAAGTTCATGTTGACATTAGCGTTGGCCATTGATCTACAAGACATATTTGCAAGGTTTTAGACTAAGTTCATGATAATAAAGTTCTTAATCAAAATTATGAACTCCCACTTAGATTAGACATCCTCTAGTCATCTAAGTGTTACACGATCCGAGTCGACTAGCCCGTGTCCGATCATCACGTGAGACGGACTAGCCATCGTCGGTGAACATCTTCATGTTGATCGTATCTTCCATCGACTTGTGTTCGACCTTTCGGTCTCCGTGTTCGAGGCCATGTCTGCACATGCTAGGCTCGTCAAGTTAACCCTAAGTGTTTTTGCTGTGTAAAACTGTCTTACACCGTTGTATGTGAGCGTAAGGATCCATCACACCCGATCATCACGTGGTGCTTAGAAGCGACGAACTGTAGCAGCGGTGCACGTTAGGGAGAACACTTCTTGAAATTTTGTAAGGATCATCTTATTTACTACCGTCGTCCTAAGTAAACAAGATGTAAAAGCATAATAAACATCACATGCAATTATATAGTTGTGACATGATATGGCCAATATCATCAAGCTCCATTGATCTCCATCTTGGGGCTCCATGATCATCTTGTCACCGGCTTGACACCATGATCTCCATCATCATGATCTCCATCATCGTGTCTTCATGAAGTTGTCACGCTAACGACTACTTCTACTTCTATGACTAACGCGTTTAGTAATGAAGTAAAGTAGTTTACATGGCGTTCTTCAATGACACGCAGGTCATACAAAAATAAAGACAACTCCTATGGCTCCTGCGGTTGTCATACTCATCGACATGCAAGTCGTGAATCCTATTACAAGAACATGATCTCATACATCACAATTCATCATTCATCACAACTTCGGCCATATCACATCACATGATCAATCGCTGCAAAAACAAGTTAGGCGTCCTCTAGTTGTTGTTGCATCTTTTACGTGGCTGCGATTGGGTTCTAGCAAAACGTTTTCTTACCTACGAATCACCACAACGTGATTTTGTCAACTTCTATTTACCCTTCATAAGGGCCCTGTTCATCGATTCCGCTCCAACTAAAGTGGGAGAGCAGACACCCGCCAGCCACCTTATGCAACTAGTGCATGTCGATTCGGTGGAACCGGTCTCACGTAAGCGTCGTGTAAGGTTGGTCGGGCCGCTTCATCCCACAATACCGTTGAGCAAGAAAAGACTAGTAGAGGCAAGTAAGATGACAAGATCAACGCCCACAACAAATTGTGTTCTACTCGTGCATTAGAGAACTACGCATAGACCTAGCTCATGATGCCACTTGTTGGGGAGCGTTGCAGAAAATTAAAATTTTTCCTACGGCTTCACCAAGATCCATCTATGAGTTCATCTAAGCAACGAGTAACGGGAGAGAGTTTGCATCTACATACCACTTGTAGATCGCGTGCGGAAGCTTGCAAGGTGATGATGGAGTCGTACTCGAACGTGATTCAGATCATCGATGCCAAGTGCTGAACGGACAGCACCTCCGCGTTCAACACACGTACGGGACGATCGACGTCTCCTCCTTATTGATCCAGCAAGGGGGAAGGAGAGGTTGAGGAAGATAGCTCCACCGGCAGCACGACGGCGTGATGATGGTGGAGATGCAGTACTCCGACAGAGCTTCGCCAAGCTCTACGGAGGAGGAGATGTGTTGGGGAGGGGAGGGGCTGCGCCTTGGGAGTTGTGTACAGCAGCCCCCTCCTCCCCCTTTATATAGGCCCCAGTGGCGGCCTGGAGATCCAATCTCCAGGGGGGGCGGCGGCCAAGGGGGGTGGAGTGCCCCCCAAGCCAGGTGGGGCGCCCCCCCACCCCTAGGGTTTCAACCCTAGGCGCAGGGGGTGGGCCTAGGGGGGCGCACCAGCCCCTTGTGGGCTGGTTCCCTTCCCCCTTTGGCCCATGGGGCCCTCCGGGATAGGTGGCCCCACCCGGTGGACCCCGGACCCTTCCGTGGTCCCAGACTTTGCCGTAACCCCGAAACTTTCCCGATGGCCGAAACACCACTTCCTATATATTATTCTTTACCTCCGGACCCTTCCGAACTCCTCGTGACGTCCGGGATCTCATCCGGACTCGAACAACATTCGTGGTCACATACTTGACTTCCTACTAAACCTAGCGTCACCGAACCTTAAGTGTGTAGACCCTACGGGTTGGGAGACACGCAGACATGACCGAGGCGACTCTCGGGCAATAACCAACAGCGGGTCTGGATATCCATGTTGGCTCCCACATGCTCCTCGATGTTTTCATCCGTTGAACCACGATGTCGAGATTGATCAAACCACATATACAATTCCCTTTGTCAATCGATGCGTTACTTGCGAGACTCGATCGTCGGTATCCCAATACCTTGTTCAGTCTCGTTCTCGGCAAGTCACTTTACTCGCATCAGTAATGCATGATCCGTGGCCAACATCTTGGTCACATTGAGCTCATTATGATGATGCATTACCGAGTGGGCCCAGAGATACCTCTCCGTCATACGGAGGACAAATCCCATCTCGATCCGTGTCAACCCAACAGATACTTTCGGAGATACCGTAATGCACCTTTATAGTCACCCGATTCGTTGTGACGTTTGATACACCAAGGCACTCCTACGGTAACCGGAGTTACACGATCTCATGGTCGAAGGAATAGATACTTGACATTGGCAAAGCTTCTAGCAAACGAACTATCCGATCTTTTATGCTATGCTTATGATTGGGTCTTGTCCATCACATCATTCTCCTAATGATGTGATCTCGTTATCAACGACATCCAATGTCCATAGTCAGGAAACCATGACTATCTATTGATCTGTGAGCTAGTCAACTAGAGGCTCACTAGGGACTCATTGGGTCTAAGTGTTCACACGTGTATTACGATTTCCGGATAATACATTTATAGCATGAACAAAAGACAATTATCATGAACATTGAAATATAATAATCCTTTTATTATTGCCTCTAGGGCATATTCCCAACAAGTCTTGCTGATAAATGGTCGAGCGGATCAGAGCCATTTCCCTTTCCTCTTCCAGGAGGTCGACTGCATCCTGACGCGCTTGCTCAGCTTCTGCTTCATTATAAAGTTCAATTCGTGGAGCATTGTGAAGGAGATCACTTGGTAAAACTGCTTCTGCCCCATAGACCAGGAAAAAAGGAGTTCTCCCAGTCGACCGATTAGGCGTGGTCCGCAAACCCCAAAGCACTGAAGGAAGTTCGTCGACCCAAGCTCCAGCCGCATGCTTGAGATCTCGCATCAAACGGGGCTTCAGACCCTTGAGGATCAATCCATTGGCTCGTTCTGCCTGTCCGTTCGACTGTGGATGGGCAACTGAAGCGTAGTCGACTCGTGTGCCTTGGGAGTTGCAGAAATCCTTGAATTCCTCCGAGTCAAAATTCGACCCATTGTCCGTGATAATACTGTGCGGGACTCCATATCTGAACGTCAACCCTCTGACGAAGGAAACAGCAGTACTAGCATCGAGTTTTTTGATTGGCTTAGCCTCAATCCACTTGGTGAACTTGTCGACTGCTACCAGTACATGCGTGAAACCGCTCCGACCCGTTTGCAAGGGACCGATCATGTCCAACCCCATCTGCGAAAGGCGGACGAGTGGAATGGTCTTCAAGGCTGACGAGCTTGTGTGACATATTGGAGTAGAACGGCATCCTTCGCACTTGTCCACTATTTCTTTCGCCATCTCATTTGCTCTTGGCGGTAAAATCCAGCTCGGTATGCTTTGGCTACAATGGTCCGAGAGGACGCATGGTGACCACAGGTCCCCGAGTGGATATCATTGAGTATGACTCGACCTTCTTCTGGCGTTATGCATTTTTGTCCGACTCCCGTTGGGCTTTCTCTATATAACTGCCCATTGATAACGGTAAAGGCTTTGGATCGACGGACGATCTGCCGAGCCTCTTCCTCATCCTCTGGGAGTTCCTTTCTCAGAATATATGCAATGTATGGAATTGTCCAATCGGGAGTGACAACTAAAACTTCCATGACCAAGTCGACCACTGCTGGGACCTCAACCTCAGTCGAGTCCGTGGCACTCTTGGGTTGCGGAGCTTCCTCTGTGAAGGGATCTTCTTTGACTGACGGAGTGTGTATATGTTCCAAAAACACGCCACTCGGAATGGCTTCTCTCTTGGACCCTATCTTCGCCAGATCATCTGCTGCTTGATTTTTCAGTCGGGGGATGTGATGGAGTTCCAACCCCTCAAACTTCTTTTCCAGCTTCCTCACTGCATTGCAGTATCCAGTCATAGCCGGGCTTCTCACGTCCCACTCCTTCATCACTTGATTGACCACTAGATCTGAGTCGCCATAAACCATCAGGCGACGGACGCCGAGTGAGATGGCCATGCGCAATCCATACAAGAGGGCCTCATACTCTGCCTCATTGTTGGAGGAATCAAAGTGAATCTGGAGCACATACCTAAGCTTATCTCCTCTGGGGGAAACCAGAACAACCCCAGCACCAGAACCATTCAGCATCTTGGAGCCGTCAAAGAACATGGTCCAATGCTCGAGTGAACTTCATCGGTTGTTTGTTGTTCAATCCACTCGGCAAGGAAATCTGCTATAGCACGGGACTTAATGGCTTTCTTTGCCTCGAATTTGATATCAAGGGAAGAAGTTCAATCGCCCATTTAGCCACTCGACGGTTGCGTCTCATTATGCAAGATCTCGATAAAGGAGCGTCGTGACGATCGTGATAGAATGATCGGAGAAATAATGAGCAACCTTCTTTGTGGTCATGTATATACCATACACAAGCTTCGATAATGAGGATATCTCGCTTGGATGGAGTCAAGACTTGGACAAATAATACACCGGCGCTGAACTTTGAAGGCCTTTCCTTCCTCTTCCGCTCGACCGTAAGCACAGAATCGACAACTTGTCCGATGGCTGCAATGTAAAGCAACAGAGGCTCTTTGCTGATTGGAGCAGCAAGCACCGGCTGGGTGGAGAGCGAGCTTTTAGCTCGACAAGCGCTGCCTCGACTTCGGAGTCCACTCGAACTTGTCAGCCTTCTTCATCGATCGGTAAAGAGGTAATGCCTTTTCACCGAGTCGTGAGATGAATCGACTTAAAGCGGCCAAGCATCCAAGAAGCTCGGGCGTCGTGCACTTTCGCGCGGGCGTTTCATTCGGAGAATAGTGCCGATCTTCTCGGGTTAGCGTCGATTCCCGTTCGGAAGCGAAAACCGAGTAATTTTCCACCAGAACTCGAATGTGCACTTTGACGGATTAAGCTTGATATCGTACCTTCGAGGTTGGCAAATGTTTGGCGAGGTCAGCGAGCAGGTCGGAACCTTTCGCGACTTAACGACGATATCATCCATATCGCTTCCACATTCCGACTGATCTGGTGAGAAGACACTTCGGATCATTCGCATAAATGTGGCTCCGGCATTCTTGAGGCGAATGGCATGGTGATATAGCGAAGCACCGAATGGAGTGATGAAAGCTGTTTTTATTTCATCGGGTCCATACAGACGGATCTGATGATACCCGGAATATGCATCTAGAAAAGACAACCTCTCGCACCCCGCGGTCGAGTCGACAATTTAATCGATGCGGGGGAGAGGAAAATGATCCTTCGGGCAGGCCCGATTAATGTGCTTAAAATCAATGCACATGCGGAGTGAGTTATCCTTCTTGGGGACCATGACAACATTAGCGAGCCACTCGGAGTGGTAAATCTCCCGTATAAATCCTGCTGTCAACAGTCGAGCCACTTCTTCACCAATAGCTTTTCTCTTCTGGACGGCGGACCGCCGGAGATGCTCTTTGACTGGTTTCGCTGACTTGTCGACTCGGAGGCGATGCTCAGCCAGTTCCCTGGGAACACCCGGCATGTCAGCTGGCTTCCATGCAAAGATGTCCCAGTTCTCACGGAGGAACTGGATGAGCGCTTCTTCCTATTTCGAGTCGAGTGTTGTGGATATGTGGGTCGGAGCTGCATCGGGGTCAGTCGGATGAATATGGACGGGCTTTGTCTCGCCAGACGACTTGAATGCAGATTCTGTGGCTGGCTTCTTAGATCGTAGCAAATCACTCGGATCTGCGTTTTGCATGTACTCGTCGAATTCGACCGCTGTCACTTGGGAGTCGGCAATCTTTGAGCCCTTCTGAAAGCACTCTTCTGCCTTCTTCCGATCGCCGGTGACAGTGATCACTCCCTTGGGTCCTGGCATTTTCAGTTTGAGGTACACGTAGCATGGTCGAGCCATGAATCGTGCGTAGGCGGGCCTCCCCAAAATGGCATGATATGCACTCTGAAAATCCACAACCTCAAAGGTCAACTTTTCTTTGCGGAAGTGCTTGGAATCGCCAAAAACCACGTCCAGGGCTATTTGGCCGAGTGAGTTGGCCTTCTTCCCTGGTATGACTCCGTGGAAACTCATATTGCTGGCGCTCAATCGGGACATCGGAATGCCCATCCCTTTCAAAGTATCCGCATACAACAAATTCAGCCCACTACCACCATCCATCAGCACCTTTGTCAGTCGAGTGCCTTCGACAACTGGATCGACCACCAACGCTTGCCGCCCAGGGGTGGCGATGTGAGTCGGGTGATCAGATTGGTCGAATGTGATGGGTGTCTGGGACCACTTCACATAACTTGGCTTAACTGGGGCAACCATATTCACTTCCCGGTTGATGACTTTCAGTCGACTTTTGCTTTCCACATCCGCGAAGATCATCAGAGTGGAGTTGACATGCGGGTATTCCTCCTCACTGTCCTCTTTATCTCCGGCCTTGTCTGGCTCCTTCTCCTTGTCCTTAGACTGTTTGCCCTGAAACTGCTGGATCAGGAGTCGGCATTGGCGAGTGGTATGCTTCGGGTAAATAATGTTGCCCTCTTCATCCTTCTTCGTGTGAATATGGCATGGCATATCCATCACGTCATTTCCTTCTTTATCTTTTACTTTTTTCGGATTCCAGGATCCTTTGGGCTTCCCCTTGGACTTCCCTTGAGTGACGGCCAGGGCCTCTCCAGGAGCTGCTGGCTCGGCTTTGCGCTTCTGCTTCCGACTGGAATTGCCTTTCTCCGACTGGCTCGGCTTGTACTTGCCGCTTCGGAGTCGGTCTTCTTCCTCGCCGTTGGCGTACTTGCTAGCGATCTCCATCATTCGACTCAGGGTCATGTCCCCGGTTCGACCGAACTTCAGACTCAATTCTCTGTTTTTGACACCGTCCTTGAAGGCGCAAACCGCCTGATGGTCAGACACATTCTCCACAGTATTGTGCAAGGTTATCCACCTCTGAATGTACTCTCGGAGAGTTTCATTGGTCTTCTGCACACAAACTTGCAGCTCTGTCAAACCAGCCGGTCGCTTGCAAGTCCCTTCAAAAGTCCTGACGAACACTCGGGACAAATCTTCCCAAGTATATATGCTGCTGTGAGGTAATTGACTCAACCGTGCTCTGGCTGAACCTTCCAACATGAGGGGCAAATGTTTCATGGCCACCTCATCATTCCCACCACCAATCTGAACAGCCACTCGGTAATCCTCGAGCCAAGTTTCAGGCTTAGATTCCCCAGTGAACTTGCATACTCCTGCTGCCAATCTGAAATTGGGGGGGATCACTGCGGCTCTGATAGCCCTGCTGAAACACTCCGGACCAGAGACATGCACTCGACTGCTGGTGGGTGCATCCCTCTCGGGTCCTCCTCGATGGGCTCTGTTCCGGTCGACCAGGCCTTGTACGATAATGGATCGCGCATCAAAGCCTGGTTCCCTGGGGTCGACTGGAACCCTTCGCCTATCTTGATCGTAAATCATCATCTTGCCGCCGAGGCGTCGACCCTTCCTCGGAGGAAAGGGCATTCGGCGCTGTCATCTCGGTCGAATCGGTCTCGAGCTGCTCGCTGGTTGTCGCTCCTTTCCGCCGTGGAAGCGATCTGGGGCTGTGAGCCGATCGGCGTTGTTCGCAGCGACGGATCGATATGAATCTGTTGCGCGCTGCGACATCGGCTGAATTCTGGTCACCTGCCGCTCGGAGTAAATCTCTGATCTGCTGCAAGCCTCTTCCAGCTTCCGACTGGGACGGCTGGATGGACTCTGCTATGCGAGTTGCAGCTGCTAAATTCTGAATGGGCGTGCGGTATACCTGAGTCGGCGGGAAGAGCCGACGCCGACTGGATTCGGGGAGTCGTTGCCGCGCGCGCTCGTCGAGTGCTCGCTGAAGATTCTCCAAGCGAGCGCGTTCAGCCACATTGGCCAAACGTGCTTCCTCCAAGGCACGAGCCTCAGGGGTCTCTCCGACGATAGGAGTATGTAGTGCATCCACGTTCCTGCGACGAAGCTCTTCTCTCTGCAGAGAGTCGAGTGTCTCGGGCTGATACTCCTCGTGTTCTTGCACGGGGTCTCCTCCGGCGGCTCCACCACCGTGGGCGAAGCCGGGAGGACTGCGAGGGCCGTCGACCATGAGGATCTCCGCCGCTGGATCACTGCTATCACACTCGGATGCAGTCTCTACGGAGCCAGTCGACAGATCGAACAGGCCGTAGAGGGATTCGTCGGGCTCGATAGCGCGACACAGGTGGTGGCTGACCGGCGAGCCACACGTGCTTCACCCACCGCTGAAGCCTCGACCGACCAGAGCGCTTATACCATGGAGACCGGGTGGGCGACCGATAGAGTCGACCGACACTGGTCGGCGGTTGCCGCAGCAAAACGCCGCGAACACATGCGCGAAGTCGTCGCCCATGGACGGGAGCGCCTCGATGTCAAGAGGGGCCTCCACGAGCCATCTTGGTCGTCGGCGACAAAAGTGAGAGCACCGAGACGGATCTCGTGCCCTTTTAAAACTCCGAAGTCATCATGATGAAAGTACTGAAGTACCGCAACTCCTCCACAAATTGCTAAAACACCTGCCCCAAGGTGGGCGCCAACCGTCGTGGTTCTAAGTCGGCGGTAGAAGTAGGGATAGGTTAAGGAGGCGATGTCCTAGCTATGGAGCAGTTGTGGAGACAAAGGATGTCGAGTTCAGCCCTTCTCGGAGGAAGTAACAGCCCTCGTCTCGGAGCCCCGAGGCGGTCGAGTGGATTATGAGTATGAGTATTACAAGAATCTGAACCCTTCTATCTCGTGGGCGGGGTGGCTTATATAGAGTGCGCCAGGACCCCAGCCAAGCTCACATAATGGAGGGATTAAAGTACATTAAGCCAGGGGGGTTACTGGTAACGCCCCTCATAAGGCGCCTTAACTATCATTAAGTCTATTCAATAGCAAACCGTTAGCTGGAGTGCCTTGACCTTTCGGTGGTGGTGAGTCTCCATGGTCGAGTGAGTCTTCCATGGTCGAGTCCTTCCAGTCTAGTCGAGTGGATTCCTCTTTGGTCGACTGGAAGATGATCTCTTCTATGAGTGCCCTTGGGTAGGACGTTTAGGTCAGGTCTATGACCCTACCCTAGGTACATGAATCCATCAGGCGCCACGGGAGGGCTCCGGCGGATCTCCTTCTCCGGGGCGTCCCTCTCCATTCCCTTCGGTGGAGTCGATCCCCACCTTGTCCTCTTGCCATGGATGCCGGTATTGCCCCCGTTCCCTCTCTCTTCTTGGCTAGATTTCCAATCTAGCATCTTAGGGGCAATAGTGGTTGCATCTCTAGATTTTTGGCCAAACTAGGCTTGAGTAGGATGGAGAAGGCATCTAGGCAGTTTGGATTAGTGGTTGGTAGAAGTATTTTTGAATTTGGTAGGACGGCAATGCCGGATCTGACCACGGCAGTAGGAAACCGCTGTTTCCCCATCTCGAGCGGTACTACCGCTTCCTCTGGAGCGGTACTACCGCTTGGAGCGGTACTGCCGCTCACAGGTCGCGGTACTACCGCCCTCTACCAAGTTCCATCGTACTCTTACCACTCAATGATCCTTTTTGTTGTGTTTGGTGGCTTATGCTCGTTCCTTCTGGTTGTTTTGCGTGTTCTTGTGTGTGGTTCTAGGTGATGAACATTCTGAGCATCAAGCTTGGCGTATCAATCCCGGTCGTGCCACGTCAAAGCGTTACCGCACAACTAAGTCTGCAGGAGGTTCCTCAAGTGCTCCACCTCCACCTCAACTCAAGAAGAAGTCTGCTGTCAAGCCGAAGCAATCTGGCAAAACCGTGCCGGAAATGCAAGCCAAGGAGTTCTGGGCAAGGCATCGCCGCAACCCCTATGAAGCAGAACAAGATCCCACTTTGGTCAACCATCCGTTTTGGAACAGGTTTCAGTTTGCCATATTCTTTGATGTGCTCAAGGCCAAGAAGAATCTCTATGTGGATGTGCGCTCCATCGACACGGACTATATGGAGAAGGATCCTGAGTATTTTGGTGAAGCTCTTCAGATGTGCACTCAGCTCAACATTCTCAGAATCATGCAATTCAACAAGGACTATGATGCAGATATTGTGGCTCAATTCTATGCCACTGTCCATCTAGGGACTGACGAGGACAGGACTCTGACTTGGATGACCAATGGCAAGTTGCTTTCTGTCAAGTGGAAGGCGTTCATGGAGTTACTTGGGGTGGAAGATCACGGGCTTACGTCTCCTGTCGGCTTTCGCCCACACCACAACACCACCTCCACTCACAAGCAAGCACTCTGGCCCTACTGCACTCTGAAGATCAACCCTGAGACAAAGAAGGAAATGTATGAGCTGCCTGCCTTTCTGGACATTCTTCACCGTGTCTTCCGTGAGACTCTTTTCCCTTGCATCAGGAATCTGGATATGGTTCATTCTTATCTCGTGGACATGCTTCTCTTCTGCCAGCGTGAGAAGGAAGAAAACACCGGCGAGTCCCTGGATATCTCTCATGTTATGTGGTCTGAGCTCTTATCTTCTATCTCCGAGCGCAAGTGCCCGATTTATGGTCCGTTCATCATGCTGCTTATTGAGAAGGCCTGGGATCATGTCTATCCCAAGGTGATGCTAGAGACTGGAGAGTTGGTCTCTCATGAGATCAAGCGTCTGAGGAAGAAGGACAACTGGGGCACTCAGGTCCCTAAATCTGGAGGTACTTCGTGTGTTGCTGCCATGGAGACCGAGGAGGAGGCCGAGGCTGAGGATGATGTTGACTATGAGCCTTCTGGGGCAGAGCCCTCTTGGGCAAAGAAGCTCAAGCTCAAGATGAAGAAGTTGTTCTGCTTGGAGTCTCCCGGTCAGTACATGACTCATGTGGTTGAGAAGAAGGCCCGAGGTCGTCACAAGGAGCTCATGCGTCAGTTGGGTGCCATCGTTGGATCCGAGGACCAGCTTACTGAGGAGGAGGAGTGGATTCAGCAGCACTGCCCGTGGACAGATTCTGATGCCGATCAGTTCCCGACCGACGACGGTGGCGAAGACGATCCCGCTGAGATCTGATATTTGAGACCCTCACTTGCTATCACCTGGAGCCGTAGCAACACTCCCTCTCCTTTTTGGTGTCTCGATGCCAAAGGGGGAGAGAGTTTAGGGATTTGTGTCTTCCGTCTTCTGTGTGGTGTGTTTGTATTTTCTCGCCGTTTGCTTTGTTTGGTTTTGTGTCAGTGAGACCTAAGTTCCAGACATATGGTGTGAGACATGTGCTACCTTCTTTAGATTATCTTTATCTATGTCTACCTAGATTATGAGTTGCATGCTTATTCTGTTATTTACTCTGCTCTCATATACCCTGCTTAGGTTGTTGGTCCCTAAAATGTAGGGGGAGCGTTGATCATAGTATGTGTGACGTGCAGTCCAAATCACTTATCTAGATAGCACACATCTAGGGGGAGCCCAGCTACATTCTAGGACGGTGGGGTTTTGCGCATGTCATATGTCTTTCCCGTTTGTGCAAATCCCGTATTGTCATCAATCCACCAAAAAGGGGGAGATTGTAAGGGCATATTTATCCCCAAGGTGTTTTGGTGATTGATGACAATGCTTTTGCGGACTAATCGTGTGTGTTGAGTTTTTCAGAGATTCATTCTTTGGCATGAGACGATTCCCTCGCCTCGGTGCTTTAGTCAAGACGGTGTAGCTCTTTCGTCTCTGTGTTGATGGACTAGTTTCGTAGGAGTCACCATACTATCAAGAGGGGATGGTAAGGCTAGGGTGGAATCAACACGTACACATCCTTATCACACCCGACGTTCCTTTCTGCTTCATTGGAGCTACCTTTCCTCTCCTTGCCTGCCTTGACATGTCTCAGCGGTAGTACCGCGGTCCTCAGCGGTAGTACCGCCGAAGCACGTCAATCGGTAGTACCGCTCCCCAAGCGGTAGTACCGCTTGCTGTCTTCGGCCGTAGTACCGCTGTGGTTCCGGGCTACTACCGCCTCGACTCGAGACCCCTGTTTTTCGTGTCGGGTTTTGCGGTACTAGTAGCGGCAGTAGTGGCGGTAGTACCGCTCCAAGCGGTAGTACCGCCCGTACTCCCGCGGTAGTACCGCTCTGGGCCCAGGTCCCTACTACCCTCCCGAGCTCGGCAGTACCGCTGGGAGGGAACGGTAGTACCGCTGGCTCAGCGGTAGTACCGCCCTGCCCAAGCGATGGTACCGCTCTGTGCATGGCTGCTTGGGGGTAATGGTTGGATTGTTCCCCCCACTATACAAAGAGGTCTTCTTCCCCAATGTTCACCTACCTCTTCCCCCAAAAGCTCCATTGTTGCCCCAAGCTCCATTTTCGCCCGATCTCTCTCCCTAGCCAATCAAACTTGTTGATTTGCTCGGGATTGGTTGAGAAGGCCCCGATCTATACTTCCACCAAGAGAAATTTGATTCCCCCCACTAATCCCTAGCGGATCTTGTTACTCTTGGGTGTTTGAGCACCCTAGACGGTTGAGGTCACCTCGGAGCCATAGTCCATTGTGGTGAAGCTTCGTGGTGTCGTTGGGAGCCTCCAATTAAGTTGTGGAGATTGCCCCAACCTTGTTTGTAAAGGTTCGGTCGGCGCCTTCAAGGGCACCAATAGTGGAATCACGGCATCTCGCATTGTGTGAGGGCGTGAGGAGAATACGGTGGCCCTAGTGGCTTCTTGGGGAGCATTGTGTCTCCACACCGCTCTAACGGAGACATACTTCCCTTTAAAAGGAAGGAACTTTGGTAACACATCCTCGTCTCCACCGGCTCCACTCTTGGTTATCTCGTGCCTTTACTTGTGCAAGCTTATGTGTGTTGTATCACTTGCTTGCTTATGTGCTAGGTGTTATTGCATCATATAGGTTGCTCACATAGTTGCATATCTAGACAACCTATCTTGTTGCAAAGTTTAATTTGGTAAAGAAAAGTTTAAAAATTGTGAGTTGCCTATTCACCCCCCCTCTAGTCAACTATATCGATCCTTTCAACGATTGTGCTATTTTTGGACTACGGTGGCAATCTAACGCCAATTGTGAAGAAGCTTGAAAAGGCCTTCATGTCTGAGGAGGTAATTCTACTGAGCTTGACCAATCATTACATGCTAGTTAACATGTCTAAATCTTCAGTTTCCTCATTTTGAAATTTCGAGGTGTGCGATGTTGTTAGAGATGTTGCATTGATGTTATCTACTTCAGTATCACCAAAAGGGGTTGTGATAAGGTAATATCGTACTAACGACTCTATTAATTTTTTTTATTTGGGGTCTATACATGTCTAATCATTGAGTCGATATGCTTCGCTATTCATGTTCATGTGAAAGATTTATATGATTCGACCAACTGCATCATCCGGTAGGAACTGAAGGAAATATGCCCTAGAGACAATAATAAAGTTATTATTTATTTCCTTATATCATGATAAATGTTTATTATTCATGCTATAATTGTATTAACCGGAAACATAATACATGTGTGAATATATAGACAAATATAGTGTCACTAGTATGCCTTTACTTGACTAGCTCGTTGATCAAAGATGGTTATGTTTCCTAGCCATAGACATGAGTTGTCATTTGATTAACGGGATCACATCATTAGGAGAATGATGTGATTGACTTGACCCATTCCGTTAGCTTAGCACTTGATCGTTTAGTATGTTGCTATTGCTTTCTTCATGACTTATACATGTTCCTATGACTATGAGATTATGCAACTCCCGTTTACCGAAGGAACACTTTGTGTGCTACCAAACGTCACAACGTAACTGGGTGATTATAAAGAAGCTCTACAGGTTGAAACAACAACAAAGTCGAGTGCCAAATAATATATACTAGTTGAATGCTTGTGCGTTGCCACGGGATAACACATAAAGTTTCTGTAGGTGCATTTAGTGCCCCTTGAAAGTGTTGGAAATTGTTGGACAAAACTATTAAGGGGCTAATGTGTTTATGGGTATAAACAGGAAGTAGATCCCTGATGAGTTAAGAGATGATTCCATATCATGTGGAAGATGACCCATAAAAATTGTGTTGACAAGCAATAGTTTCGATATGTTGTTCGAGGAATAATTTGTTGAAGTGAGAAAAATGAAGGAGGGTACAGGGCGAACCATACTATTAAGGCGAGTACAAGTGAAAGTTGAGATTTAGATCTTCAATGCATGCTCTTGTGAAACAACAATGGCAGCTGAGAACTTGTGTGTGAACTATATTGTGTCTCAAGCAACTTTATCACACAAGTACTCAGCTTATTACAATCTTTAAGGCAATGAACAATGCAAAAACAAGCAAAGTTCATACGAGCAAATATCTTTATCTCTTTAAATAGGACACTGTTGATCGAGCGGTCCTGATTATTTCCTTCGACGGCCTGCTTCAATAGGAGGGAGTCTGTTTCCACCATTGTAGCAAACATTTCCTAGCTCTGAGCAGAGAGGAAGAGGAGTGGTGCGGCGTGGATGATGCCGGAGCCCTACTTAAATAAGCACGACCAGGCCAGGCAAAGAGACGGGAAGACATGGAAAGTTGGCTTCAATGCGGCGCATCGACCAGCGTAGGCTTATTGGTCACCGTGTCGACATTGAAGTGGCGTCACCAGCTCGTTCGTTCGCGTCGCTCTGACCGGCATCAATGTCGTGGAGTCACGCCCGCTCTAGAGCGACGCTGACCGGCATGAATGCACGGCAACCGCTTCACGTGGAGAGAGTTTTGAATGGGACCGGGGTGGCGGACGCGTACGTGGCAGCAGCCTGCAAAGCCCCTGGTTTGCGGGAAAACGGATGTCCGGACAGGTCTGCAGACCGATGGGGTACTGTGTTGGATGACAAAAATGCGCCCGGATCGAGCAGTCCAGACGGTTGCAGGCGGTTTGAGGGTCTGTGTTGAAAATGCTCTAAGGCCATAGACGAACCTTGCTTTGCGGCATTGATGACATGCCTACACTTGGAAATATAGAAAGTTTTGAAAACAAAATCCAGGGAATTATGCCTTTCTTTTTAGGACAGGGAATTATGCCTTTGAGCAAACAGGTGGCAGCAGTTTTAACCCATGGAACAAGCAATCCTTTCCGAATCATAGATAAACAGCAGCAACTGATGAACGACAACATATAACATGCAAAGTTTCACAAATTACTGATAATCGGTAACAGCAACTGATAAACGCCAGCAAAACATTCTTAAGTTTCCCAAATTACCAATGAACTGATAAACCGCAGAACTCACATCAATCACTATTTGTCCCCTTGGAGATACTAGTTGAGCATCTTTAGAGCTATGCACATGAAAATAAAACACGCCCGAAAGTATACTAATTCACATATCACATCATGCATTTGGCAAAATATTTCTTCCCTTCTTTCTTCCATTTTTGTGTTGATGACATACCGTGATCCTTGCAGACACATTACATCAAGTTCTCATATCCCTTCCATAAGTTGCAAAATAGCAATGTAGTCCACTTGCCATATAATGTATAGCCAAAGATCAGTCCGTGAGTAAAAAGCCAGAAAATGTTGTTGCAAAACAAAGTGGCTCGCTAACATAAGTGAGCAACATAAAAAGGAGGGTGCCTTTGCAGGATTGACATGCCTGCACTTGAAAATGTAGAATTTTTTCGGAGAACATAAGTCCAGTGAAATATGCGTTTCAGCAAACAGGTGGCAGCAGTTTGAACCCGCATAAGAAGCAACTCTTTTCAAATCGCAGATAGATAGCAATAGCAACTGATATATGAGAGCATAAGATGCAAATGTCCACAAAATTACTGATCTTAGCAATGCCAACTGATAAACGACAGCAGAACATTCATAGGTTTCCCAAATTACTAATATGGAGTAGTACATAATAACATGAACCGATAAACCACAGAATTCACAGCACTGTTTGCCCCCTTGGAGATACTAATTGAGCAACTTTAAAGTATACACACATGGAAATAGAAGACGACATCTGATCTGAAAGTACTAATTCACATATCACACCATGCATTTGGCAAGTTCTCGATAGCAGAGACGGACACATCATGGATTTGGCAGGCCCTCCGCAGCAGAGGAGGGCATGGGGTCCTGGATGCTGCCGAGCTCGGCTCTACGAGGGCGCCAAGGGCACTCCAGCGGCATGCGGATCCCATCGCGGTACTTGCCGAGGCCCGTGCCGACCTTGTACCCCATCGCAGCCATCATCTTGGCCCCAGCCTTGTTGTGCTCCAGGTACCCTGCGGGCAGCCCTGCGCCCGGATCTGTAACAACAACAGAGGCCAGACGGCGGCGCCCGGCCATATCAAGCTCGCGGACCCTGACCCGTTCGGCGATCCCCTGCCCGTGGCCCATGCCGGCGGAGACGAACGTGGTGGGCTCGGTCAAGTAGGCCATGCGGCGGGAAGCGGCGGGATCGGAGGACGAGCCGCAGATGGCGTGGTCGTGGGTCTCAGTGGTGCGCTTCCGGCCGCTCTGCTGGTAGTCTCCCTCCATCGGGTCGATCTAGGGTTTGGGTTTTAGTTCGCGAGAAGACTCTTTCACGATCGCTCGTGGCAACGCGCGAAGGGCTTCCTGCGTCCAAAATCTGTTTCCGACCGTGACGTGCCTCTTTCCAAATCAATAACGATGGCCCCACCTCTCCTCTTTCCTAATGAAATACGTGATTTTTAGGCGTGAGGGTGGGAGGAACCAACTAAACTTTCCTACTAATCCTCTAGGAAATTCTAATGAAACTGTGCGGCACTTTCCTAATCGGTGAAAGTCTTCCTGTCGGAAAACGAGCGTTCGAGCTCTCGCGCGCGGATTCTCTGTCGATCAACTTCCACTTATCGCACTTTTGGAGCAACTTCCAACAATGCTCTAATTTTAAGAATCTGCCTTCCGAAGCTTCCATGGTCTTGTATCTATGTTGAGCAATCTTGTCCTATAAAATGTGAACAAAGTGATGCAATCATTTCCCATGATACATTATGATGATGCACAACTTGAACAAAGGAAAAACAAACTCACATAATCGGACTCCACGGTGCCACTTGGAGGTGCATTGCGTACTTGCTCCAAGCAAGCTGCCCAACGGCTGCACATAGGCTTGATATTCTCCCAACGCCCTTGAAGTGACGAAATGTGCGTGGAGTCCTATTGGGATACTTTTTCATAATGCGGAAGTATTGATCTTGATCCTTTGCCAATATCTCTTGGCGGTTTGAGAAACACCCGTGCATGGATCAAGAGACACCGCACTCCATGCTTGGATCAAAGTTTGATCTTCCAAGATCGTGTACTTCTTCGATCTTTGGCTCTTCCCACTCTTTGATTGCGATTCCTCAAACGCTTCGCTTGATCTCCTCCAATTCGTCCGCACAACCATGATCATCTACGCCGTCCGTTTCATTGAAGTCGAATGGTTCGAAAGGGGCTTGATCAATGTCAACCGCGTTCATGTCCAATAAGTTCACGAACTCGGTTGTTGCATTGTTTGAACCACCGCTATAGCAAACGATAACAAGTCACGAGCTATCGACACTAATGGCGAAAATGAAAGGGAATCGCTAGACCGAAGAGGCATACCTTGCAGCCATTTCGTCGAGCACCTCGCTCGCGGGGGGAGCGGCACCGTTGAACGGCATCGCCGGAGCACCTCGTTGCGGGGGGATGGAGTGAGAGGTTGAAGAAGGTGGCTTCCTTTTAGCCGGAACCTTCCTCCGCTTTACGCCCGCGGTCTTGCCGGCATTCTCCCCCGCCAGCCGGGATCGCACTGCGGCGTTGGCGCCCGGAGCGCGGGCCGTCGCGGTGGGGGCAGCCGGATTCCCGCCCTGCATGACCATGTTGCCCTGCTGCTTGCGGGCCGGCCTGACGTGTGCTTGGGCGACGGCGGCGGGGGCAACATGGTCGGCGACGAGATCCGCTCGAGGGAAGGAGCATGCGCGACCTCGACGGTGACGGGGGACAGCACGGGGGCGTCCATGGCGGCGAGGAACGACCGGGGAGGAGGAACCGGAGCTTGCGGAGGGGGGACAATGGTGGCGGAGAGTGCGGCGAGCGGGAAAGGGCGCGCGGAAATTTCCCTCCCGCCAAATCTCGCGCTTGATAGGGGTTCAGCTCGGATCGGCCTCCCAGCCCGTGAAGATAGAGGGGGGGAGAAGATTTGCCGCGCCCCGCAAAAAATTTTGCGGGCCGGGACAGGATGCGCGGTCTGATCGGGCTGCTTTTTCGGCCCCGACCCGCAATTTGGCGGTTATTTTGCGGGCCGGGGCGGGATGCGGGGTCTACTAGAGTTGCTCTTAGTTCGGTATAGGGAGACGGGAAAAGGGATGAAGCCGTGAAGAGATGGGAGCGTATGTTTACTTTTCTTCTGTATTTATTTTCTAGACAAAACCCCGGAGTTTTATGTTTTTTTCCATAGATTTGTTTTCTTTTCACATCTTCAATTGTGCGTCCAAATCACCAAGCTTTTTCATCATTGAGTTTCTTACGTCAAAATCTACAAAACTACTCCTAGATCCCATGACAAACTTTTGCCCCAAAGAAAACGGCGAAAACCGAGGAAAAAAGGAAACTGAAAAAATTCAGAAGCAAGAAAACAAAAACATAAAAAACTGAAAACCCGAAAGCACTGCTTTTCACTTTTTCTAAAAGCAAATATGTGTTTTTTCACTTTTCAGAAAGCATAACTGTGCTTTTCACTTTTCGAAAAGCATCGCCATGCTTCCCAAAAAGTACATATGTGTTTCATCGAAAGCATGACTATGCTTTTCACTTTTTGAGAAGCAGAAAATGTTATTTTCACCATACGAAAAGCACAGTTTTACAGATGTGCTTCACCCCGAAATACAACTGTGCTTTCTGGTGAGCCATTCCGGTGAAGCACACATGTGCTTTTCACTTTCGGTGGTTCACCAGAAAGCACAATTGTGTGTGACAAAAAGTCCAGTTGATCTTCAACATGAAGCATAACTGTATGACAAAAAGTCTAGTTGATCTTCACGCGGGGAAGATGTTTTTTTTAAGAAAACCTAAGGAAAACAAAGGAAAATCCAAAACCAAAAAAAATGCGTGTGAAAAATGATCGTATTCACGAGGGTGTCCCACACGTGACATGTAGCGCCTGCAAGGTTCCCCTCGCAGGAGTACCCTCTAAATTGCTCCCGTCGTTGGATCATTCCGACCGTCAGATGCATTGTTTGCTCCCGCATGGGCAACTCCTGGGCTTGGGCCGCTATACCCGGGATTAAACTAGAGGCCTCTCGTTCACTGATCTGGATTGAAGCTCGATCCCGAGCGAACTGTTGGGGAACGTAGTAATTTCAAAAATTTTCCTACGCACACGCAAGATCATGGTGATGCATAGCAACGAGAGGGGAGAGTGTTGTCTACATACCCTTGTAGACCCGAAGCGGAAGCGATCACAACGTAGAGGAAGTAGTCGTACGTTCTCCTCGCGATCCGACCGATCCCGGCGCCGTTACTCCGACGCCCCCGAGTTCTTGACACACGACAGCTCGATGGCGTCCCTCGTACTCGATCCAGCCGAGTTTCGAGGAGAGTTTCGTCGGACGACGGCGTGGTGACGATCTTGATGTTTCACGGCGCGGGCTTCGCCTAAGCTTCATGACGGTATAACCGAGGTGGAATATGGTGGAGGGGGCACCGCTGCACGGCTAAGGAACGATCTCACGATCAACTTGTGTGTTCCAAGGTGCCCCTTGCCCCGTATATAAAGGAGCCAGGGGGGGGGCCGGCCAAGAGGGGCGCGCCGAGGAGTCCTACTCCCTCTGGAGTAGGATTCCCCCCAATCCTAGTTGGACTAGGATTCCGGAGGGAAAGAGAGAGGGGGGCGGCCCTTCTCCTAGTCCTAGTAGGACTAGGGAAGGGGGCGCCAGCCCCTTGGGCTGCCCTTCTCCCTTTCCACCAAGGCCCATCGAGGCCCATTTACCTCCGGGGGTTCCGTAACCTCCGGTACTCCGAAATTCCGTTTTCACCGGAACCATTCGAACTCCAAACATAGGCTTCCAATATATCAATCTTTATGTCTCGACCATTCCGAGACTCCTCGTCATGTCCGTGATCACATCCGGACTCGAACTTCTTCGTACATCAAAATACATAAACTCATAATAACCATCATCGAAACCTTAAGCGTGCGGACCCTACGGTTCGAGAACAATGTAGACATGACCTAGAACTATTCACGGTCAATAACCAACAGCGGGACCTGGATGCCCATATTGGTTCCTACATATTCTACGAAGATCTTTATCGGTCGACCGCATAACATCATACGTTGTTCCCTTTGTCATCGGTATGTTACTTGCCCGAGATTCGATCGTCGGTATCCAATACCTAGTTCAATCTCGTTACGGCAAGTCTCTTTACTCGTTCCGTAATACATCATCTCACAACTAACTCATTAGTTGTAGTGCTTGCAAGGCTTCATGATGTGCATTACCGAGAGGGCCCAGAGATACCTCTCCGACAATCGGAGTGACAAAACCTAATCTCAAATACGCCAACCCAACATCTACCTTTGGAGACACCTGTAGTACTCCTTTATAATCACCCGATTCGTTGTGACGTTTGGTAGCACCAAAGTGTTCCTCCGTAAACGGAGTTGCATAATCTCATAGTTACAGGAACATGTATATGTCATGGATAAAAGCAAGAGCAACATACTAAGCGATCGTGTGCTAAGCTAAGGGAATGGGTCATGTCAATCAGATCATTCTACTAATGATGTGACCTCATTAATCAAATAACAACTCCTTGTTCATGGTTAGGAAACATAACCATCTTTGATTAACAAGCTAGTCAAGTAGAGGCATACTAGTGACATGTTGTTTTGTCTATGCATTCACACATGTATCATGTTTCCGGTTAATACAATTCTAGCATGAATGATAAACATTTATCATGAAATAAGGAAATAAATAATAACTTTATTATTGCCTCTAGGGCATATTTCCTTGATCTCCCACTTGCACTAGAGTCAATAATCTAGATTACATAGTAATGATTCTAACACCCATGGAGTCTTGGTGCTGATCATGTTTTGCTCGTGGAAGAGGCTTAGTCAACGGGTCTGCAACATTCAGATCCGTATGTATCTTGCAAATCTCTATGTCTCCCACCGGACTAAGTCCCGGATGGAATTGAAGCGTCTCTTGATGTGCTTGGTCCTCTTGTGAAATCTGGATTCCTTTGCTAAGGCAATTGCTCGATATTGTCACGAAGATTTTCATTGGACCCGATGCACTAGGTATGACACCTAGATCGGATATGAACTCCTTCATCCGACTCCTTCATTAGCTGCTTCCGGCTGCTATGTATTCCGCTTCACATGTAGATCCCGCCTGACGCTTTGTTTAGAACTGCACCAACCGACAGCTCCTCCGTTTAGTGTAAATCGTATCCGGTCTGCGATTTAGAATCGTCCGGATCGATGTCAAAGCTTGCATCAACGTAACTGCTCACGATGAGCTCTTTGTCACCTCCATATATGAGAAACATATCCTTAGTCCTTTTCGTATTTCAGATGTTCTTGACCGCTGTCCAAAGGATCCACTCTGGATTACTTTGGTACCTCCTGCTAGGCTTATAGCAAGGCACACATCAGTGCAGGTACACAGCATTGCATACATGATAGAGCCTATGGCTGAAGCATAGGAACATCTTTCATTTTCTCTCTATCTTCTGCAGTGGTCGGGCATTGAGTCGACTCAACTTCACACCTTGTAACACAGCAAGAACCCTTTCTTTGCTTGATCCATTTTGAACTTCTTCAAAACTTTGTCAAGGTATGTGCTTTGTGAAAGTCCAATTAAGCGTTTTGATCTATCTCTATAGATCTTAATGCCCAATATGTAAGCAGCTTCACCGAGGTCTTTCATTGAAAACTCTTATTCAAGTATCCCTTTATGCTATCCAGAATTCTATATCATTTCCGATCAGAATATGTCATCCACATATAATATCGAAAATGCTACGAGCTCCCACTTACTTTCTTGTAAATACAAAGCTTCTCCAAAAGTCTGATAAACCCAAATGCTTTGATCACACTATCAAAGCGTTTATTCCAACTCCGAGATGCTTGCACCAGTCCATAGATGGATCGCTGGAGCTTGCATACTTTGTTAGCTCCCTTTGGATCGATAAAACCTTCGGTTGCATCATATACAACTCTTCTTCCGAAATCCATTCAGAATGCAGTCTTTACATCCATTTGCCAAATTTCATAATCATAAAATGCGCAATTGCTAACATGATTCGGACGGACTTAAGCATCGCTTCGGGTGAGAAGGTCTCATCGTAGTCAATCCCTTGAACTTGTCGAAAACCTTTGCACAAGTCGAGCTTTATAAACGATAACATTACCGTCGGCGTCGGTCTTCTTCTTGAAGATCCACTTGTTTTCTATTGCTTGCCTACCCTCGGGCAAGTCAACCAAAGTCCACACTTTGTTTTCATACATGGATCCCATCTCAGATTTCATGGCCTCAAGCCATTTTGCGAATCTGGGCTCACCATCGCTTCTTCATAGTTCGTAGGTTCATCATGATCTAGTAGCATGACTTCCGAACAGGATTACCGTACCACTCAGTGCGGATCTTACTCTGGTTGATCTACGAGGTTCTGCGGTAACTTGATCTGAAGTTTCATGATCAACATCATCAACTTCCTCACTACTTGGTGTAGGTGTCTCGAAACCGGTTTCGCAGCGAACTACTTTCAAGTAAGGGAGAAGGTACTATTACCTCATCAAGTTCCACTTTCCTCCCACTCACTTCTTTCGAGAGAAACTCCTTCTCTAGAAAGGATCCATTCTTAGCAACGAATGTCTTGCCTTCGGATCTGTGATAGAAGGTGTACCCAACTGTCTCCTTTGGGTATCCTATGAAGACACATTTCTCCGATTTGGGTTCGAGCTTATCAGGTTGAAGCTTTTTCACATAAGCATCGCATCCCCAAACTTTAAGAAACGACAACTTTGGTTTCTTGCTAAACCACAGTTCATAAGGTGTCGCCTCAACGGATTTCGACGGTGTTCTATTCAGTGTGAATGCGGCCGCCTCTAGAGCATAACCCCAAAACGATAGCGGTAAATCTGTAAGAGACATCATAGATCGCACCATATCTAGTAAAGTACGATTCTGACGTTCGGACACACCATTACGTTGTGGTGTTCGGGTGGCGTGAGTTGCTAAACTATTCCGCATTGTTTCAAATGTAGACCAAACTCAGAACTCAAATATTCACCTCCACGATCGATCGTAGAAACTTAATTTTCTTGTTACGATGATTTTCAACTTCACTCTGAAATTCTTTGAACTTTTCAAATGTTTCAGACTTATGTTTCATTAAGTAGATATACCCATATCTCGCTTAAGTCATCTGTGAAGGTGAGAAAATAACGATATCCGCCACGAGCCTCAACATTCATTGGACCACATACATCTGTATGTATGATTTCCAACAAATCTGTTGCTCTCTCCATAGTACCGGAGAACGGTGTTCTAGTCATCTTGCCCATGAGGCACGGTTCGCAAGTGCCAAGTGATTCATAATCAAGTGACTCCAAAATTCCATTAGTATGGAGTTTCTTCATGCGCTTTATACCGATATGACCCAAACGGCAGTGCCACAAATAAGTTGCACTATCATTATCAACTCTGCATTTTTTGGTTTCAACATTATGAATATGTGTATCACTACTATCGAGATTCATCAAAAATAGACCACTCCTCAAGGGTGCATGACCATAAAAGATATTACTCATATAAATAGAACAACCATTATTCTCTGATTTAAATGAATAACCGTCTCGCATCAAACAAGATCCAGATATAATGTTCATGCTCAACGCAGCACCAAATAACAATTATTTAGGTCTAAAACTAATCCCAAGGTAGATGTAGAGGTAGCGTGCCGATCGCGATCACATCGACTTTGGAACCATTTCCCACGCGATCGTCACCTCGTCCTTTGCGGTGTTAAGCAATCCGTAGTCCTGCTTTGAGTTGCAAATATTAGCAATGTAACCAGATCAAATACCAGTGCTCTCATGCGAGCTCTAGTAAGGTACACATCAATAACATGTATATCACATATACCTTTGTTCACCTTGCCATCCTTCTTATCCGCCAAATACTTGGGGCAGTTCCGCTTCGAGGACCAGTCGCTTGCGGTAGAAGCACTCAGTTTCAGGTTTAGGGCCAGGCTTGGGTTTCTTCTCCTGAGTAGCAACTTGCTTGCCGTTCTTCTTGAGATTCCCCTTCTTCTTCCCTTTGCCTTTCTTCTTGAAACTAGTGGTCTTGTTGACCATCAACACTTGATGCTCTTTCTTGATTTCTACCTCCGCAGCCTTTAGCATTGCGAAGAGCTCTGTATAGTCTTTACTAACCCTTGCATATTATAGTTCATCACGAAGCCTTTGTAGCTTGGTGGCGGTGATTGAGAATTCATCAATGACACAATCATCCGGAAGATTAACTCCCAATTGTGTCAAGTGATTGTAGTACCGGACATTACGAGTATATGCTCACTAATGTAACTATTCTCCTCCATCTTGCAGCTATAGAACTTATTGGAGACTTCATATCTCTCAATCCGGGCATTCTGTTGGAATATCAACTTCAACTCTGGAACATCTCATATGCTCCATGACGCTCAAAACGTCGTTGAAGTCCCGGTTCTAAGCCGTAAAGCATGGCACATCGAACTATAGAGTAGTCATCAGCTTTGCTCGCCAGACGTTCACAACATCCGGCGTTGCTCGAAAGAAGAGGCTGTCACCTAGCGGTGCATCCAGACGTAGCTCTTACAGGCAGCAATGAGGATAATCCTCGAGTTACGGACCCATCCGTCTAATTGCTACCATCATCTTTCAACTTTGCTTTCTCAAGGAACGCATTAAAATTCAACGGAACAACAAAGACGAGCCATCTATCTACAATCAAACATAAACAAGCAAGATACTATCAGTACTAAGTTCATGATAAATTTAAGTTCAATTAATCATATTACTTAAGAACTCCCACTTAGAAAGACATCTCTAGTCATCTAAGTGATCACGTGATCCAAATCAACTAAACCATAACCGATCATCACGTGAAATGGAGTAGTTTTCAATGGTGAACATCTTATGTTGATCATATCTACTATATGATTCACGCCGACCTTTCGGTCTCCGTGTTCCGAGGCCATATCGCATATGCTAGGCTCGTCAAGTATAACCCGAGTATTCTGCGTGTGCAAAACTGGCTTGCACCCGTTGTAGATGGACGAGAGCTTATCACACCCGATCATCACGTGGTGTCCGGGCACGATTTAACTTTGGCAACGGTGCATACCGGGAGAACACTTCTTGATAATTTAGTGAGAGATCATCTTATAATGCTACCGTCAATCAAAGCAAGATAAGATGCATAAAGGATAAACATCACATGCAAATCAATATAAGTGATATGATATGGTCATCATCATCTTGTGCTTCATGATCTCCATCTTGCTGCACCACCATGATCACCATCGCCACCGCGCGACACCTTGATCTCCATCGCAGCATCGTTGTCGCCTCGCCAAACTTATGCTACTACGACTATCTCTACCGCTTAGTGATAAAGTAAAGCATTACAGGCGATTGCATTGCATACAATAAAGCGACAACCATATGGCTCCTGCCATTGCCGATAACCGGTTACAAAACATGATCATCTCATACAATAAAATATAGCATCACGTCTTGACCATATCACATCACAACATGCCCTGCAAAAACAAGTTAGACGTCCTCTACTTTGTTGTTGCAAATTTTACGTGGCTGCTACGGGCTTAAGCAAGAACCAGTCTCACCTACGCATCAAAACCACAACGATATTTCACAAATAGACTCCGTTTTAACCTTCTCAAGGACCGGGCGTAGCCACACTCAGTTCAACTAAAGTGAGAGAGACAGCACCCACCAGTCACCTTTAAGCAACGAGTGCTCGTGGCGGTGAAACCAGTCTCGCGTAAGCGTCTGGCGTAATGTCGGTCCAGGCCGCTTCATCTCACAATACCGCTGAACCAAAGTATGACATGCTGGTAGGTAGTATGACTTGTATCGCCCACAACTCACTTGTGTTCTACTCGTGCAAAACATCAAACCATAGAAAAACCTAGGCTCGATACCACCGTTGGGGAACGTAGTAATTTCAAAAATTTTCCCTCGCACACGCAAGATCATGGTGATGCATAGCAACGAGAGGGAGAGTGTTGTCTACATACCCTTGTAGACCCGGCGGAAGCGATCACAACGTAGAGGAAGTAGTCGACGTTCTCCTCGCGATCCGACCGATCCCGGCGCCGTTATCCGGCGCCCCGAGTTCTTGACACACGTACAGCTCGATGACGCCCCTCAGACTCGATCCAGCCGAGTGTCGAGGGAGAGTTTCACAAGACGACGTGGTGGACGATCTTGATGTTTCACGGCGCGGGCTTCGCTTAAGCTTCGCGACGGTATAACCGAGGTGGAATATGGTGGAGGGGGCACCGACACGGCTAAGGAACGATCTCACGATCAACTTGTGTGTTCCAAGGTGCCCCTGCCCCCGTATATAAAGGAGCAGGGGGAGGGGGCCGGCCAAGAGGGGCGGCCAGGAGTCCTACTCCTCTGGGAGTAGGATTCCCCCAATCCTAGTTGGACTAGGATTCCTGGAGGGAAAGAGAGAGAGGGGGCGCCCTTCTCCTAGTCCTAGTAGGACTAGGGAAGGGGGCGCGCAGCCCCTGGGGCTGCCCCTTCTCCTTTCCACCAAGGCCCATCGAGGCCCATTTACCTCCGGGGTTCCGTAACCTCCGGTACTCGCAGAATTCCGCCGCCGGAACCATTCCAACTCCAAACATAGGCTTCCAATATATCAATCTTTATGTCTCGACCATTCCGAGACTCCTCGTCATGTCCGTGATCACATCCGGACTCGAACTTCTTCGGTACATCAAAATACATAAACTCATAATAACTGTCATCGAAACCTTAAGCGTGCGGACCCTACGGTTCGAGAACAATGTAGACATGACCTAGAACTATTCACGGTCAATAACCAACAGCGGGACCTGGATGCCCATATTGGTTCCTACATATTCTACGAAGATCTTTATCGGTCAGACCGCATAACATCATACGTTGTTCCCTTTGTCATCGGTATGTTACTTGCCCGAGATTCGATCGTCGGTATCCAATACCTAGTTCAATCTCGTTACCGGCAAGTCTCTTTACTCGTTCCGTAATACATCATCTCACAACTAACTCATTAGTTGTAGTGCTTGCAAGGCTTCAGTGATGTGCATTACCGAGAGGGCCCAGAGATACCTCTCCGACAATCGGAGTGACAAAACCTAATCTCGAAATACGCCAACCCAACATCTACCTTTGGAGACACCTGTAGTACTCCTTTATAATCACCCAGCTTCGCCAGACGCTTGGTAGCACCCAAAGTGTTCCTCCGTAAACGGAGTTGCATAATCTCATAGTTACAGAACATGTATATGTCATGGATAAAAGCAGAGCAACATACTAAACGATCGTGTGCTAAGCTAAGGAATGGGTCATGTCAATCGATCATTCTACTAATGATGTGACCTCATTAATCAAATAACAACTCCTTGTTCATGGTTAGGAAACATAACCATCTTTGATTAACAAGCTAGTCAAGTAGAGGCATACTAGTGACATGTTGTTTTGTCTATGCATTCACACATGTATCATGTTTCCGGTTAATACAATTCTAGCATGAATGATAAACATTTATCATGAAATAAGGAAATAAATAATAACTTTATTATTGCCTCTAGGGCATATTTCCTTCACGAACGACCTTGATTCTACTCCATGTCCACGTCTGACGCCACCCTCTCCCCTCACTCAACCCACCCCATCCCGATCTTGGGCTAGGGCGGTACGCCACTACTGTCATAATCACAAAGAGTGAGAGAGGAGATGGCAAGGAAACAACAAGGTCAAAGCAGGTCACGACGAGTCAAGCCGCCCAGATCACTGATCTTCCAGAGTGAGCCTCTAAATATAGCAAGATAAAACAGATTACTTACGATGGATGCAATCAGAGACTTCCTTCGCCTTTTGGACGATTGGATCTCCCCACCTTCCATGCATCACTGCTTTTCGATGGGTTCGCTTACTCGACCTGAGCATAGACGGTGGGAGGACGATTTTGACTAGAACGCAGAGGATTGCCAGTTGCCAATATCTTCCCGTCATCATGCATGTGTTCAGCTTCTCACGATCTCAACCTTAAGCGGCAGTGCTCCTTTCATGATCTCGACCTAGAGCGCAGCGCTAGCCACAACCCATTAGCTAGGCTGGTGCAGGTCGCTTGAACCAACATCCATAGGAATGTTTTTTTTCAAACCTAGGCAAAAGATTTGCCTCATATATTAATTAAGAGATAATAGAGTTGAGCTACAGGACCAAATAACACACAACGAGATTATTCTCCCAAAGCAATAATGACCCTAATTTCTTGGCACCTACGGTGATCCAAAGCTTAATTTCAGTAGATGACCATGTTAAGCAAGATCGTAGAGGGGGCTCTTATTTCGAAGACCTTGAGCATTTCTCTCGGTCCAAAAGATACAAGCATGATGTGGGAGGCCATGACTTTCCTATTGGGGACCTCAATCCCAGGCGGTTGGTTCACCAAACCGCAACATTATGCTCAAGATGCCACCTAGAAGTGTTCATGCTCACGAGTTGGAGCTTGTCAATAACCAACTCATGAGAGACGGAGAGTGAACCGACATTTTAAGAATAAGTGGTTGCCAGATTTTTGCACCCTCTTGGAAAGTGGGCAAAAGTCGCAATTGGGCCATCCTCGTTTGGCAAGTCTATCGGTCGTCCAAATAAGATCTTGAATTGTCAACCACGAGAAAAACTTGACTATCCATATGTCCTGTTCAATTGGAGGAAGAATCTTCCAAAGAAATTGGGCCTCGTACGCGGAAGCCGCAGAGTAGCGTCCACTAGACGCATACTTCCAAATGATGTCATCTTGGGCGTGCTCGTAAAGTTGTACCTCATGGAGGAGCATCCATGGTGTGAAGAATTCAGTAATGTGTTGGATGGACATTGTGGTAGAAGGCTTGATTTTGAAAATCCAAGCATTGTGTCTTAGAGCCTCTCTAACCGTTCAATTCTTTCTACGTCCACATAAATGTTGTTATCCAAGACAGCCTCCATGTTTCGCCTACATCCAAGCTGGTCATGCCTTCCACTACATGTTCGAGGAGGAGCGAAAGCGTAAGGACATGAATAAAGCATGCAAGCACAACCACGCCTGCAAAGGAAAATGCCACACCCAAAACACTAGTAGCGAAACTGCTGTGTAGACAATACTCGCAGAGACGACATGCAACCGACACTCAGATCTTATGGTGGACCAGCGCTGTCATTGTGCATTAGATGGTGCGATCTTCTGCATCGTCCTCAAATCATGTAGGTATCGTCGTGTGTATAGCACGGTTCTACTAGTAGGCAATGAAACCTCACCTGAACACCTGAAAAACAACACTACGAAGCAGGAACTCCTATGGCGTGCATCTGAACCAGCTAGTAGGCCCTAGAATCTGGTTAACAACGGGTCGAGATGATGAAGCCACCATTGGGACCAAGTCCATACACGTTCGTCCGATCCATGTAACACACATCATCATCAATATAAATGAGTGCACATTTGTTTACAGAAGAACAAAAGCAGCTATACAATATCATAGAGAGAGAAGGGAAGACTACCTCGAGCAAACTTGTATATGTCTTCACTTCTTTCTTTCTTTTTAGAACGAAGACGCCAGATGCGTCTGGCTTTAAATTAATAAAGCCCCAACGGCAGCGTACCAAACCAAGTCTTAATACATCACCAAAAGCCCTGCCGGCTTGAGCACCAAAGTTCAGATGAAACTAAACAAGCCGCCAATCGAGATTACAGGGCAGAGCCCGTACAGAGCACGCAGGCTCGTCAAGCAACAAAAGAACCGAAGTCATGACTCCCTAGCCATCGTGATACACTTGCACCAAATTGTTGGGCGGTCTTGATCAGCTCAGCATCCTTGCGCCCCCCAACGGACTCCATCGCTGCAATAGAAGGTTGCATTTGAAGATGATATTAGCCGGATGATTTGGGAAGCACCCTTCTATAGTGAACTTGTTCCTAGTTAACCATAAGGCCCAGAGAAGTGCCCCAACACAACTCCACATAACCCGATATGTTGGGCCCTTAATCACATCAAGGAGGTTGAAAAGCTCAGTAGCCGAGCGCGGGTCCCAAAGGACACCTGCCGCGGTCCGGACAGCACTCCACGCAAACCTTGCTAAAGGGCACCGGAAAAATACATGATTGGCATCCTCCGGTTCCCCGCATAACGCACACGGACCCGTGGCCGGCCCATTACGTTTGGCTACGTTCAAGGAAGTGGGAAGCCTATCGCGACACAGTTGCCATATGAAAAGTTTGATCTTCAAAGGCATCCGCGCTTTCCACAAACCTGCAATCACAGGCTGTGTCGGCCCTCGACACAACTTGCGGTATAAGGAGTTCACCGAGAATTTCCCCGAGTTAGTGAGCGCCCAACTCACCGTGTTAGGTTGATTCGAAAGACCCACTGGTTCGATTAATTGCAGCAAGGCCGCGAGGCTTGCCTGCTCGGGTCTGTTGAGTTCCCGCTTGAACTGAATCTCAGGTGGCGTCGCGGCAAGCGCATCAGCCACCGATAACGCGGTGTCAACGGCAATATCGTGCAACTCCCGGAATTCGATCCACAGGGGTTGGGTACCTACCCAAAGGTCAGTCCAGAAACGCGCGGATCTGGCATTCCCAACCGCAAATTTTGCCCCCATGGCAAAAGCTGGTTTGATCAAGTAAAGATCATTCCAAAACGGAGAGCCCCTTTCCCTTCCTTCAAAAAAATTCCCGTTAGGAAAATATTTGGCCCTTAGGAGGTCGACCCACAACCCGGAGGCCCCCTGGGTGATTTTCCAAATCCATTGGCACATCAGCGCGATGTTAAGCCACCTGGAATTGGTGATCCCAAGACCGCCCAAGTCCTTGGGCCGGCATGTTGGGGAACGTAGTAATTTCAAAAAAATTCCTACGCACACGCAAGATCATGGTGATGCATAGCAACGAGAGGGGAGAGTGTTGTCTACGCACTCCTGATACGGAAGCGGAAGCGTTGACGCAACGAGAGGAAGTAGTCGACGCCTTCCCGGTCCAACCGATCCAAGCACCGCATTCCGCACCTCCGAGTTCTTGACACACGACAACTCGATGACGCACCTGGCTCGATCCAAAGAAAGCTTCGGGAGGAGTTCTCACAAGACAACAAGGCAGGACGATCTTGAAGTTCAACCATCGCAGGGCTTCGCCTAAGCACCGCTACAATATGACCGAGGTGTAATATCGTGGAGGGGCACCGACACGGCTAAGGAACGATCACGAAGATCAACTTGTGTGTTCTAGGGTGCCCCTGCCCCCGTATATAAAGGAGCCAAGGAGGGGTCCCGCCAAGCAGGGCGCGGGGGAGTCCTACTCTTCTTTCCTAGTTGGAGAAGGAGAAGGGGAAATAGGAGGAAGAGGGAAGGAGGGGGGCGCCTTTCTTGCCTTGTCCTATTCGGACAAGGAAGGGAGGGCGTGCGCCACCTCCCCGCCTCCTTCTCTCTTCTCCTCAAGGCCCATGTAGGCCCAATAACCCCCGGGGTTCCAGAACCCCTGTACTCCAAAAATGCCGATTTCACCCGAACGATTCCGATGTCCAAATATAGGCTTCCAATATTTCGATCTTTATGTCTCGACCATTTCGAGACTCCTCGCCATGTCCGTGATCACATCCGAACTCCAAACAACCTTCGTACATCAAAATACATAAACTCATAAAGAAACCGCATCGAACTTTAAGCTGCATGACCCTACGGTTCGAGAACAATGTAGACATGACCGAGACACGCCTCCGTCAATAACCAATAGCGGACCTGGATGCCCATATTGGTTTCTACATATTCTACGAAGATCTTTATTGGTCGACCAATAACAACACACGTTGTTCCTTTGTCATCGGTATGTTACTTGCCCGAGATTCGATCGTCGGTATCCAATACCTAGTTCAATCTCGCATCGCAAGTCTCTTTACTCGTTCCGTAATACATCATCTCGCAACTAACTCATTAGTTGCAATGCTTGCAAGGCTTAAGTGATGTGCATTACCGAGGGGGGCCAGAGATACCTCTCCGACATTCGGAGTGACAAATCCTAATCTTGAAATACGCCAACCCAACAAGTACCTTTGGAGACACCTGTAGAGCACCTTTATAATCACCCGCTTACGCCAGGATGTTTGGTAGCACACAAAGTGTTCCTCCGTAAACGGAGTTGCATAATCTCATAGTCATAGGAACATGTATAAGTCATGAAGAAAGCAATAGCAACATACTAAACGATCGGGTGCTAAGCTAACGGAATGGGTCATGTCAATCAGATCATTCAACTAATGATGTGATCCCGTTAATCAAATAACAACTCTTTGTCCATCGTTAGGAAACATAACCATCTTTGATTAACAAGCTAGTCAAGTAGAGGCATACTAGTGACACTGCTTGTCTATATATTCACACATGCATTACGTTTCGTTAATACAATTCTAGCATGAATAATAAACATTTATCATGATATAAGGAAATAAATAATAACTTTATTATTGCCTCTAGGGCATATTTCCTTCAGCCTCCCACTTGCACTAGAGTCAATAATCTAGATTACACAAGAATGATTCTAACACCCATGGAGTCTTGGTGCTGATCATGTTTTGCTCGTGGAAGAGGCTTAGTCAACGGGTCTGCAACATTCAGATCCATATGTATCTTGCAAATCTCTATGTCTCCCACCTGGACTAGATCCCGGATGGAATTGAAGCGTCTCTTGATGTGCTTGGTTCTCTTGTGAAATCAGGATTCCTTCGCTAAGGCAATCGCCCAAAGATTGTCACAAAAGATTTTCATTGGACCCGATGCACTAGGTATGACACCTAGATCGGATATGAACTCCTTCATCCGCACTCATTCATTAGCTGCGCCCAAGCAGCTATGTATTCCGCTTCACACGTAGATCCCGCCACGACATTTTGTTTTGAATCGCACTAACCAACAGCTCCACCGCTTAATGTAAACACGATCCGGTTTGCGATTTAGAATCGTCTCGATCGCTGTCAAAGCTTGCATCAACGTAACCATTTACGATGAGCTCTTTGTCACCTCCATATACGAGAAACATATCCTTAGTCCTTTTCAAGTACTTTAGGATGTTCTTGACCGCTGTCCAAAGGATCCACTCTGGATTACTTCGGTACCTCCTCGCTAAACTTATAGCAAGGCACACATCAGGTCTGTACACAGATTGCATACATGATAGAGCCTATGGCTGAAGCATAGGAACATCTTTCATTTTCTCTCTATCTTCTGCAGTGGTCGGCATTGAGTCTTACTCAACTTCACACCTTGCAATACAGCAAGAACCCTTTCTTTGCTTGATCCATTTTGAACTTCTTCAAAACTTTGTCAAGGTATGTGCTTTGTGAAAGTCCAATTAAGCGCCTTGATCTATCTCTATAGATCTTAATACCCAATATGTAAGCAGCTTCACCGAGGTCTTTCATTGAAAAACTTTTATTCAAGTATCCCTTTATGCTATCCAGAAATTCTATATCATTTCCAATCAATAATATGTCATCCACATATAATATTAAAAATGCTACAGAGCTCCCACTCACTTTCTTGTAAATACAGCTTCTCCAAAAGTCTCAGATAAACCCAAATGCTTTGATCACACTATCAAAGCGCTTATTCCAACTCCGAGAGGCTTGCACCAGTCCATAAATGGATCGCTGGAGCTTGCACACTTTGTTAGCTCCCTTGGATCGATAAAACCTTCTGGTTGCATCATATACAACTCTTCCTCCGTAAACCCATTCAGAATGCAGTTTTACATCCATTTGCCAAATTTCATAATCATAAAATGCGCAATTGCTAACATGATTCGGACAGACTTAAGCATCGCTACGGTGAGAAGGTATCATCATAGTCAATCCCTTGAACTTGTCGAAAACCTTTTGCAACAAGTTGAGCTTTGTAGACGATAACATTACCGTCGTCGCCGTCTTCTTCTTGAAGATCCATTTATTCTCAATTGCTTGCCGACCATCGGGCAAGTCAACCAAAGTCCATAATTTGTTCTCATACATGGATCCCATCTCGATTTCATGGCTTCAAGCCATTTTATGAATCTGGGTCACCATCGCTTCTTCATAGTTCATAGGTTCATCATGATCTAGTAGCATGATTTCGCAATAGGATTACCGTATCACTCACTGTGCGGATCTTACTATGTTCGACCCACGAGGTTCTCAGAGCAATTTGATCTCAAGTTCTATGATCATCATCATCAACTTCCTCACTAGTTGAGCCGCCTGATCACCGATCTTCCAGAGTGAGCCTCTAAATATAGCAAGATAAAACAGATTACTGACGATGGATGCAGTCAAGACACTTCCTTCGTCTTTTGGACGTATTGGATCTCCCCACCTTCCATGCATCACTCTGTTTTCGATGGGTTCGCTTACTCGACTGAGCATAGACGGTGGGAGGACGATTTTGACTAGAACGCAGAGGATTGCCAGTTGCCAATATCTTCCGTCATCATGCATGTGTTCAGCTTCTCACGATCTCAACCTTAAGCGGCAAAGCTCCTTTCATGATCTCGACCTAGAGCGGCGCTAGCCACAACCCATTAGCTAGGCTGGTGCAGGGCAGCAGAACCAACATCCATAGGAATGTTTTTTTTCAAACCTAGGCAAAAGATTTGCCTCATATATTAATTAAGAGATAATAGAGTTGAGCTACAGGACCAAATAACACACAACCAGATTATTCTCCCAAAGAATAATGACCCTAATTTCTTGGCACCTACGGTGATCCAAAGCTTAATTTCAGAGATGACCATGTTAAGCAAGATCGTAGAGGGGGCTCTTATTTGGAAGACCCGAGCATTTCTCTCGGTCCAAAAGATACAAGCATGATGTGGGAGGCCATGACTTTCCTATTGGGGACCTCAATCCCAGAGCGGTTGGTTCACCAAACCGCAACATTATGCTCAAGATGCCACCTAGAAGTGTTCATGCTCACGAGTTGGAGCTTGTCAATAACCAACTGCGAGAGACGGAGAGTGAACCGACATTTTAAGAATAAGTGGTTGCCAGATTTTTGCACCCTCTTGGAAAGTGGGCAAAAGTCGCAATTGGGCCATCCTCGTTTGGCAAGTCTATCGGTCGTCCAAATAAGATCTTGAATTGTCAACCACGAGAAAAACTTGACTATCCATATGTCCTGTTCAATTGGAGGAAGAATCTTCCAAAGAAATTGGGCCTCGTGACTGCGGAAGCATGATGGCGTCCACTAGGCGATACTTCCAAATGATGTCATCTTGGGCGTGCTCGTAAAGTTGTACCTCATGGAGGAGCATCCATGGTGTGAAGAATTCAGTAATGTGTTGGATGGACATTGTGGTAGAAGGCTTGATTTTGAAAATCCAAGCATTGTGTCTTAGAGCCTCTCTAACCGTTCAATTCTTTCTACGTCCACATAAATGTTGTTATCCAAGACAGCCTCCATGTTTCTGGCCTACATCCAAGCTGGTCATGCCTTCCACTACATGTTCGAGGAGGAGCGAGCGTAAGGACATGAATAAAGCATGCAAGCACAACCACGTCTGCAAAAGGAAAATGCCACACCCAAAACACTAGTAGCGAAACTGCTGTGTAGACAATACTGCAGAGACGACATGCAACCGACACTCGTATCTTATGGTGGACCAGCGCTGCTGCTGTGCATTAGATGGTGCGATCTTCTGCATCGTCCTCAAATCATGTAGGTATCGTCGTGTGTATAGCACGGTTCTACTAGTAGGCAATGAAACCTCACCTGAACACCTGAAAAACAACACTACGAAGCAGGAACTCCTATGGCGTGCATCTGAACCAGCTAGTAGGCCCTAGAATCTGGTTAACAACGGGTCGAGATGATGAAGCCACCATTGGGACCAAGTCCATACACGTTCGTCCGATCCATGTAACACACATCATCATCAATATAAATGAGTGCACATTTGTTTACAGAAGAACAAAAGCAGCTATACAATATCATAGAGAGAGAAGGGAAGACTACCTCGAGCAAACTTGTATATGTCTTCACTTCTTTCTTTCTTTTTAGAACGAAGACGCCAGATGCGTCTGGCTTTAAATTAATAAAGCCCCAACGGCAGCGTACCAAACCAAGTCTTAATACATCACCAAAAGCCCTGCCGGCTTGAGCACCAAAGTTCAGATGAAACTAAACAAGCCGCCAATCGAGATTACAGGGCAGAGCCCGTACAGAGCACGCAGGCTCGTCAAGCAACAAAAGAACCGAAGTCATGACTCCCTAGCCATCGCATACACTTGCACCAGTCGTTGTTGGGCGGTCTTGATCAGCTCAGCATCCTTGCGCCTCCCCAACGGACTCCACTGCTGCAATAGAAGGTTGCATTTGAAGATGATATTAGCCGGATGATTTGGGAAGCACCCTTCTATAGTGAACTTGTTCCTAGTTAACCATAAGGCCTGAGAAGTGCCCCAACACAACTCCACATAACCCGATATGTTGGGCCCTTAATCACATCAAGGAGGTTGAAAAGCTCAAGAGTCGAGCTGGTCCCAAAGGACACCGCCGCGTCCGGACAACACTCCACGCAAACCTTGCTAAAGGGCACCGGAAAAATACATGATTGGCATCCTCCGGTTCCCCGCATAACGCACACGGACCCGTGGCCGGCCCATTACGTTTGGCTACGTTCAAGGAAGTGGGAAGCCTATCGCGACACAGTTGCCATATGAAAAGTTTGATCTTCAAAGGCATCCGCGCTTTCCACAAACCTGCAATCACAGTACATGTGTCGGCCCTCGACACAACTTGCGTATAAGGAGTTCACCGAGAATTTCCCGAGTTAGTGGCGCCCAACTCACCGTGTTAGGTTGATTCGAAAGACCCACTGGTTCGATTAATTGCAGCAAGGCCGCGAGGCTTGCCTGCTCGGGTCTGTTGAGTTCCCGCTTGAACTGAATCTCAGGTGGCGTCGCGGCAAGCGCATCAGCCACCGATAACGCGGTGTCAACGGCAATATCGTGCAACTCCCGGAATTCGATCCACAGGGGTTGGGTACCTACCCAAAGGTCAGTCCAGAAACGCGCGGATCTGGCATTCCCAACCGCAAATTTTGCCCCCATGGCAAAAGCTGGTTTGATCAAGTAAAGATCATTCCAAAACGGAGAGCCCCTTTCCCTTCCTTCAAAAAAATTCCCGTTAGGAAAATATTTGGCCCTTAGGAGGTCGACCCACAACCCGGAGGCCCCTGGTGATTTTCCAAATCCATTGGCACATCAGCAGCGATGTTAAGCCACCGAATTGGTGATCCCAAGACCGCCAAGTCCTTGGGCGGGCATGTTGGGGAACGTAGTAATTTCAAAAAAATTCCTACGCACACGCAAGATCATGGTGATGCATAGCAACGAGAGGGGAGAGTGTTGTCTACGTACCCTCGTATACGGAAGCGGAAGCGTTGACGCAACGTAGAGGAAGTAGTCGTACGTCTTCCCGGTCCAACCGATCCAAGCACCGTTACTCCGGCACCTCTGAGTTCTTGACACACGTACAACTCGATGACGCACCACGGCTCGATCCAAGAAAGCTTCGGGAGGAGTTCGTCACAAGACAGCGTGGGACGATCTTGAAGTTCAACCATCGCAGGGCTTCGCCTAAGCACCGCTACAATATGACCGAGGTGTAATATCGTGGAGGGGGCACCGCACACGGCTAAGGAACGATCACGAAGATCAACTTGTGTGTTCTAGGGTGCCCCTGCCCCCGTATATAAAGGAGCCAAGGGGAGGGGGCGTCCGGCCAAGCAGGGGCGCGCCAGGGGGAGTCCTACTCTTCTTTCCTAGTTGGAGAAGGAGAAGGGGGGAAATAGGAGGAAGAGGGGAAGGAAAGGGGGGGCGCCGCCCCCCTTGCCTTGTCCTATTCGGACAAGGAAGGGGAGGGGCGTGCGGCCACCTCCTGCCTCCTTCTCTCTTCTCCCTCAAGGCCCATGTAGGCCCAATAACCCCCCGGGGGGTTCCGGTAACCCCCCGGTACTCCGGTAAAATGCCGATTTCACCCGGAACGATTCCGATGTCCAAATATAGGCTTCCAATATTTCGATCTTTATGTCTCGACCATTTCGAGACTCCTCGTCATGTCCGTGATCACATCCGGAACTCCAAACAACCTTCGGTACATCAAAATACATAAACTCATAAAGAAACTGTCATCGTAACTTTAAGCGTGCGGACCCTACGGTTCGAGAACAATGTAGACATGACCGAGACACGTCTCCGGTCAATAACCAATAGCGGGACCTGGATGCCCATATTGGTTTCTACATATTCTACGAAGATCTTTATTGGTCAGACCGAATAACAACACACGTTGTTCCCTTTGTCATCGGTATGTTACTTGCCCGAGATTCGATCGTCGGTATCCAATACCTAGTTCAATCTCGTTACCGGCAAGTCTCTTTACTCGTTCCGTAATACATCATCTCGCAACTAACTCATTAGTTGCAATGCTTGCAAGGCTTAAGTGATGTGCATTACCGAGGGGGGCCAGAGATACCTCTCCGACATTCGGAGTGACAAATCCTAATCTTGAAATACGCCAACCCAACAAGTACCTTTGGAGACACCTGTAGAGCACCTTTATAATCACCCGATTACGTTGTGATGTTTGGTAGCACACAAAGTGTTCCTCCGTAAACGGAGTTGCATAATCTCATAGTCATAGGAACATGTATAAGTCATGAAGAAAGCAATAGCAACATACTAAACGATCGGGTGCTAAGCTACGGAATGGGTCATGTCAATCCAGATCATTCAACTAATGATGTGATCCCGTTAATCAAATAACAACTCTTTGTCCATCGTTAGGAAACATAACCATCTTTGATTAACAAGCTAGTCAAGTAGAGGCATACTAGTGACACTCTGTTTGTCTATATATTCACACATGCATTACGTTTCTGGTTAATACAATTCTAGCATGAATAATAAACATTTATCATGATATAAGGAAATAAATAATAACTTTATTATTGCCTCTAGGGCATATTTCCTTGATCTCCCACTTGCACTAGAGTCAATAATCTAGATTACACAAGAATGATTCTAACACCCATGGAGTCTTGGTGCTGATCATGTTTTGCTCGTGGAAGAGGCTTAGTCAACGGGTCTGCAACATTCAGATCCATATGTATCTTGCAAATCTCTATGTCTCCCACCTGGACTAGATCCCGGATGGAATTGAAGCGTCTCTTGATGTGCTTGGTTCTCTTGTGAAATCAGGATTCCTTCGCTAAGGCAATCGCTCCAGTATTGTCACAAAAGATTTTCATTGGACCCGATGCACTAGGTATGACACCTAGATCGGATATGAACTCCTTCATCCAGACTCATTCATTAGCTGCTTCCGAAGCAGCTATGTATTCCGCTTCACACGTAGATCCCGCCACGACATTTTGTTTTGAACTGCACCAACTAACAGCTCCACCGTTTAATGTAAACACGTATCCGGTTTGCGATTTAGAATCGTCCGGATCAGTGTCAAAGCTTGCATCAACGTAACCATTTACGATGAGCTCTTTGTCACCTCCATATACGAGAAACATATCCTTAGTCCTTTTCAAGTACTTTAGGATGTTCTTGACCGCTGTCCAGTGATCCACTCCTGGATTACTTCGGTACCTCCCTGCTAAACTTATAGCAAGGCACACATCAGGTCCGGTACACAAGATTGCATACATGATAGAGCCTATGGCTGAAGCATAGGAACATCTTTCATTTTCTCTCTATCTTCTGCAGTGGTCGGCATTGAGTCTTACTCAACTTCACACCTTGCAATACAGCAAGAACCCTTTCTTTGCTTGATCCATTTTGAACTTCTTCAAAACTTTGTCAAGGTATGTGCTTTGTGAAAGTCCAATTAAGCGCCTTGATCTATCTCTATAGATCTTAATACCCAATATGTAAGCAGCTTCACCGAGGTCTTTCATTGAAAAACTTTTATTCAAGTATCCCTTTATGCTATCCAGAAATTCTATATCATTTCCAATCAATAATATGTCATCCACATATAATATTAAAAATGCTCTGAGCTCCCACTCACTTTCTTGTAAATACAGCTTCTCCAAAAGTCTCAGATAAACCCAAATGCTTTGATCACACTATCAAAGCGTTTATTCCAACTCCGAGAGGCTTGCACCAGTCCATAAATGGATCGCTGGAGCTTGCACACTTTGTTAGCTCCCTTTGGATCGATAAAACCTTCTGGTTGCATCATATACAACTCTTCCTCCAGAAACCCATTCAGGAATGCAGTTTTTACATCCATTTGCCAAATTTCATAATCATAAAATGCGGCAATTGCTAACATGATTCGGACAGACTTAAGCATCGCTACGGGTGAGAAGGTATCATCATAGTCAATCCCTTGAACTTGTCGAAAACCTTTTGCAACAAGTTGAGCTTTGTAGACAGTAACATTACCGTCAGCGTCAGTCTTCTTCTTGAAGATCCATTTATTCTCAATTGCTTGCCGACCATCGGGCAAGTCAACCAAAGTCCATAATTTGTTCTCATACATGGATCCCATCTCAGATTTCATGGCTTCAAGCCATTTTGCGGAATCTGGGTCACCATCGCTTCTTCATAGTTCATAGGTTCATCATGATCTAGTAGCATGATTTCCAGAATAGGATTACCGTACCACTCTGGTGCGGATCTTACTATGTTCGACCTACGAGGTTCTGTAGCAATTTGATCTGAAGTTCTATGATCATCATCATCAACTTCCTCACTAGTTGGTTTTGACGTCACAGAAACCGGTTCCTGTGATGTACTATTTTCCAACAAGGGAGCAGGTACAGTTACCTCATCAAGTTCTACTTTCCTCCCACTCACTTCTTTCGAGAGAAACTCCTTCTCTAGAAAGGATCCATTCTTAGCAATGAATGTCTTGCCTTCGGATCTGTGATAGAAGGTGTACCCAACTGTCTCCTTTGGGTATCCTATGAAGACACATTTCTCCGATTTGGGTTCGAGCTTATCAGGTTGAAGCTTTTTCACATAAGCATCGCAGCCCCAAACTTTAAGAAACGACAACTTTGGTTTCTTGCCAAACCATAGTTCATAAGGTGTCGTCTCAATGGATTTTGATGGTGCCCTATTTAATGTGAATGTGGCCGTCTCTAAAGCATAACCCCAAAACGATAGCGGTAAGTCTGTAAGAGACATCATAGATCGCACCATATCAAGTAAAGTACGATTACGACATTCAGACACACCATTACGCTGTGGTGTTCCGGGTGGCGTGAGTTGTGAAACTATTCCGCATTGTTTCAAGTGTAGACCAAACTCGTAACTCAAATATTCTCCTCCATGATCAGATTGTAGGAACTTTATTTTCTTATTACGATGATTTTCAACTTCACTCTAAAATTCTTTGAACTTTTCAAATGTTTCAGACTTATGCTTCATTAAGTAGATATACCCATATCTGCTTAAATCATCTGTGAAGGTGAGAAAATAACGATATCCGCCATGAGCCTCAACATTCATCGGATCACATACATCTGTATGTATGATTTCCAACAAATCTGTTGCTCTCTCCATAGTACCGGAGAACGGCGTTTTAGTCATCTTGCCCATGAGGCACAGTTCGCAAGTACCAAGTGATTCATAATCAAGTGGTTCCAAAACTCCATCAGTATGGAGTTTCTTCATGCGCTTTACACCGATATGACCTAAACGGCAGTGCCACAAATAAGTTGCACTATCATTATCAACTCTGCATCTTTTGGCTTCAACATTATGAATATGTGTATCACTACTATCGAGATTCGTCAAAAATAGACCACTCTTCAAGGGTGCATGACCATAAAAGATATTACTCATATAAATAGAACAACCATTATTCTCTGATTTAAATGAATAACCGTCTCGCATCAAACAAGATCCAGATATAATGTTCATGCTCAATGCTGGCACCAAATAACAATTATTTAGGTCTAATACTAATCCGAAGGTAGATGTAGAGGTAGCGTGCCGAATCGCGATCACATCAACTTTGGAACCATTTCCCACGCCGCATCGTCACCTCGCCCTTTGCTAGTGTTCGCTAATCCGTAGTCCCCTGCTTCGAGTTGCAAATATTAGCAATGTAACCAGATCAAATACCAGTGCTATGCGAGCTCTAGTAAGGTACACATCAATAACATGTATATCACATATACCTTTGTTCACCTTGCCATCCTTCTTATCCGCCAAATACTTGGGGCAGTTCCGCTTCCAAAGGACCATCCGCTTGCGAGAAGCACTCGGCCAGTGCTTAGGTCCGACTTGGGTTTCTTCTCTTGTGCAGCAACTTGCTTGCTGTTCTTCTTGAAGTTCCCTTCTTCTTCCCTTTGCCCTTTTTCTTGAAACTAGTGGTCTTGTTGACCATCAACACTTGATGCTCCTTCTTGATTTCTACCTCCGCAGCCTTTAGCATTACAAAGAGCTCGGGAATTGTCTTATCCATCCCTTGCATATTATAGTTCATCACGAAGCTCTTGTAGCTTGGTGGAAGTGATTGGAGAATTCTGTCAATGACGCTATCATCCGGAAGAGTAACTCCCAGTTGAATCAAGTGATTACAATACCCAGACATCTTGAGTATATGCTCACTGACAGAACTATTCTCCTCCATCTTGCAGCTATAGAACTTATTGGAGACTTCATATCAATCCGGGCATTCTTCTGGAATATTAACTTCAACTCCTGGAACATCTCATATGCTCCATGACGTTCAAAACGTCATTGAAGTCCCGGTTCTAAGCCGTAAAGCATGGCACATTGAACTATCGAGTAGTCATCAGCTTTGCTCTGCCAGACGTTCTTAACGTCATCAGTTGCATCAGCAGCAGGCCTGGCACCCAGCGGTGCTTCCAGGACGTAACTTTTCTGTGCAGCAATGAGGATAATCCTCAAGTTACGAACCTAGTCCGCATAGTTGCTACCATCATCTTTCAACTTTGCTCTCTCAAGGAACGCATTAAAATTCAACGGAACAACAGCACGGGCCATCTATCTACAATCAACATAGACAAGCAAGATACTATCAGGTACTAAGTTCATGATAAATTTAAGTTCAATTAATCATATTACTTAAGAACTCCCACTTAGATAGACATCCCTCTAATCCTCAAAGTGATCACGTGATCCAAATTCAACTAAACCATAACCGATCATCACGTGAAATGGATTAGTTTTCAATGGTGAACATCTTATGTTGATCATATCTACTATATGATTCACGCCGACCTTTCGGTCTCCGTGTTCGAGGCCATATCTGCATATGCTAGGCTCGTCAAGTTTAACCCGAGTATTCTGCGTGTGCAAAACTGGCTTGCACCCGTTGTAGATGGACGAGAGCTTATCACACCGATCATCACGTGGTGTCCGGGCACGATTTAACTTTGGCAACGATGCATACTCGGGAGAACACTTCTTGATAGTTAGTGAGAGATCATCTTAAAATGCTACCGTCAATCAAAGCAAGATAAGATGCATAAAAGATAAACATCACATGCAATCAATATAAGTGATATGATATGGCCATCATCATCTTGTGCTTGTGATCTCCATCTCCGAAGCACCGTCATGATCGCCATCGTCACCGGCGCGACACCTTGATCTCCATCGTAGCATCGTTGTCGTCTCACCAATATTATGCTTCTACGACTATCGCTACCGCTTAGTGATAAAGTAAAGCTTTACAGGGCGATTGCATTGCATACAACAAAGCGACAACCACATGGCTCCTGCCAGTTGCCGATAACTCGGTTACAAAACATGATCATCTCATACAATAAAATTTAGCATCATGTCTTGACCATATCACATCACAACATGCCCTGCAAAAACAAGTTAGACGTCCTCTACTTTGTTGTTGCAAGTTTTACGTGGCTGCTACGGGCTTAAGCAAGAACCAATCTCACCTACGCATCAAAACCACAATGATAGTTTGTCAAGTTGGTGTTGTTTTAACCTTCGCAAGGACCGGGCGTAGCCACACTCGGTTCAACTAAAGTTGGAGAAACTGACACCCGCCAGCCACCTGTGTGCAAAGCACGGCGGTAGAACCAGTCTCGCGTAAGCGTACGCGTAATGTCGGTCCGGGCCGCTTCATCCAACAATACCGCCGAACCAAAGTATGACATGCTGGTAAGCAGTATGACTTATATCGCCCACAACTCACTTGTGTTCTACTCGTGCATATAACATCAAACCATAAAACCTGGCTCTGATACCACTGTTGGGGAACGTAGTAATTTCAAAAAATTTCCTACGCACACGCAAGATCATGGTGATGCATAGCAACGAGAGGGGAGAGTGTTGTCTACTTACCCTCGTAGACTGAAGCGGAAGCGTTGACGCAACATAGAGGAAGTAGTCATACGTCTTCCCGGTCCAACCGATCCAAGCACCGTTACTCCGGCACCTCTGAGTTCTTGACACACGTATAGCTCGATGACACACCTGGGCTCCGATCCAGCAAAGCTTGGGAGGAGTTCCACAAGACGACGGCGTGGTGACGATCTTGATGTTCAACCGTCGCAGGCTTCGCCTAAGCACCGCTACAATATGACCGAGGTGTAATATCGTGGAGGGGGCACCGCACACGCTAAGGAACGATCACGAAGATCAACTTGTGTGTTCTAGGGTGCCCTCTGCCCCGTATATAAAGGAGCCAAGGAGGGGCAGCCGCCAAGGAGGGCGTGCTGGGGGGAGTCCTACTCCCACCGGAGTAGGACTCCTTCTTCTAGTTGGAGAAGGAGAAGGGGAAAGAGGAGGAAGAGGGAAGGAAGGGGGCGCCGCCTTCCCTTGTCCTATTCGGACTAGGAAGGGAGGCGCGCCACCTCCTGCCTCCTTCTCTCTTATCCCTCAAGGCCCATGTAGGCCCAATAACCCCCGGGATTCCGTAACCCCGGTACTCTAAGAAATGCCGATTTCACCGAACGATTCCGATGTCCACATATAGGCTTCCAATATATCGATCTTTATGTCTCGACCATTTCGAGACTCCTCGTCATGTCCGTGATCACATCCGAACTCCAACAACCTTCGTACATCAAAATACATAAACTCATAAAGAAACCGCCATCGTAACTTTAAGCGTGCGGACCCTACGGTTCGAGAACAATGTAGACATGACCGAGACACATCTCCGTCAATAACCAATAGCGGGACCTGGATGCCCATATTGGTTCCTACATATTCTACTGAAGATCTTTATCGGTCGACCGCATAACAACATACGTTGTTCCCTTGTCATCGGTATGTTACTTGCCCGAGATTCGATCGTCGGTATCCAATACCTAGTTCAATCTCGTTACCGCAAGTCTCTTTACTCGCTCCGTAATACATCATCTCGCAACTAACTCATTAGTTGCAATGCTTGCAAGGCTTAAGTGATGTGCATTACCGAGAGGGCCCAGAGATACCTCTCCGACATTCGGAGTGACAAATCCTAATCTCAAATACGCTAACCCAACAAGTACCTTTGGAGACACCTGAGAGCACCTTTATAATCACCCGCTTATGTTGTGATGTTTCAGAGCACACAAAGTGTTCCTCCGTAAACGGAGTTGCATAATCTCATAGTCATAGGAACATGTATAAGTCATGAAGAAAGCAATAGCAACATACTAAACGATCGGGTGCTAAGCTAACGGAATGGGTCATGTCAATCAGATCATTCAACTAATGATGTGATCCCGTTAATCAAATAACAACTCTTTGTCCATGGTTAGGAAACATAACCATCTTTGATTAACAAGCTAGTCAAGTAGAGGCATACTAGTGACACTCTGTTTGTCTATATATTCACACATGTATTATGTTTCCGGTTAATACAATTCTAGCATGAATAACAAACATTTATCATGATATAAGGAAATAAATAATAACTTTATTATTGCCTCTAGGGCATATTTCCTTCACGGCACACCCAGGCCCATTTAACCATGTGGCATTTATGGTGCGGGCTTGTTCCTTCCCAAAAGAACGTGGCTCGCGGCGTGTCAAACTTGTCATGGACCCCTTCTGCAAGCAGAAACAGTCCCATGGCAAACATAGGCAAAGAAGATAGGCTGGAATTTGTGAGCACTAGCCTCGCCGCTTTCGACAAAAATTTGCCCCGCCAAGGACAGACCCTAGTCCTCACTTTGGCGCATAGAGGCTCCCAATCCTCTATCGTGGGTCGTTTGGTGTCTACCGGGAGGCCCAGATAAGTGAACGGGAATTTGCCCACTTTGCAGTTGAGCAAATCCGCAATGCGCCTTCCCTCCTCGGCCTCGATCCCCATCGAGAGCACCTCACATTTGTGGAAGTTAATTTTGAGGCCCGACATGAGCTCAAAACTGAGAAGAATCGCCTTGACCGCCGCAATGCTATGGAGGTCCGGACGAAACAGCAGTAGCGTGTCATCCGCATACTGCAAGTGGGTCACTCCCCCTGGAATGAGATGTCCTACCAACCCTTTGATGTGACCAGCCTCCGCCGCTTTCCTCAACATTGAGGACAGCGCGTCAACTACAAAGTTGAACAGGAGGGGGGAGAACGGATCCCCTTGCCTGAGGCCTCGCTTGTTCCGGAAGAAGTGCCCTACTTCTCCGTTCACCGAAATAGCAGTTTGTCCTCCCGAGACCAACTGCATGACGCGGTGCACCCAAACAGCGGAGAACCCCCGGCTGAGTAGCACCTGGCGGAGGAAATTCCAATTAACCCGATCGTATGCCTTTTCGAAGTCTAACTTTAACAGCACCGCCGGTTCCTTAGTGCGTTTGAGTTCGTGTATAATCTCCTAAAGGGCCAGAGGGCCCTCAAGGATATTGCCGCCAGGGATGAACGCAGATTGGTTGCAATGGATCACACGATGAGCAATCGGAACTAACCTAGTCGCACACGCTTTGGCACAAATTTTAAACGGAACGTTGATGAGCGCAATGGGACGGAACTGCCTAATATCGTCGGCCCCTTGAACCTTTGGAATGAGCGATAACACTCCAAAGTTAAGGCGCGAAATATCTACCGACCCGCGCATAAACCCGTTGCAGATCTAGAAAATCAGGCCCCTAAGTAAGGGCCAAAAACGTTTAAACATTGCCACCGGCCACCCGTCCGGGCCGGGGGCCGTGTCCGCCTTCATACCCATCAGCGCGGCATCGATTTCTTCGGGAAGGAACACTAGCCCCATCCCCTCGTTCTTGCAGCCCAGCACCCGTTGCCCTGCTTCCCACACATCCGCAGTCAGACTAGCCCTCTGGTCCTCGCACGTCCCCATCAACTTAATGTAGAACTCATAAATATGCCGAGAGATGTCCTCTTGTCGCAACAGAAGCCCCTGCTCCGATTGCAACCTGAGGATAGAACATTTACGGCGTCGGCCATTAGCGTAGGCCTGAAAATACTTGGTGTTAGCATCCCCTTTGAGGATCCATTTCAAACCACTACGGCGACGCCAATATTCTTCCTCGGCACGCAGCGACGCTTCGACCTGACTTTCCAGGTCGTATCGATGGGCCCATTCCGTCTCCGAAAGGTCCCGAATATCAGCCTGGGAATCAATCGTTGCGATCTCCGCTAGGATGGCAGCTCTGTGTGCTTTGTCGCACCTCCCAAGGTTAGCGCCCCATCCCTTGAGACTTGCCCTGAGTCGTCCTCCGACAACGTTCCAGAACTCCATCGGGCCATGCTGGGACCCCACTTGACTCACGCACACCCTCCATTTCTCCCTAAAGAGCTCCTCGAAGCCTGGCACCTCTAACCAGGTCGTTTTGAAGAAAAAAACGAGGGCTACGTCGCACTCTATCCTCCCCCGAGGAGTACACCAGAGGTACATGGTCTGACCGAATACGAGTCTCCGCGACCAAAGTGCGGAGGGGAAAACTCATTTCCCAATCCGGAGACATGAACACACGATCCATGGTCTTCACTTCTTTCTTCCATTTAATTTTCGAAAACATAATTCCAGTAAATTATGCGCTTCAGCAAACAGGTTGCAGCAGTTTTAACACACAGAACAAGCACTGATATACGACAGCATAACATGCAAAATTTCACAAATTACTGATCATTAGCAATATCAACTGATAAATGACGGCAGAACATTCATAAGTTTCCCAAATTAGTACTAATAATATATAATAACATGAACTGATAAACCGCAGGATTCACAGCACTGTTTGACCCCTTGGAGATACTAGTCAAGCATCTTCAAAGCATACACACATGAAATTAAAAGACGTCATCTAAAACTACTAATTCACATATCACATCATGCATTTGGCAACTTATCGGTAGCAGATCCGGACGCATCATGGATATGGCATGTCATCCGTAGCATAGGAGGCCCTGGGCTCCTGGATGCTGCCGAGCCCGGCTCTAAGAGGGCGCCAAGGGCACTCAGGCGGAATGCGGATCCCGTCCCCGTCCTTGCCGAGGCCCATGCCGAGCTTGTGCCCCATCGCAGCCATCATCTTGGCCGCAACCTTGCCGCGCTCCAGAAACCCTGGAGACAGCCCCGCGCCCGGATCTGTAACAACAACTGACGCCAGACGGGAGCGCGCGGCCATCGCAAGCTCGTACTCCCTGTCCCGTTCGGCGATCCCCTGCCTGTGCAACATGCCGGCGGAGAAGAACCGGGGGTGCTCGGTCAAGCAGGCCTCGTGGCTGGAAGAGACGGGGTCGGAGGACGCGCCGCAGATGGCGCGGTCGCGGGTGTCGGGGGCGCGGTCGCGGCCGCTCTGGTGATAGTCTCCCTCCATCGCGCGTCGATTTAGGGTTTGCGTTTCACTTCGATTTGAAGATGGGAGAAGGGATGAAGCCGCAAAGAGATAGGAAAATATATCCCACCAAAATAAGTAACCAACATAGGACGAGTCGGTGGAGGGACGTGGCACGATGATGGCTAGATTCCGACTCGCACCAAGCTAAATCAGAAGCAAAATTGTGGTAATGTCGTTACATCAACTCTTGATATCCAGATTCTTTTAAAAAAATGTAGAGTCTGCAAATTGCATATTTAGAGACATTAAAACGGTGCACTAATCCAGCCCTCTCAGGTCATTAGGGGTTTTAACCATCAGATCTGTTGTTTTGGCCTTTGCTGGCCATTGGATGTCGTTCTGGGTTCTGTACGCTGACCACAGAGCGGTCAACTGGAGTGGGCCGCTGCTCCAGGAACTATTTCGGACGTATTCTGTGAATTTGGGCCAAATGGGCTAGGTGTCACAACTATGCAACTACACAGGCGCAGATCTCTGCTGATGCTCCAAAAAAAAAGGCACCGATTGCTGCCTGGGTCGATGTGCTCCTAGGAGGTGCAGGCGTGGCTTGACGAGCTGTCTGCTCGGTCGACATCTGCAAGGAGAGGACCAGACCGGTCCATGGGGAGGCGAGGTTGTGGGTGGCGAAGCGCCGGTGGATGATGAATGTGGCAATCAATCTTCAGTTTGCGGGAGCATTCATCACGATTGATGTGGGCCACCCACCGGCTGTGATTACATGGAAGCGTGCGTTTCTTTTTTCTCCAACCTTTTTCTATAGCTCTCCTATTCTCTCCAGGTTATCTTCAGCTCCATCCCCATGATTCCTTCATGTCGGATCTCGCTGGATCTTGCTACTTGCCGCAAAATACTAGGGCCGAAGGAGGGCGCAGCTTGTGTTCCTAGGCGCGCAACTGTCCAAGATAGCAGCTGCGCTGCTGCACCGGGCACTTGAGAGGATCTGAGATGGTCATGAGCGGCGGATCCAGAGGATTTGTTTTCCCGGAGCACCTCGTCCTCATATTGCTCTATCAACACCTCTAAAAAAACCTCCAACGACTGATTGTTGGTGAGCTCTCATACACTTATTTAATTCCCAGATTCTTTAATCTGCATATGGTCTGATCTGAAACATCTGCTATACTTGCATGCTTCATGTGTTTTTTTATTGTTCTGTATAGCTGCAATAGCTTACGAATCACATGCCAATTCAATTGTTAACTGTGCAATTTTCTTCTGATAATAGTTTATTTGCTTGAAAAGAGGCTACTTCTGTGCTCACAGGACATTGCGTGAGATGACAAGAAATCTCAAATGAAGATAGGAATTCAGCAAAGCCAATGAGTCTACTCTGTGCAATATTTAGTAGCCCTGTTATTTAAATGTACTGAAGGTGTCACCAAAGAAAGGGAGACCAAACTTTGATCATGTTGCTGTCAGATGGTGTTTCCAGACCAATTCAGCAATGTAATTTTCAGAGAGTGTGATTGTTCTGTGGAGCTCAAAGCAACTATTTCGATTTTAGTTTGTTGATTTCGATTGTAACTAGAATCTATGTGGTTTCATTAGTAAAATCAGGGTGGAACCCTTCTTTAAAAGACTATTAAAACAGACGTATGGGTGACGACAACATATTTATTTGAATGAAATCGATTAGCTTGGAATCTGTCCATGTCATGTTAGTGGTGCTCGAATTCGCAACATCCTGTACTTTCTATAGGTGAATTGACCTTCCAACTAGAAGATGTGAATAAACAAAAAAACGGAAACAATAAGAGAGTAAAATGCTCGGGACCAATACCCGTTAAGCGATGGAAACACACCGATCATATTGTACTGATATTCCTTCTCGTGCTCTCCAATTTATTTGTTGTGTTTTTGCTGTCTTCGGCATTGCTACTAGCCTGCTACAACCCAGTCATGCACCATGTTGGTTTCCAGCCAAGGTAAGTAATTCTGTGATTCTAACATTGGGCTGCCTTTTCATAATATACATTACTATCAGAGTTTTACTTGATTTCCAACAAACTATAGTAGAGGTGAGTTTTTCAAGTTGATTTCTTTATCACTAAAGGAGGATGCTAACTAGAGTTGCACAAAGGAAACTGTATACACACTTACTCATTTGCATGCATGTTGGTACTCTGGATAGTGATGTCTTCGGATCCACTATTTCCGCTTCCTTCAATCAAGTAAGTCTGAATACTTCATATAGATAATGTTACTCCACTTGACCATTCCACAACATGCAACACCACTGAAATTTAACATGTATGGTGCCAGACATTTGCGATTCACTTAATGGTTCTTTCCCTCTTTGCAGGAAACACAAGATCCGGTTGTCAATATGACATGCCACATAGTTGTTGTTCAGGCTTCGGTTTTCCTTTTTTTTACTAGCATGACTAGCTCTTAAACTTTTGGATGCACTGGTTAAATGCTTGATGTACTACTTGTGTTGATAGACAAGGAAATTTTAGATGAGCCGATATGAACGGTTTTCTGTTATACTTCCTACATTTCTTTTTAGTCTGCATATAAGATTTGGTCAAAGTCAAACTTTGTTAACTTTGACTAAGTTTATAGAAAAATATATCAAGATTCACAATATGAAATCAATATTGTTAGATGCATCATGAAATTAATTTTCATACCATATAGCTTTAGTACTGTAGGTGTTGATATTTTTTTTTCTACCAAATTGGTCAAACTTTACAAAGTTTGACTTTGACAAAATCTTATATGCAGACTAAAAAGAAACGGAGGGAGTACCATTGAAGTTATGTAGTTTCTCTAATATCGTGTTTCCATGTTATCTACATTAACTTTGATTCTAAGTGGCATGCCCTGATGTAGACATACTTCTTCCTAGCTCAAAAGAGTTTGCATATGCTCCACTGACATATATTTCTTATGGCTCTTATAGAAAAATAAATGATCAACTAACCGCTTGGTGCTATTTCCTATGGTTATGTGTAACTTTATATTCCTTAGTTATACCATGCCTCAGTCCATTTACTTTATGAAGAGTTGATCTTATGCCATATGATTTTGGTTACTCTATTTTGGCATTCTCAACGCATGTTATACTCTACTATGTGGCATGCTATACTAGGCTATTACTACTTTGTACTATCCTCATTTTACTGGTTTCTTGTTCTATGCATCGCTTGGTTCCCAACAAGATTAATTAACCAAAGATAGACCACTAAAGATAGATCTAAATTTGGCTGCTTCCAAGTAGTAAAAAAAAATTCAAGTATTCATATTGTCAAGTTTAAACAAAATATTATACCCACCTTTTAGTCTGTATTATATGTAAACTCCTATCATTCTACTACAAAAATAGATGGGCGCAGCAACACGCGCCAATCATGATCTAGTCATATCTTTGTAGAGGAAGAAGTAAGATGGTTTACAAGAAAGTTGTTGTCAAAGGAAAACAAAATACACACACTCTACTCCAAGTCTACTACCACTATAAAAGAAAGAGAGGGGCAGATCAAAATAACAAGAGCCGTCTATCTGAGATATCCAAGGGTCTAAATTATCTCCATGTTTAACGCAGCAAGCCACGCAACAATTAAGCCACACCCGCGCCATCGCTAATCATACCGGCCGCTTCGGAATAAAAAAACAACCAAACCGCTCCTGACACCACGCCCACACCACGATCTTTTTCGCCTGCTCCTCGGGGCGCCCCCCCCACCACCGGACGCCAGGACGGGCGGGCCTCCGCCGCCATCCAACCAGGTCCGCCGCCCGCCGATCCACCGGGCTCCGGCGCCACCCGCTGAGCACGCCCCTCGCCTACCCCGGGGCTGCTTCACCACCGAACGCCGCCACTTCACCGGGCAGCGCCGCCCAACTGCCGCCTATGACCTGCACCCTCCCTGCCGCCCCACCCTCCCGCCGCTCCATCCTTGGTTCCCTCACCGAACGCCCTCCCGACGACCACTTCTCCACCAGCAGCGGCACCTGCTCCTCAGCTGCACCTCCACCAGCGAATGGCTATTTCGATCAACATCGACAGTTTCACGGCGGGCTGTTCTGCGGCAGGAGGATTCGCGGTGTGCTGGGTGGTCTCGGTGTCCGATGCCATCGCGGGTTGCCTCCACTCCCCGCCGTCGCCGCTCAACTCGGTCTCCGTCGGCGCCGCTCAATTCGGCCTCTGTTGCCGCTCTCCGTTCCTGCTGCTTCGACCCCTCACCGGGTCCATCCTTCTCCTTGCCAGCGACATCTTCCTCCCCACTCCACTTCCTGTTCCCATCTGGTTGATTATTGATTATTAACTTTCCGATTTTCTTACAGTTCTGACGAGAAGAAGTAGAGCTGGGAGGATGCGGAGTGATGTGGTGAGGAGCAACAGTTGCAGAGCATTATCACTGCGGCAACACACTTCTATGGTGGTGTAGTGCAGACACGGACGAGGAAAAGAACGCATATACAAGCTCATATATTTGTTATCTTCTTTCCTGAATCATGATTCCTGTTCCGGAACTACTTCCATGTCCAATACTTCGGTGTCCGACCTTGGTATGTGTACAATTCAGTGGGTGTTCTACATTTTTTTTCACAAGCATTGATGGTTAAATAGCAGCATCGTACAAAAATTGGATGAATTAATACGTCATGTGTATAGTAGCATTGTTTATATCCCATCTTTTTTCCACCAAAAAAATCAACATTTATGCATGGTGATGGAAAGTAGTTTAATTATAGTCTTGGTATATAGTTTATCTTTCAGGAGGCTAGAAATTTATTTATATTCTGTGAAGACTAGAGAATTATTTTCTATTCTGTGGAGGCTATAGTTTCTTTTAATATTCTCACTTACCCAAATGATGGGAAGTGAACAATTTTTTCCTTCACCAAAACTCTTCCAAGGAATCGTCGAAATTGTCAAAATTGTATCGTACTCATATAAAACGAACTCAGAATTAGGTTAGTCAATACTTAGCAAACTTGCTGGATAGAAAGAACAACCGTAGTTTGGTTGGGTTCATCTTTGCACTGCTATTTGTAATGATGATGAAAGATGAGTAATACAAGTTTTACCCACAGAAAGAAAGAATGTGAGCTCCTTAAAAGCATTATAATGCCAATTTATTGCCATTCTTACTCTTATATTCATGCAATGTTGATTTATGTTCTTATTGATCATTGGATGGACTATTTAAGTCTTGGTCGTAAGTATTTACTACCATTTATGAAGTTGGTAGCTCCTTTCGGACAGTATATAAACTTTAGTGCATCTTAATGTAGGTATTGGTTGTCCATTTCCTTTCTGAACACATGAGCTTTGGTATGGATCTTGGGAGCAAGTCATCCTTAGTTTGCTTCCAGTGGAGTAGGTATGGGAAGAAGTGAGCTGAATCATCTATAGATTAAAGCTATGCTATCTGAATAGTTTAGTTAAGTTATGTCTTCTTGACTTGCTCTTTATGTGTCTGCGAATGGCGGCAGTGGCGGGGAAGTGGGGGAATATTAGGTCCTACCACACTAAGGAGCACATGTCTGTAGGGAAGGAGTTTATCGAGGATCTGTGAGCTAATAAATAATATGGAGAGGTATGATATCAATATGGAACCCAGCCCAGTTCTGGTTCAGCACCTTTTGTTAGGAGCTCTTTTGGTGCAGGAATAATCAACTAAGATGACATTAGTAGTATATGTCAACGTACAAGAGTTTGTGATGACCAAATATGAGATTTCTAGTGCTTAGGTGCGGGTGCCGTTGGTACTCCTCTGCTTCCCAACGGACTCCGACGTCCTGGTCTGATAGCAGAGAAGCCAAATCATGGCCAGTTCGTACCAGCACCAATAGTACTCCAGCAATCTGGGATGTAAGCCCCTTGTCCAAACCATCATGGTTAATCCTAATTTGCACGATCCTCTTCAGATTAGTATACAGGTATTGGGTCTAACCTGCCTGCAAGTGAGATGCATCTGAATTAGATCCGATTTCAGTAATATAGAAATCAGAATTGATTTATTCACCCTTTGGTGAGCGCCTATGTGGTTCGATTTTATAAGCAAAATTCAGTCTTATTTTTCTCTCAGCTTAGTTCCATGTCGATTTATTTGCAGATTAGTTAATAAAGAAAATGGTTTGAGGTCAAGAGTTGAAAGCCTGAAGCCAGATGTTCCTACGATGACCTACACAACTCTTGAGAAACAAAACCAACACATTATGTGCCTGCAAGATTGAAGATCGTACATATAATTACTTTGCTCCAGGATCCTATAGCAGTGCATTACTCCATGCAGTTCCCTTTATCATCCATTTTATTATTCATATCTCTATATGGTTGTTATATATAGATGCTATTACAGGGATGTAGCACTATATTTTCCAGCCATTGTTGTAAACAAAACACCCTCTGTACTGATACATATGTTTTTTTAGTTATCTCTTTTCAGAGTGGACGAGGTTTCTAGATCGAAGAAATTATTTTTAGATCGCCCTTTGGGTTTCAAAGAACTCAGAATAAGTTCCTACACGAGCTGTTACTGGATAAATCATGTACGACACCATGCTTGCACCCTTATCCCTGGAGTATTTGCAGTTGTATTCTTGGCTGTTCGTTGCACAAGATGGTGATTGTTTTTCTTTCTTTTCTGATTCACAGCTATTGGCATGCATTTGTCCGTGCATTTTCTCCTAGGATTGACGATAATTTGAACCTGTTAATTCGGAAAAGATATGCCCATCATAATTCCACTTTGTTTAGTTTGAGGAGAACCGAGTAGTCAAATATCTGATTATTTGTTTTCTGTTCTATGTATAAATTTTGATGCAACATTTCACTGCAACAACTATTTTTTCTCTTCGGCAGTTGGGGCATGCGTCCAATCATGTTAAAAAATAAGCTAATTTAATTTGGCGCCTAACAATAACAGTTGCCAACTAAAAGAGGATCTACTTTTGCTAATAGTGGTAAAATAAAAGAGGATCCAGACTCTCACGTGCGTGTGCATGTGCGTGTGCGTGTGCGTGTGCGTGTGTGTATGCGTGTGCGTGTGCGTGTGATGATTTAAATCACTTTGGTTTTCTTGGAAGCAAATTCCGAATTATGGATTGTCCACTTCACATCAAATTTTCAGGATAGTAATTCTGCATTTGGATTAGAATTGTTGTGGTTGATATACTATCTGAACTTTTCTTACACTATGTTATGTTTAGTTATTACATGTTGGCATAGACATGCATTGCCAGTCGGTTAAGTTGACTGCAGCTACCCTCGAAGCTGCTCTTTGCATGTAAAGGAAGCTCGGAAACAGTGTTTTCTTGAGGAAACAAAGCATGATTGTGGATCTTCTCAAAATTGTCTGGATGAGAGTGATTGGCTTGCAGAATTGGCTGGCATTGGAATGCCTGACGTGTTCGAAGATGTTGGCCTATATACTGTTCAAACAACTTGTTCGTCGCAAGGCGACAATGCAACTGACTTGAAACAATGTTCACCCTTTACTGCCACCATATACGATAGCCTGCATTGAAGGGCCTTCCTACGCCATCGATAAGCCGCTACCGGCTGCTTTATAGGGTAGCGCCAATCATGTTGGGTCGCCATTCGGGCATCCGGAGCACGATCGGCAATGATGAAGGCAAGTATGCTGTTGTCCCTTCAAGTTCTGTTTAGGCTGGGAATCAATCAATGCATTATCGAGTATTGAATTTTCGATATTCTGTTGACCAATCGTTGAGCACAATTGTCGGAATGAAGAGAAGAATTAAATGATTTTATTTGAATAAATGTGCCTTCTAACTATGATGAACAAGAAAAGTTTGGTCTAAGGTTAGACGTGCATTGCACGTGCAAATTTACTAGTACAAAGCAAACTACTCACACGACGATGCTACTTCGGTACCTCTAGCCATGCCCGAAAGATGAAATCCAGCAATGATCTGCATACTAGTCTCTTTCACATCTCCAAGTTGGCTAACATTATGTTGTTTCCACAAACTCCGGCAAGCAAGCATAACAAGAGAATGAAAACCCCTACATTTGGCTTTTGGCAATAGGGTTCTGGACTTAGTCCAACAAGAATCAAGGTTGTCCACCCCGAGTAGGGATGGCCACCTGAAGCAGCACCTACAATTCATGAAGACATCGATGACATACCCGCATAGAGAAGATGTACTGCATCAAATATAGTAAGCAGTGCCTTCATCTTGGTCATATATAGGTAACATTCATCCACCAGCCCCTCCTCAAATCCCGATCTAACATCCATATGCGATATTACAGGGGCTAACCATAGAAAAAACTTGCAATTAAGAGGCGTTCAACTTTTCCACGGAGTCTTTGTGCATGAGAATCTAAGAGCTCCTTCTCACAACATTCGATAGATAGACGATGACGTGTATATTAAGGCCTTGCTCCAATTCCAGATTGCCTCATTGCCGGAGTTATGTTGAAACCGAATCACGACAACCGCTTCCCAAAGGTGCACATATTGCACCGGCCTAGCCGTAGACAGACTTCCGGCAATGTCAGTCACCCATCAATTCAAATTCATCGGGTCAGATACCATCGATAGACCTTGCCAAGGCTTAGAGGGATCTATATGCCGCAAGCACTCCAATGGAACCTAAGCGCCACCGCCTGCTTCTGTCAATCAAGCACTTCCAATCCGCCGAAGCACTTAGGCCTGCAAACATTCTGCCAAGCGACTAGGCACTAACTGTAAGTGCATCTAGTGCCCCTTAGTGATTTTGGTGTATTGAAGACTTATAGGTTAAGGGACTAATATGTTTGTGAGTGTACACTGGCTCTATAAGTCAATGAGGAGTTTGATATTTACAGTGAAAGTCGACCCCTAAAAATGAATGTCTTCGGCTGAAGACTTTGAAAGTGAAGAAATTGGTGTGACCTTAAAGACTTCGATATTCATGCGAGGAATCTGAAGCGTGAAGACTTTGTTTTCGTAGTTTCATTTTCTTCTTTTTGAGTCATAGGAAACACTGTACTGTTAAAGGGGGTCGAGGTAATACTAAGGAAACAGATTTCCAAGTGATGCTCATCTCAAAATCCTACACCTACCCAATCCTTCGAGTGAAGCCACTGGAAATCTCATATTAGTTTAGTCAATTTCTTCAGTGACAGAGATGAAGATCTTCTAGTCTCTAAGGACTTTGTTCTGACTGAGGAGTTAGGAATTCGCTAGTGCGGATTGCCTACACAGTGAGGAACATGATAGCCTTGAGGAATTCGAACCTCAAATATTCCACCGTTGCTGAGCCGCGCGCCAGCTATTCTAAAATATCCTACCACCTAACGGTCATATCAGCCAAGGGCATTTATGTCTTATCATGTCGGGCAGCTCCCTAGGCTATAAATAGCCGCCCCCTACAACCACTAGCTGGTTGGCTGCTCCGAGAGAAACTGACACTTGTCATTTGAGAGCATCCCATCCTCCGAGGACTTTGAGCGAAAATCATCAAGTGAGGAAAACCCAAATCCCAAACCCAAACCTACAAACCCCAAAGTGATTGAGCATCACTGAAGAGATTGTTCATGTGTGGAACCGACGCTTGTTACCTTTGAGGATTGTGCATCCTCCAGACGGTTAGGCGTCATGGTCTGAGCATCCAAGAGGAATTGTGGATTGCCGAGTGACCAAGTCTGTGAAGGTTTGGGTCACCCGTGAAGACTTACCACTCTTCAAGGGCGAGGTCTATGTGATCTTAGCTCGAGGAGAATACGGTAAGAACTGTGTGTCCGGGACTGTGTGTCCTCGAGTTTAAATACTCAACCACTCCAACCAGACGTACAACTGTCACAACAGTTGGAACTGGTCTACCAAATCATTGTCTTCACCAAGCCAACTGGTTCTATCTCCTCAACCCTTTCATTTCCTCAGTTATGTGTTGATGTACCTGATCATTACTGTTTGAAGACTTTGACAGAAGACTGTCTCTAATTTCTCAATCCTATTTCTTCAGTCTGTTTGTCTTCATCCTGCTTATCATGTGTTTACGCTTTCAGTACTCTGTGTTTGTCTTTCATTTCATCATGATGACTATGCTGCTGCTCTGTTATGCTTATACCTGAGTACTTATTCCGCTGCAAGTAGTTCTTCGTTTAGGAATTTCCTCACCCTGAAATTCCTCAGTGAAGAATTCATTAAAATCGCCTATTCACCCCCCTCTAGTCGACATAACGCACTTTCAATTGGTATCAGAGCAAGGTACTCCCTTGTTCTGTGTGATTTTGGTTTAACCGCCTGGAGTTTTTAGTTATGTCGACTGCAGGAATGAGGAGTGTGTCCTGCCCCATCTTTGACGGTCATGAGTATCCCAAGTGGAAGGCCATGATGAAGAAGCGACTCATGGCGATGAACAGCAAACTGTGGACCGTCACTGAGATTGGTCTTACTTATCTATGCAAGATGGCGGAGGCTGATGACATTCACAAGTACACTCTACTCAGCCTCACAGCGAAGGATGTCATCTGCTCCTGTTTGTCCTAAAATCAGTTCAGGAACGTCATGCATCTCAACCATGCGAAGCTAATCTCGGACCGACTCTCTAGGGTCTACGAAGGCCATCGTCCTCGTCATGATCCTTGGTTTGAGGATTTCAAGGAATCACTAAAGGAGATGACTTTCGCACCTGAATCATCATCCTCTTCACCATGCCTTATTGTGAAGGGTGCCAAGGTAACAGAATGCTACCTTTCCGAATCTAGTGATGATGAATCAGGTGATGAATTTGGACCTAGCTATGTCAAACTTGCTTCCCTTGCCACAAACAATAAAGAGCTCTTGAAAAAGTTCAAAACATGCTAGATGAGAGCGATGATATGTTGGGTGAGGAATTGGATCGAACTAAGGCTTTGACTGATAGTCTTCAAAAACTTCAGTCATAGTTTGACAACCTTCAAAATCATCATAACACTCTCTTAACTGATCATGAAAAGCTTTCCTATGAATTTCTTCAGAGATAGCAAGATCTTGAGAAGTTAAAAGCGAGTTATCAAGATCTTCAGAAGGAAAATGATTCATTGCTTGCTCAACAGATCAGTTCCGCTCAGGAAGAATTTATTCCACCATGCCTTAAATGCATTGAGCGTGAATCTGCTAATTCATCACTTGAATGTTCAAATGCTTCTCTTGCTGCAAATTCTTCAACTGTCTCTGTGGTTAAAAATTCCTCATATGAGGATACCACATGTATCACTGACGATAATGCAGGGCTGAAGGAATTGTATGTGACAGGCATTTACAAAAGCCTCAAAGGGCATCAGACTCTATGTGATGTGCTCAAAAAAGCAGATCTTGAACAGGAACCCTAGGAAAGAGGGTATTGCCTTTGAGAGGAAACTCAATGCTGATGGGACCTACTGGAAACCTGAGCAGTACCCCAAAACCTCATGGGTTGCTGCGAAAGGACCTCCTATAGATCCATGCACTCTGGCTTTACCTCCGATTCTTCATATTCCTCTGATGAGTCATTTGACTCCAACTATAAACTGTTCAAGAATCAGAACGGTGAAGTATTTGCTCGATATGTTGGAACTAACTGCAGGAACGGTCCCTGAGGGAGTCCTGGACTAGGGGGTGTCCGGATAGCCGAACTATCATCATTGGCTGGACTCCAAGACTACGAAGATACAAGATTGAAGACTTTGTCCCGTGTCCGGATGGGACTTTCCTTGGCGTGGAAGGCTAGCTTGGCGATACGGATATGTAGATCTCCTACCATTGTAACCGACTCTGTGTAACCCTAGCCCTCTCCGGTGTCTATATAAACCGGAGGGTTTTAGTCCATAGGACACATAACAATCATACCATAGGCTAGCTTCTAGGGTTTAGCCTCTGAGGGAGTCCTGGACTAGGGGGTGTCCGGACAGCCGGACTATCATCGTCTGCCGGACTACAAGACAACGAAGATACAAGATTGAAGACTCCGTCCCGTGTCCGGATGGGACTTTCCTTGGCGTGGAAGGCAAGCTTGGCGTCTGGATATGTAGATCTCCTACCATTGTAACCGACTCTGTAACCCTAGCCCTCTCCGGTGTCTATATAAACCGGAGGGCTTTAGTCCGTGGGACACAACATCCATTACAACAATCATACCATAGGCTAGCTTCTAGGTTTAGCCTCCTTGATCTCGTGGTAGATCCACTCTTGTAATACACATCATCAATATTAATCAAGCAGGACGTAGGGTTTTACCTCCATCAAGAGGGCCCGAACCTGGGTAAAACATCGTGTCCCTCGTCTCCTATTACCATCCGCCTAGACGCACAGTTCGGGACCCCCTACCTGAGATCCGCCGGTTTTGACACCGACATTGGTGCTTTCATTGAGAGTTCCTTTGTGCCGTCGCCGATAGGAAGGATGCCTTCACCCGTCTTCAAGGACGGTATTTTCGCCAAAGGGGCCTTGGCCGGCGGCCAAACTATCCGGCTAGGTGGTTTTCTTATGACCGCCTGTCCGGCCACCGCTTCGACAATGACTTCTCAAGTCGTCAAAAGCAATCTTCACGTCAGCTCGGAATTTGCCGAGCGGCTGGATCCAATAGAGCTCTCATCTGTCAACGAGCTCTTGGATCGCATCGCCGCCCTGGGAGTCGCTACGGACTATCACCAGATTGGGCTTAAAACCGATCGAGAGATTAACTCTCCCGTGTCACTCACCACGTCGCAGTGGTAGAGGAACAATCGGCGACTCCTCTCCTCAGATTGAAAACTAGTCATGTCCGGGATCCCGAACCCTCCATGCCGGATTTTCGCGGAGGGACGGACTTCGATCAAGCACTGAACTTAAAGTCAGGCATCGGACCGGACTCGTTGGACAACGTCCAGCAATCCAAGCTTCCAAATTTGGAAACTTCATGGCTTCAAGCCTTGAGATGGGTAGGGTTCCGGACTTTATTCCACCCACCCGCCCAGACATATGCGATCTATCTCTAATACGGCAAGAGCCCGCTGAAACAACACATCACTACTGGGCCAGATTCCTCCTGGTTATGGACAGGATAAAGGACTGCCGAGAGGAAATCACAACATCAATCTTTTGCAATAATTGCACGGACAAGGGAATATTGAACGCCATCAGCCGTCGTGAAATTACACGCTTCGCCGATTTGGTGCCCATAGTACGAAAGTACTGTGCGATGGAGAGTTTCTGGAAAACCGAAAACCAGTTTTGGGACAATCCGACCCCTAAAACAACCCTAGTCCGCAACAAAAGGGTGCATCACACTCAGGCCCCAGATACAAAAAACAAAAAGCAAAAACCCCATAGAGGGCACGGAACCGTACTGGAGGGATGGCTCGATGGACCTCAGTAAACTTCACGCGACAGAGGGCGCCGTCCCAACACATAGCCTTCGAGCATGTTGGATATTACGACGGTGGCCAAAAGTGGCGAGGAGCTTATAGCCCCGAAAACCACTCCAATAATACCGATGCAGTATCGGCGATCTTCGAGACCTTCGCATCAAATAATATGCGAAAACGAACAATCTGCAGCCTCGCCGAAGTCTACCAAGTAGCAACAACAAATCCATGGAGCGACACAACCATCACCTTGAACGCCAACGACGAACCTAAATTCCGAACAGCCCGAGCACCAGCCGCGCTGGTACTTAGTCCAATAGTGGACGACTTTCGACTTACAAAGGTCCTCATGGATGGCGGCAGCGGATTAAACCTCATCTACGAGGAAACTCTTCGAAAAATGGAAATAGACTGGAGCCGCATTGAGCAAAGCAGCACAACCTTCAGAGGAATAATCCCTAGCCGGGAAGCGCGCTGCACCGGAAAAATCACACTCGATGTGGTGTTCGGCTCGCCGGACAATTACAGATCCGAAGAGGTCACGTTCCAAGTGGCCCCGTTCAACATCGGATATCACGCTATATTAGGACGAGAGGCATTCACAATTCTTCAAGCCGTACCCCATTATGGGTACATGAAGCTCAAAATGCCTAGGCCCGGCGGAATAATCACTCTCGTTAGTGATCCGGACATAGCACTCCGCGCTGAGAACAAGACAGCCGCATTAGCCCTGGAGGCACTATCCGAAGCCCTAGCGGCAGAAGAACTTACCGCGCTACGCTCTACTGTGAACAGAGACGATGTGATACTCGATAAGAGATCCAAGTCCACCTCCTTTAAACCAGCGGACGAAATAAAAAAATTCCAGGTCCATCCAACGGACCCGACAAAGACGGCTTCCATCAGGGCACAGTTGAACCCTTATGTAGACGCCGCACTGCGAGAATTCCTTCAGGAAAATTGGGATATTTTCACCTGGCACCCTTCGGATATGCCCGGAATCCCACGCAGATTGGCAGAACACAGCCTAAACATCCTAAAAGGATTCAAGCCAGTCAAACAGGCTCTTCGACGATTTTCCGAACCTAAAAGACATGCAATGGGAGAAGAGCTAGCCAAACTATTGGAAGCCGGATTCATCAGAGATATCAAGCATCCGGATTGGCTAGCAAACCTGGTAATGGTACCAAAGAAGGACAAATCCTGGCGCCTATGTGTCAATTTTAAAGACCTCAACAAGGCCTGCCCAAAGGATCCCTTCCCCCTCCCCCGCATCGACCAGATAATCGATGCTACTGCAGGACACGATTCATTGTGCTTCCTCGACGCATACTCCGGCTACCATCAAATCAAGATGGCGGAAGCGGACCAAGCCGCAACGGCATTCATCACTCCATATGGACCATTCTGCTTCAACACGATGCCCTTCGGACTTAAAAACGCCGGCGCAACATATCGGCGCATGATTCAAACATGTCTGGCCACCCAGATCGCCAAAACAGTAGAGGCATACGTGAGCGGCGTGTCGTCAAAACCAAACACGTCGAAACTCTAGTAGGCGACTTGAGGCTCACATTCGACAACCTCGGAGCATACGACATCAAGCTGAATCCGGAAAAATGCGTTTTGGCGTACCAGCCGGAAAGCTCCTGGGCTTCATTGTATCCAGTAGAGGAATTGAAGCAAACCCGGCCAAGATCCGAGCTCTGTCACAGCTAGATATTCCAAAAGACCTCAAACAGATACAAAAATTGACTGGATGCGTGGCGGCTTTAAGACGCTTTATCTCCCTCTTGGGAGAAAAGGCACTGCCCCTCTATCGCCTCCTTAGGCGCACCGAACACTTCGAGTGGACGGATGCTGCCACCGCCGGACTCGAAGAAATAAAAGCCATATTGGAAACAAATCCGGTCCTGGCTGCGCCCAACCTGGGCGAACCAATGTTGTTATACATCGCGGCAACACATCAAGTCGTAAGCGTGGTACTCGTCGTCGAACGAGAGACAGAAGGGCATAAATTCCCTCTTCAAAAACCAGTGTACTATGTCTCCACTGTGTTAACCCCCTGCAAGTCCCGTTACCCGCACTATCAAAAGATAGCGTACGTGGTGTTCATGGCATCCCGGAAGCTCCGACACTACTTTCAAGAGTGTTCGATAACAGTGGCCTCCGAAGTACCCATCAATGATATTATAAACAACCGCGACGCGACGGCAGGATTGCAAAATGGGCCATCGAGCTCTTACCATTCGATATAACTTACAAACCTCGGCGCGCTATAAAGTCACAAGTTTTGGCTGACTTAAATCGCTGAATGGACGGCGAACTCCCGAAGAGTACGGCGCATACTCCCATTGGATTATGCGCTTCGACGGCTCTAAAATGTTGGCTGGATTGGTAGCGGCGTCGTATTGGCGTCCCCAACCGGGACACAGTCCAATCGTGCCGGATAATGTACACGGACTCCAACAACGCAGCCGAATACGAGGCCCTTTTACATGGCCTCCGGATGGCAATATCCATGGGCATTCAGCGCCTAGAGGTGCGCGGGGATTCAAACCTTGCAATATCCCAAATAAATGGAGACTTTGATGCCAAGGATCCGAAAATGGCAGCATATCGCAACGCTGTCCTAAAAATGTCAGCTCGGTTCGAAGGGCTTGAATTCCATCACGTAGCCCGGGATAATAACCAAGCAGCCGATATATTGGCACGCATCGGCGCAAAACGTGACGCTGTCCCTCCAAACATCTTCACAGAGCGGCTCTTTAAGCCGTCCATTACTATGGGAAGCGGAGTCCGGAAATAACAAACCGGAAGCAGCCGCACCAACCGACCGAGCAATCGACATACCCGGCGATTCAGCGAAATAACACCTTCAGCCCGACATAATGGCGAATCGCCCGATGGATGAACCATTCCTAGCCTACTTGGTTAGGCAGGAACTTCCCAAGACCAAAATGAGGCCCGCTGCATAGTCCGCGATCTAAAGCCTACAAGGTCCATGAGGAGAACTTTATAAGAAAAGCACAACCGAGTCCTTCAAAGGTGTATCTCCGAAGAGGAAGGGCGAAACCTTCGCTGAAATTCATGCGGACTAGGCGGACACCACGCAGCAGCTCGGGCCCTTGTAGGAAAGGCATTCCGTACATGATTTTATTGGCCGACGGCCCGGCGGATGCTCGGGACTTAGTCCAAAGATCGTCGGTTGTCGCTCTTTGCTAATCGAGCCATATGCCACCCACCGCCCTCAAAACTATACCCATTACCGGCGTTCATGATGCAGGGGCTTGACATGGTTGGACCCCTTAAAGGGGGAACCCACAAGCAAAGGTACCTATTGGTCATGGTGGACAAATTCACCAAATGGATAGAGGCCAAGCCAGTCAAAACGGCAGAGTCCGGACCAGTGATAGATCGACTTTATATCCGGGGTAGTACACCGTTATGGTGTCCCCCACAGCATCATCACCGATAACGGCACGAACTTCACGGCCGACGAGGTTAAGCCATGGTGCAAACACATGGGCATTAAGCTCGATTACGCTTCAGTCTATCACCCTCAAACCAACGGTCAAGTGGAATGAGCAAACGGTCTAATAATGAGCGGCATCAAACCCAGACTAGTGCGGTCACTTACAAAATCTGACACGCACTGGGTAGAGGAGCTCGACTCCGTACTCTGGGGGCTGCGGACAACGCCCAACCGTACTACCGGATTCACACCATTTTTATGGTATCGGGCAGAGGCGTTCTGCCCGAGACATCATTCATGACTCACCTCGAGTGCGCATATGCGAAGAAAGAGAAGCCGAGCTGGATCGGCGGGACAGCTTGGGCGCATTGGAGGAAGAACACGATGTCGCCAAGGCTCGTTCCGCATTCTATCGCCAGCAGGCTCGAAGATATCAAAGCGAGAAGTGCGGGCCAAGACTTACAACGTTGGCGAACTAGTTCTCGCTGCGGACAAGAAAAGGACAAGCTCAAGCCCAAATGGGAGGGCCCTTCATCATCGATCAAGTCTGACCGGCGGGCGTACCGTCTCACTGAAATCGTCGGACAACCGACTCGAGCCGAACCCATGGAGCGCAGCCCGCCTCTGAAGATTCTATGCCTAGCGCTGGACTAAGAGTTCGTCCCCTTCCCCCGTCCAAATTTTTACACTTCAGCTGTCTTTTGTTTCTCTTTCTTCTCTTAACCATTTTCCTAAAAAGCCCTTAAGGGCCTACTTGCGCATTGTTACACATACTTGATGTGCCATCCGCACTCATTATACACAGGGGCTTCTTTGCGAAGCTCAATTATAAGGGCTTCATGCCCAAACATGTGTCAAGCTTCCACATGTACCTTTTATTCACCATTATATGCATCGATATGACTTAAGTTTTGGGCAAGCTGGGTTGCTGGCTCTGTCTTACCCCTCGTTCCCGATTGTTCGTCTAGGAGGTAAAGGAGCACCTCTGCGATTATTCTTGCCGGTCAGCCGGATGTGTACCTCGGTGGGTGAAGCCGAAAGCTAGCATTCTTAAGGGAATATTCGGCCGGTGACTTGAAAGATGATTTTTTACCTACTTATTTATCTGCCCCCAGATGTTTTTTTGCTCTTTTCGCAGACCGGACATGCACTTTAGGGCATGCCTCCCAGGGAAAGGAACCCTTAACGGAACTATTCTCCCTGGAAGATGTTTCTTACTAACCATGTAATATAACATAACTAGTTGGGCACTTGTCTGATAAAGCACTAATGACCCCCACGCCTGGTCTCCATGCATGCCCCAGTTGTTTTTTTAACCGAGAAGGTATTCGGACACACTCCGAACTCTAGGGTCCCGAGGTTGAAGCGAAAAGGTCGGCAAAGACAAACGATCTACAATCCGGCAAGAAGGCATTTTACATGTCATTTTAAAATACATTGTCACATTGACTGACTGTATTCCTCCTCAATCCCGTCTAATAGGCTGTCCAATTTACAGTCCCGTTGGGAAAATTTAGCGGCCAACTCTACTTGGCCGTATACTAAACTCACAGGGATCTCCTTCCCATCAGGCCCCACAGGTCCGACCTCGGCCATATGGTTGGGATCCGCCTTCTTGTACCGCGTCTTCACCATGGCCCAGCCTCCTGGCACCTTGGCGGCAGGCGAAATCTTCCATAAGCGGAAGCGCTGCCGCACTCCTGAGCTTCTCGCAAGCTCCCCAAGGCCTTCGGGTAGGGAGAGGGCTGGCCATAAAGCACAGACGGCGCCGCTCATTGCTGCCGAACTTCGTTCGAGCAGCTGCAACAGCTCGGGAAGTTGATCACCCGTCAATACGGGCATCTCCTCCGCAGGACGACCTGTGAGTATACCTACAGACATATCTTGTCAATTGACTTCCTCGCCGAACTCTTCTTTTCAAAGGAGTTCGCTCAAGCACTTAATATAGATGCCGCGACGAAGCCACTGATTCTCCTTAACGGAGCCGGACAGCTCGGCCCGAACGCCTTTCGGCTCTTCTCCAAGCTAGGCGTGGGCATCTTGGAGCTTGTTCCTTTCTTGCTGCACTCTATTCAGCACCCTCTCGCCGGCCTTTAGCTGGCGCAGTAGTTCCTGCCTGTCCGGATCTTGTCCGGCAGCACCTGCAATGTCATTATTAGACTTGCGCACACGCCGCACAGTGCTTATATTTTTCAAATAATGTGTTACCAGGAGGGGTCTCTGTGTTTCCTCCTGCGGCAGCAAGTGCGGCCTCAAGTTGGGCCTTGCACTCTTGCATCTCCTGAGACAGCTGGGCATTCTTCTCCGTAAGATCCTGCGTTTCAAATGATCCTTAAATCAGTTAATATAACTACTTCAAGTCTCGGGGGCTACTGGCATATACACCTATTAAATTCTCTTACCCGTATGTCTTTTACATACTGCTCCGTGGCTCTGGTAAAACCATCTTGAGCAGCACGGAGGTGCGCGTCCCCTGCGTTAAAGGCATTCAACGCCTCAGGGGAGAAGCACGTCACGAATACTGTCGGCGGCGCTTTGTGGTTCATGGCGCTCTCCACCTCAGACTTGGTGGCGGACAGTCTGTCGGCATCCTCCGTTGGAGGAGTGTCCGGCTCGCGCCTTGCGCTCGCCTCCCCCTCCAGACCAGGTGCTGGAGCCTGGCTGGTAGAGGTTGGATTGGCAACATCTACACCCGCAGTCCTGCGGGCACTTTTTCTCCTACAAAAAGTCATGAGCACTCAAACACTTCCTAGGAACGTTGCTCCAAATAATTAACTGTGAGCTATACCTTTGCGGCGACGTTTCAGTCCGCGCCGCGCTCCTCTTCCGCCTACTGGTCCGGACTGGCCTTTGTTGGTCAGCCGCCGCGGGCTCGGCTTCCCGCCTTGAAGGCGCTTCCTGCAAAACACCATCGTATGCGAAGGTCAGAAATGAGCAAGGAAGAGATAATGGTGTCGGAACTTTCGTCGCAATCACCTGGGAAGCCGGATACAGTCCGGGGTAGTCAGCCGTAATGGCGACTAAAGCATTATCCATGCTGAGCTGGTGGAACACCCCGTCGATTAGCTCCACCTATATGTCCGGATCCTCTTCGGAGGCCGGATCCTAGGATCTCTCTGGATCCTCGGGTTGCGGAGCCGGACTTATCATGTCCTCCACAATCCGACGTAGTTCCTGCATCGAAGACATAATATAAGAAGCTTAAACTTTGAAAGCATGGGTCGGGCCCTTAAAGTGTTTGCTTACCCAACGCCGAGGGTTATTCATGGAGAACCCATTCAACGGGTTCGTCTGAAGGAAGTACTCCTTCTCCCCCTTGTACAGGCCGGACAGGATCTTCACCAGATCCTTGGCCGAATCCGGCCCTTTGCGGCCGTGACGGGTGGCATCGTCCTCCCCGTTGAAATCCCACATGGGGTGGCCCCTGTATTGCAGCGGCTACACCCCCAGCGTAATGTATGTTGCCATGACTCCAATCATGGTCAACCCGGAATGGGCCAGTAATCTTATCCGGCCCATCAAATAATGGACGCTCTTGTCTTCCTCCGGTTGGGGGCTCATGGACGCCAACCGAGGCGTTCTTCGAGAGGAAGCGTCTTCAACTCCGGGAGGCTGATCCGAGCAGGTCCGCAGCGGGCGTCTTCTATGTAAACCATTCAAGGCCAGTCTTGGGCGCCTTCTTAGGGGTTCCGGATGGATATCCGGTCCGGCAATCGCCATATTTCGGCGCCGCCCACTTGATATATGGACCCCTCGTGAGAGCGGGGTATGAGGCAGAACAACATCTTCCACAGTGCGAAATGGGGCTCGATGCCCAGAAATAGCTCGCAAAGAGCTACGTAACCCGCGATATGCAGGATAGAGGCGGGCGTGGGTGATGGAGCTGGAGTCCGTAGAACTCCGAGAGCCCGCGGAGGAGCGGATGTATAGAAATCCGAGTCCCCCTATCAGATAGGGGACGAAGCATACCCGCTCCCCTTTGTTGGGACTTGGGGTAGCCTCCGCTTGCTTCCCACCTTGGTAGGTGGCCAACCCGGCTCGAACCGGGACCATGAAGGCCGGAGGGAGATATCCCTTTGCTTGGAGCGTCACCAGCTTGTTGTGCGGGATAGAACATCTCCGCCAGATCTCTGGCAAGGGCTGGGAGCGTGAGAGGAGGAGCCGCGTCGACGGTCCATGATGGAATGGACTTTTTGGTCAGAGGCGCTCCGATGAGTACTCGCGGAAGGAAGATGGTATGATTTGGATCTGGATTCTTGCCTCTCTTATAGGCAGATTATTTGCACAGCCAGGGGGTAAAACATAAAAGATACCTTGGCTTTTTGCATTCATGCGACGCATGGAAGATGGCCATTATTGGGTGTGGAAGCCAAGAAGCGCAACATTGATAAGGAAGCCGGACACTGTTCGCCAAACACACAGAACTTGGAGGAGAACCCGCCTTGCAACGCCGAAGACTATATACGCGCCGGACTTATCGTCATTGAAGCCCGGTTCAGGGGACTCTTGAGGAGTCTGGACTAGGGGTGTCCGGACAGCGGACTATCATCGTCCGCGGACTCCAAGACTACGAAGATACAAGATTGAAGACTCCGTCCCGTGTCCGGATGGGACTTTCCTTGGCGTGGAAGGCAAGCTTGGCGATACGGATATGTAGATCTCGTACCATTGTAACCGACTCTGTGTAACCCTAGCCCTCTCCGGTGTCTATAAACCGGAGGGCTTTAGTCCGTAGGACACAACATCCATTACAACAATCATACCATAGGCTAGCTTCTAGGGTTTAGCCTCCTTGATCTCGTGGTAGATCCACTCTAGTAATACACATCATCAATATTAATCAAGCATGACGTAGGGTTTTACCTCCATCAAGAGGGCCCGAACCTGGGTAAAACATCATGTCCCTCGTCTCCTGTTACCATCCGCCTAGACGCACAGTTCGGGACCCCCTACCTGAGATCCGCCGGTTTTGACACCGACAGCCTCCTTGATCTCGTGGTAGATCTACTCTTGTACTACCCATATCATCAATATCAATCAAGCAGGAGTAGGGTTTCACCTCCATCGAGAGGGCCCGAACCTGGGTAAAAACATCGTGTCCCTTGTCTCCTGTTACCATCCGCCTAGACGCACAGTTCGGGACCCCCTACCCGAGATCCGCCGGTTTTCACACCGACATTGGTGCTTTCATTGAGAGTTCCTCTGTGTCGTCACCTATAGGCCCGATGGCTCCTTCGATCATCAACAACAACACGGTCCAGGGTGAGATTTTTCTCCCCGGATAGATCTTCGTATTCGGCGGCTTCGCACTGCGGGCCAATTCACTTGGCCATCTGGAGCAAATCGAAAGCTACGCCCGCCATCGGTCGATTTGGAAGTTTGAACTATCGGCCGACATCCATGGAGACTTGATCTTCGACGGTTTGAGCCACAGCCAGCGTGCCGCCTTTGTCTCGATGGGCACGATTTAGCTCTGCTGCGGGACGGTGCCACAGGTCCGCTGAGTCCGCTCCGACCCTTGGTTCGGAGCAGACGGCGCCAATCGAGGATGGGTGGTTGGACACCACCTCGGGGGCTGCTACCTCTACGGCGATGGAGCTGAATACTGACCCAGTCCCTCATGAAGCTCGTGACTCCAAGGTGCCGGACTCCTATGCGGACCCCGAACCTTCCGCGCCCCTGCCAATCGAATCCAATTGGGCGCCGATCATGGAGTTCACCGCTACGGATATCTTTTAGCACTCGCCTTTTGGCGACATCCTGAATTCGCTAAAGTGTCTCTCTTTGTCAGGAGAGCCTTGGCCGGATTATGGCCAGGACGGTTGGGATGCGGACGACGAAGAAATTCAAAGCCCACCCACCACCCACTTCGTAGCCACTGTCGATGACTTAACCGACATGCTAGACTTCGACTCCGAAGACATCGATGGTATGGACGACGATGTCGAAGACGACCAAGAACCAGCGCCTACTGGGCACTGGAAAGCCACCTCGTCTTACGACATATACATGGTGGACATCCCAAAGGATGGGAATGGCGATGGAACAGCGGAGGATGACCCCTCCAAAAAGCAGCCTAAGCGCCAGCGTCAGCGGCGCAGCTCCAAATCCCGCCACAGCAAGAATGCAGATTCTGGCACCGGAGATAATAACACCCCGGATAGTGCTGAAGACAACCCCCTCTAGCAAGATTCAGCACAGGAGGATGGAGAGGCCAGCCCTCACGAGAGAGCGGCAGACAAAGAGGTAGAGGACGATAATTACATGCCTCCCTCCAGAGACGAGGCAAGCCTCGAGATGACGAGTTTGTCGTGCCTGAGGATCCCGTCGAGCAAGATCGTTTCAAGCGCAGGCTTATGGCCACGGCAAGCAGCCTCAAGAAAAAGCAGCAACAGCTTAGAGCTGGTCAGGATTTGCTAGCCGATAGATGGACTGAAGTCCTCGCAGCCGAAGAGTATGAACTCGAACGCCCCTCCAAAAGCTTCCCCAAACGCAAGCTGCTGCCCCGATTAGAGGAGGAAGCATATAAACCTACATCACCAGTGCACAATACGGCCGACCGGCCACCTCGTGGCCGCGACAGAGAGGCCTCTAGGCCCTCCACTAAAGCCGCACCCCGGCATCGCTCGAAAAGTACAAAGCCACGGGAGAATGCACCGGACTTACGAGAAATATTGGAGGATAAGGCAAGACAATCAAGATCGATCTACGGATCGCGTGGGCGCTCCACAATATGCGACGACAACCGTCACGCCGGATACAGCAATTCCGGCCGGGCCGCACACAGTAGACAAAGCTTGCTTGAGCTACGTCGTGATATAGCCCAATACAGAGGCGCCGCACACCCACTATGCTTCATAGATGAAGTAATGGATCATCAAATCCCCGAAGGGTTCAAACCCGTGAACATTGAATCCTACGATGGCACAACAGACCCCGCGGTCTGGATCGAAGACTATCTCCTTCATATCCACATGGCCCGCGGTGATGATCTTCACGCCATCAAATACCTCCCACTCAAGCTTAAAGGACCAGCTCGGCATTGGCTCAACAGCTTGCCAGCAGAATCAATTGGGTGTTGGGAGGACCTGGAAGCCGCATTCCTTGATAACTTCCAGGACATATATGTGCGACCACTAGACGCCGATGACCTAAGCCACATAATTCAGTAGCCAGACGAATCGGCGGATAATTACGGACTCGGTTCTTAACCAAGAAAAATCAAATCGTCGATTGTCCGGATCGAGAGGCCCTTGCAGCCTTTAAACACAACATCATGACGAATGGCTAGCCCGGCACCTAGGACAGAAAAGCCAAATCAATGGCAGCCCTCACATCACTCATGACCCGCTTCATGCGGGAGAAGACAGCTAGCTAGCCCGCGGTAACAACCTAACCAAAAACTCGGTAGTTCGGATACCAAAGACAGCGATGGCGAGTCACGCGCATAATAAGCACAAACGCCGCGTGCGGCGATAATATCAAGATCGGCGTCAACGCGGATTGAGGCTCTAAACCGGTCGTGGAAAAAGCCATTCAAAGGAACTACTCGAGGCCCATCCAATTTGGACCGGATACTCGATCGCTCGTGCCAGATACACGGCACCCCCGAAAAGCCAGCTAATCACACCAACAGAGATTGTTGGGTGTTCAAACAGGCAGGCAAGTTAATTGCCGAAGGCAATGACAAGGGGCTACATAGCGACGAAGAGGAGGAGACACGGCCGCCGAACAATAGAGGACATGAGGGATTCCCCCCACATGTGTGGACGGTGAACATGATATACGCAACCCACATACCCAAAAGAGAGCGGAAGCGTGCGCTCAGGGACGTATACGCGATGGAGCCAGTCGCCCCAAAGTTCAATCCGTGGTCCTCCTGCCCAATCACTTTTGATCGAAGGGACCACCCCACCAGTATCCGCCACGGCGGATTCGCCGCATTGGTTTTAGACCCAATCGTTGACGGATTTCACCTCACTAGAGTCCTGATGGACGGCGGCAACAGCCTGAACCTGCTTTATCAGGATACAGTGCGCAAGATGGGCATAGACCCCTCAAGGATTAAACCCACAAAAACGACCTTCAAAGGCGTCATACCAGGTGTAGAGGCCAATTGTACCAGCTCAGTCACACTTGAAGTGGTCTTCGGATCCTCGGATAACTTCCGAAGCGAGGAGTTAATCTTCGACATAGTCCCGTTCATGGCGGCTATCATGCCTTTGCTCGGACGAACCGCATTTGCAAAGTTCAATGCGGTGCCGCACTACGCATACCTCAAGCTCAAGATGCCAGGCCCTCGAGGAGTTATCACGGTCAACGGAAACACTGAACGATCTCTCCGTGCGGAGGAGCATACATTCGCGGCGGAAGTATAGAGCGGCCTCTTAAGGCAATTCTCGAGTCCGGCCGTTAAGCGACCGGACACCATCAAGCGCGCCCGGAGTAACCTACAACAAGACCACCTAGCATGTTCCGAGCACGCGTAGCAATGCGGCCCCAACCCCAGCCCTCGCGACATCGCGAGATCAGTGCCACGCGTACATCATTACGCCCTGGAGATACCATGGCATAGGGGGAGGGGCACGACCACGGCTGGCCCAGAGTGCGGATCAACCACACCAGGGGCCCCCGAATTGGTCATTCTTTTTTTCTTTTTTTTCTTTCCTCTCTTATTCTCAGGACTCCGTTTTTAGAAGCCCTGTCCGGCAGTGGATCTGCCGAACTAACAATGCAACAGCCAGGGAAAGAGAAAAACTACGACGAGTATCCAGGTGGTCTCCATTACGAGCATTATGCCTGTTTTACATACCATTCCGCAGCCTACCCCTGGAGGGGGACATGTTAAACAGTCCCACCCCATGCTTATCGCACTATTGTTGCAGTATTTTTTGAATAAACAATGCATCTTTTTTTCATGGCATTCCTTTTTTATACATATGTTCACTTATGACATGTTGCATCCGTACGCTTTGGTACGGCTAAATACACTAGGGGCTTACGTTCCCCAAACTATGGTGTGATAAGTCCGAACACTTTCACAAGTGCGGCACCCCGAACTTATAGCATTATATGCATCAGCTCCGATCATGTCTTGGGTCAATAGTTGGGTTTGCCCGGCTCCCATGTTTTGGTACCTTACGTTCCGTTATATCGGCTAAGGTAGTGATGGGAGAACCACTGCGATTGTGCCCTAGTTGAGCTGGGTGAGCACCTCAGTGGAGAAAGCTAAAACTGACCGTCATGATGGGGCGAGAGCCGGTCGCTGTTCGAGAGGTTTTTTCGAGTCCCTAAAGACTTATGCCGCCTAGAGCGAGGAACCGGCTTTGTCCGGCCCAGGTGTGGATAGCACCCCAAATTCGGCCTTCCGAACACTAGGGGCTTCGCCGAAATTTAAAATTATAGAATTCTATGGCTAAGTGAGAGTGTTCAAGCATTATAAGTCCGGTTGCCTCGTTCGTTGTGTTGGCGCCTCCTAGAAGGACCCAAAACGGGAACAAGAGCGCTCAAGTTTATCCCTAACACCCCAAAGACTGTGGCATGGGGGCGAAATAACGACTTGCCATCTCTCAGATTTGATAAACGGCCGCATAGAAGATAATATTTTAAATTAACAAAAGTTGCTTAGCGCATATGAACAAAGTTTTCAGCGCACAGGATAACAAAATGCGAGTCTAATCAAAGATTACATCTTTGGAGCACTCACCCGCAATAATGCGGGCACCCTTCAGGACACCCTTGTAATACATCTCGGGCGTGCGATACTCCTTGCCCGGCGGTGGCGCGTCCGTCACAAGCTTCTCGGCGTCCATCCTGCCCCAGTGCACCTTAGCACGGGCAAGGGCCCGACGGGCACCTTCAATACAGGCAGAGTGCTAGATGACATCAACCCATGGACAAAGCGTCCACCAGCCGCCGCACTGCATGAGTAGCTCCTGTGCATGGCTTCCTTGGGCCATGGCGAACTCGAGCTCCTTCATGGCCTGTTCGGCCACCTTGTGGAGCTCGACCAGCTGCTTCACTGGTCGCCTCGAGGCACTGATGTCCGGCCTCGAAGATCTTGAGACCAGAACACCTTCTCCGTTGAGCTCCCCTCCTCGGCTCTGTCGAATGCGTCAACATCGGACACGCTGCAGGGCAGATCTGCGAACGCTCCTGGAGAGCTCCGAACTCGGGTAAGTAACAGGTAATTCACTTTTACATGCTTGCTTTGCATGAAGAATGCCTTACCCGCCGCTATCTTCTTCACCGCCTCGATTTCCTGGAGGGCCTTTTGGGCTTCGGCCTTAGCGGCTTTGGCACTCTCAAGAGCGGACGCAAGCTCGGACTCTCGAGTCCTCGAGTCACGCTCCAAATCCTTGTGTTTTTCTATGAGAGCCTGGAGCTCTTGCTGAACCTCCGCCACCTGCGCCTCCTGCTTCTCTCGCTCTGTGCGTTCCACGGCCGCATTGCGCTCGGCCGCGGATACCGCCTCCTTCAGGGTCGCCACCTCCTTTGTGGCCCCTGCAATACCCACGTTATTCCTATAATTTTTGCAACCAAATCCTTTTTTATAAGGTACAACTTTAATAAGGTGTTACTTACTGAGGGAGTCCTGGACTAGGGGGTGTCCGGACAGCCAGACTAGCATCGTCCGCTGGACTCCAAGACTACGAAGATACAAGATTGAAGACTCCGTCCCGTGTCCGGATGGGACTTTCCTTGGCGTGCAAGGCAAGCTTGGCGATACGGATATGTAGATCTCCTACCATTGTAACCGACTCTGTGTAACCCTAGCCCTCTCCGGTGTCTATATAAACCGGAGGGCTTTAGTCCGTAGGACACAACATCCATTACAACAATCATACCATAGGCTAGCTTCTAGGGTTTAGCCTCCTTGATCTCGTGGTAGATCCACTCTTGTACTACCCATATCATCAATATTAATCAAGCGGGGCGTGAGGGTTTTACCTCCATCAAGAGGGCCCAACACGGGTAAAAATCATGTCCCTTGTCTCCTGTTACCATTCGCCTAGACGCACAGTTCGGGACCCCCTACCCGAGATCCGCCGGTTTTGACACCGACATTGGTGCTTTCATTGAGAGTTCCTCTGTGCTGTCGCTGATAGGAAGGATGCCTCCACCCGTCTTCAAGGACGGTATTTTCGCCAAAGGGGCCTTGGCCGCCGGCCAAACTATCTGGCTAGGTGGTTTTCTTATGACCGCCTGTCCGGCCACTACTTCGACAATGACTTCTCAAGTCGTCAAAAGCAATCTTCACGTTAGCTCGGAACTTGCCGAGCGGCTGGATCCAATAGAGCTCTCATCTGTCAACGAGCTCTTGGATCGCATCGCCGCCCTGGGAGTCGCTACGGACTATCACCAGATTGGGCTTAAAACCGATCTGAGAGAGATTAACTCTCCCCAGGTCACTCACCACGTCGCAGTGGTAGAGGAACAATGCGGCGACTCCTCTCCTGTATTGAAAACTAGTCATGTCCGGGATCCCGAACCCTCCATGCCGGATTTTCGCGGAGGGACGGACTTCGATCAAGCACTGAACTTAAAGTCAGGCATCGGACCGGACTCGTTGGACAACGTCCAGCAATCCAAGCTTCCAAATTTGGAAACTTCATGGCTTCAAGCCTTGAGATGGGTAGGGTTCCGGACTTTATTCCACCCACCCGCCCGGACATATCGATCTATCTCTAATCGGCAAGAGCCCGCTGAAACGAGACATCACTCTTGGGCGATTCCTCCGGTTATGGACAGGATAAAGGACTGCGAGAGGAAATCACAACATCAATCTTTTGCAATAATTGCACGGACAAGGGAATATTGAGCGCCATCACCGTCATGGAAATTACACGCTTCGCCGATTTGGTGCCCATAGTACGAAAGTACTGTGCGATGGAGAGTTTCTGGAAAACCGAAAACCAGTTTTGGGACAATCCGACCCCTAAAACAACCCTAGTCCGCAACAAAAGGGTGCATCACACTCAGGCCCCGTGATACAAAAACAAAAAGCAAAAACCCCATAGAGGGCGCGGAACCGTCTTCGGAGGGATGGCTCGATGGACCTCAGTAAACTTCACAAGACTGAGGGCGCCGTCCCAACACATAGCCTTCGAGCATGTTGGATATTACGACGGTGGCCAAAAGTGGCGAGGAGCTTATAGCCCGGAAAACCACTCCAACAATACCGATGCAGTATCGGCGATCTTGAGACCTTCGCATCAAATAATATGCAAACAATCTGCAGCCTCGCCAAGTCTACCAAGTAGCAACAACAAATCCATGGAGCGACACAACCATCACCTTCAATGCCAGTGACGAACCTAAATTCCGAACAGCCCGAGCACCAGCCGCACTGGTGCTTAGTCCTATAGTGGACGACTTTCGACTTACAAAGGTCCTCATGGATGGCGGCAGCGGACTAAACCTCATTTATGAGGAAACTCTTCAACAAATGGAAATAGACTGGAGCCGCATTGAGCGAAGCAGCACAACCTTCAGAGGAATAGTCCCTAGCCGGGAAGCACGCTGCACCGGAAAAATCACACTCGATGTGGTGTTCGGCTCGCCGGATAATTACAGATCCGAAGAAGTCACGTTCCAAGTGGCCCTGTTCAACAGCGGATATCACGCTATATTAGGACTAGAGGCATTCACAATTTTTCAAGCCATACCCCACTACGGGTACATGAAGCTCAAAATGCCTGGGCCCGGCGGAATAATCTCTCTCGTTAGTGATCCGGACATAGCACTCCGCGCCGAAAACAAGACAGCCGCATTAGCTCTGGAGGCACTATCTGAAGCCCTAGCGGCAGAAGAACTCACCGCGCTGCGCTCTACTGTAAATAGGGACGACGTGATACTCGATAAGAGATCCAAGTCCACCTCGTTTAAACCAGTGGACGAAATAGTCAAATTCCAGGTCCATCCAACGGACCCAACAAAGACGGCCTCCATCGGGGCACAATTGAACCCTGATGTAGACGCCAGATCGCGAAATTCGCCGGAAAATTGGGACATTTTCTTTGGCACCCCTCGGATATGCCCGAATCCCACGCAGATTAGCGTAACAAGCCTAAACATCCTAAAAGTTCAAGCCATCAAACAGGCTCTTGACGATTTTCGAACCCAAAAGATCGGCAATGGGAGAAGAGCTAGCCAAACTATTGGAAGCCGGATTCATCGAGTTATTAAACATCCGGATTGGCTAGCAAACCTGGTAATGGTACCAAAGAAGGACAAATCCTGGCTCCTATGCGTCGATTTTAAAGACCTCAACAAGGCTTGCCCAAAGGATCCCTTCCCCCTCCCCCGCATCGACCAGATAATCGATGCTACTACAGGGCACGATTCATTGTGCTTCCTTGATGCATACTCCGGCTATCATCAAATCAAGATGGCAGAAGTGGACCAAGCCGCAACGGCATTCATCACTCCATATGGACCATTCTGCTTCAACACGATGCCCTTCGGACTTAAAAACGCCGGCGCAACATATCAGCGCATGATTCAAACATGTCTGGCCACCCAGATCGGCAAAACAGTGGAGGCATACGTAGACGACGTAGTCATCAAAACCAAACACGTCGAAACTCTAGTAGACGACTTGAGGCTCACATTCGACAACCTCAGAGCATATGACATCAAGATGAATCCGGAGAAATGCATTTTCGGCGTACCAACCGGAAAGCTCTTGGGCTTCATTGTATCCGGTAGAGGAATTGAAGCAAACCCAGCCAAGATCCGAGCTCTGTCACAACTAGATATCCAAAAGACCTCAAGCAAATACAAAAATTGACCGGATGTGTGGCGGCTCTAAGCCGCTTTATCTCCCGTCTAGGAGAAAAGGCATTGCCCCTCTATCGCCTCCTTAGGCGCACCGAACACTTCGAGTGGACGGATGCTGCCACTGCCGGACTTGAAGAAATAAAAGCCATATTGGCAACAAATCCGGTCCTGGCTGCGCCCAACCTGGGCGAACCAATGTTGTTATACATCGCAGCAACACATCAAGTTGTAAGCGCGGTACTCGTCGTCGAACGAGAGACAGAAGGGCATAAACTCCCTCTTCAAAAACCAGTATACTAAGTATCCACTGTGTTAACCCCCTGCAAGTCCCGTTACCCGCACTATCAAAAGATAGCGTATGCGGTGTTCTTGGCATCCCGGAAGCTCCGACACTACTTTCAAGAGTGTTCGATAACAGTGGCCTCCGAAGTACCACTCAATGACGTTATAAACAACCGCGATGCAATGGGCAGGATTGCAAAATGGGCAATTGAGCTCTTACCATTCGATATAACTTACAAACCTCGGTGAGCTATAAAGTCACAAGTTTTAGCTGACTTTGTCGCTGAATGGACCAAAGCCGAACTCCCTAAAGAGTACGGCGCATACTCCAATTGGATTATGCACTTCGACGGCTCTAAGATGTTGGCCGGACTAGGGGCTGGCGTCGTATTGACGTCCCCGACCGGGGACACAGTCCAATACGTACTTCAAATAATGTACACGGACTCCAACAGCGCAGCCGAATACGAGGCCCTTTTACATGGTCTCCGGATGGCAATCTCCATGGGCATTCAACGCCTAGAGGTGCGCGGGGATTCAAACCTTGCAATATCCCAAATAAATGGAGACTTTGACGCCAAGGATACGAAAATGGCAGCATATCGCAACGCTGTCCTAAAAATGTCAGCTCGGTTTGAAGGACTTGAATTCCATCACGTAGCCCGAGATAACAACCAAGCAGCCGACGTACTGGCACGCATCGGCGCAAAACGTGATGCTGTCCCTCCTAACATCTTCCTGGAACGGCTCTTCAAGCCATCCGTACTATGGGAAGAGGAGTCTGGAAACGACAAACCTGAAAAAACCGCGCCAACCGGCGATTCAGCCGATGACATAACACCTTCAGCCCACGACATAATGGCAGTAATCGCCCCGTGGACAGAACCATTCCTAGCCTACTTGCTTAGGCAGGAACTTCCCGAAGACCAAAATGAGGCCCGCTGCATAGTCCGGCAATCTAAAGCCTACAAGGTCCATGAGGGAGAACTTTATAAGAAAAGCACAACTGGAGTCCTTCACAGGTGTATCTCCGAAGAGGAAGGGCGAAACCTCCTGGCTGAAATTCATGCCGGACTAGGCGGACACCACGCAGCAGCTCGGGCCCTTGTAGGAAAGGCATTCCGTACAGGATTTTATTGGCCGACGGCCCGGGCAGATGCTCAGGACCTAGTCCAAAGATGCGTCGGTTGTCAGCTCTTTGCTAATCAGAGCCATATGCCACCCACCGCCCTCAAAACTATACCCATTACCCGGCGTTCATGTCCAGGGGCTTGACATGGTTGGACCCCTTAAAGGGGGAACCCACAAGCAAAGGTACCTATTGGTCATGGTGGACAAATTCACCAAATGGATAGAGGCCAAACCAGTCAAAACGGCAGAGTCCGGACCAGTGATAGACTTCATATCCGGGGTAGTACACCGTTATGGTGTCCCTCACAGCATCATCACCGATAACGGCACGAACTTCATGGCCGACGAGGTTAAGTCATGGTGCAAAAACATGGGCATTAAGCTCGATTACGCTTCAGTCTATCATCCTCAAACCAACGGTCAAGTGGAACGAGCAAATGGTCTAATAATGAGCGGCATTAAACCCAGACTAGTGCGGTCACTTACGAAATCTGACACGCACTGGGTAGAGGAGCTCGACTCCGTACTCTTGGGGCTGCGGACAACGCCCAACCGTACCACCGGATTCACACCATTTTTTATGGTATACGGCGCAGAGGCAGTTCTGCCCTCCGACATTATTCATGACTCACCTCGAGTGCGCATGTATGAAGAAAGAGAAGCCGAGCTGGATCGGCAGGACAGCTTGGACGCATTGGAGGAAGAACGCGACGTCGCCAAGGCTCTGTAACGCCCCGGATACAACTTTCCATATTCGCAACTCCAACTCTTGCCTTTTCCGGAGATGCGATATGATATTTCCTCCGTGGTTGGGTTTTGTATTTTGTTTTGCATTGTGTTCATGTCATGCATTTCATCATCACATCATCCGCATTGCATCGGCATTGTTTTCATAAAACTCGTAGCCGTTCGCAGTTTCCCTTTCTCTCTTTGCCTCCGTTGTTATTTTGTTAGGCCCTTGTTCTTCGTTTTCCCTCTTGCCTAAACCGGAGTCTCTCTCAGACCCCTCGCGTGCACGTCCGAAACCTTTCCCGAACCCGACCCGAGCAATCGTCACCGTTGGATCCGGATCATCCCCTAACATCTACAAAACATCTCTGTTTTCTTATTTGGCCTTCCCTACCTATTTATTCTCATCCATCGGATTTCGATCGGATGATCCAAACTCCTCTCTTTCTCATATTTATAGTCTAACCCTAGACCCTATGCTATCCCATCCATCCATCCCCTCACCCGCCGCCGCCACCCACTCTTCCTTGTTCTTCGGGAGCTTGTCCCATTGCCACCACCAACCCACTCTCTCCATCGGGATCCCTCCCGATCCACCTACCTCTCCTGGATTTCAGCCACCACCGAACCTCCCCAACCAGCGCTCTCCTCTGGATCCCCTCGATCCACCAACGAGCGCCCGCGCTCCTGCAGGAGAGAGACAGGGGCTCGATCCCCTGCTCATGCCCAAGCTCCTCCCTCCATGGCGCATCGCCACCGGCGAACCCAACCACCCGGACTACGCCCCGCCTTCCCCGTCGACCACGACCAGGCCAAGCCTCGCCATCCCTTGCCTCCCCCTCGTCGTCCCTCTCTCTCCCGGTGCTAAACTCTCCTCGTTTCTTCACGCAGGAGCAGCAGTAGATCATGGCACCACCACCCGAGCTCGCCGCTGCATGGAATCACCTTCTTTCGCCGGAGATCGTGTCCTCGTCCTGGATCCGGTCAGTTGTGCCGTCCCACAGCGCGTCCTTCTCCTTCCTTCGGTCTCCTCTTCCACTCACATCTCACCCCCTCTCTCGGTTCTATTTGTAGCGCTGCAGCCTTCTGCCTGTGCGTCGTGCACGAGAATCGACAAGGCTCCAGCGCCATGGACTTCCCCGACCTCTGCCCGGAGCACCGACGCCTGTCTTCATTGCCACCAACAGGAGCAGGAGCTCCCATGGCCGCCACCGCCGTCCTGCCTGTCCCGCAGGAGCTCCCCGCCCTCGGATCGGGTCGCCTCCGCCCGGTTCCTCTCGCGACGTCACTTCGCGACGCCCTGCCCTCGCCAAGACCTGTCGCCGCCGCGCCTACATCGCCTGGGGCCGCCGCGCCAAGTTCCTCTGCCTCCTCTGCATGAGCACCAGAGTGCGCCTGCTTCCTTCGGCCACCAGAGCCTCTGACCAGCCTCACCACGTGGACCTCCTCCCCCACCTGGCAGATCCGGCCTCTCCTGCCCGTTGACCGCGTCGCCGGAGCCCTGCATCGCGCCAAGTCCCGCCAAGCCAAGCCCCCCCGGCGGCCGCGGTCTCCTTGTTGCATCGAGCAGCGTCAGTTCAAGCAGAGGAGGGCGATGCCTCTGCCCCGCTCGCCCGTGTTGACCCCGTCCCAGCTCGCGTGGACCGGTCAACTTCGTCCCCTGGGCCGGCCCTTCTCCTCCTTTGCTCCCAACGGGCCCAGCCCGCAATGTGAGCAGCTTCCCCAGCCCGTTACGCGATTCAGCCCGATTCCTTTTTTACGTTCTGCGATTTTAGATATTTATCCGTGTTTACAGATTTGCGAAAAACCCTAATGTTCATGCATCTAATAACTAATTAACCATGCATCATATTTAAATAATTTATACATGTAAAATGCTTAGAATTTCATCTAGTTTCATAATATGCTATTTTCATCCATGTTTAAAATATTTAAAATGCTGTTTATTTAAATTTGCTCATATGCCATGTTAAAATGATTTATTTCATAACTAAATAACCGTAACTCGGTTTTTAATAAACTTTATATGTAAATGGGGGGGGGGGATGCATAGATTAATGTGGTCCACTTTATTTTCCTGTTTCACAACTTTAAAATATGTTTTAGGGCAGAACAGTAGCTAATTCATAAATTGCATATGAGGATTTTCCGGAAATGTTGTTTGTTGTTCCGGCCTCATTTAAACTTGCCTAAATAGCTAGTTTAATTATGCTTCACCCCTTGCCATGTTTAATAACATTTAATATTGTTTGGTAGCTTAAACGAGATTAAACTAAATAACTCGAATGTGGTGTTTCGTCGATATGCAACTCGTTGCATATTGAGCTCCACTTAACTTGTAGTATTGTTTGTTGCACTTTGCCATGCCATGCCTCATTAAACCGGTCATCCATCATACTTGTTTGTGCATCATGCCATGTTTATGCTTGTGCATTTACCATGTTGTTTGTTTCTTTCCGGTGTTGCTTCTTAGTTCCGGTAATGTTGCGAGTGTGAGGATTCGTTCGACTACTCCAGTTCGTCTTCTTCATGGACTCGTTCTTCTTCCTAGCGGGATTTCAGGCAAGATGACCGCTACCCTGGATCTCACTACTAGCATTGCTATGCTAGTTGCTTTGCTCTATCGCTATTCTACTTTACCTATCTGTTGCTCATCAAGCCTCCCAAATTGCCATGAACCTCTAACCTTTGACACCATTCCTAGCAAACCGTTGCTTGGCTATGTTACCGCTTTTGCTCAGCCCCTCTTATAGCGTTGTTAGTTGCAGGTGAAGTTGAAGATTGCTTTATGGTGGACAGGGTTTTGTTGGGATATCACAATATCTCTTATATTATTAATGCATCTATATACTTGGTAAAGGGTGGAAGAATCGGCCTTATGCATGGTGTTTTGTTCCACTCTTGCCGCCCTAGTTTCCGTCATACCGGTGTTATGTTCCCGGATTTTGCGTTCCTAACGCGGTCGGGTGATTTATGGGACCCCCCTGACAGTTCGCTTTGAATAAAACTTGTCCAGCAAGGCCCAACCTTGGTTTTACCATTTGCCTCATCACCACCTATACCTTTCCCTTGGGTCGGCCAACCCGAGGGTCATCTTTATTTTAGCCCCCCCGGGCCAGTGCTTCTCTAAGTGCTGGTCCGAACCGAGTAGCCTGCGGGGCCCCCTCGGGGAAACTTGGGGGTCTGGTTTTACTCGTAGCTTGACTTATCCGGTGGTACCCTGAGAACGAGATATGTGCAGCTCCGATCGGGATGTCGGCGCATCGGGCGGCTTTGCTGGTCTTGTTTTACCATTGTCGAAATGTCTTGTAAACCGGGATTCCGAGACTGATCGGGTCTTCCTGGGAGAAGGAATATCCTTCGTTGATCGCGAGAGCTTTGAAGGAAATATGCCCTAGAGGCAATAATAAAGTTATTATTTATTTCCTTATTTCATGATAAATGTTTATCATTCATGCTAGAATTGTATTAACCGGAAACATGATACATGTGTGAATGCATAGACAAAACAACATGTCACTAGTATGCCTCTACTTGACTAGCTTGTTAATCAAAGATGGTTATGTTTCCTAACCATGAACAAGGAGTTGTTATTTGATTAATGAGGTCACATCATTAGTAGAATGATCTGATTGACATGACCCATTCCCTTAGCTTAGCACACGATCGTTTAGTATGTTGCTACTGCTTTTATCCATGACATATACATGTTCCTGTAACTATGAGATTATGCAACTCCCGTTTACCGGAGGAACACTTTGGGTGCTACCAAACTTCACAGCGTAATCGGGTGATTATAAAGGAGTACTACAGGTGTCTCCAAAGGTAGATGTTGGGTTGGCGTATTTGAGATTAGGTTTTGTCACTCCGATTGTCGGAGAGGTATCTCTGGGCCCTCTCGGTAATGCACATCATCAAGCCTTGCAAGCACTACAACTAATGAGTTAGTTGTGAGATGATGTATTACGGAACGAGTAAAGAGACTTGCGATAACGAGATTGAACTAGGTATTGGATACCGACGATCGAATCTCGGGCAAGTAACATACCGATGACAAAGGGAACAACATATGATGTTATGCGGTCGACCGATAAAGATCTTCGTAGAATATGTAGGAACCAATATGGGCATCCAGGTCCGCTGTTGGTTATTGACCGTGAATAGTTCTAGGTCATGTCTACATTGTTCTCGAACCGTAGGGTCCGCACGCTTAAGGTTTCGATGGCGGTTATTATGAGTTTATGTATTTTGATGTACCGAAGAAGTTGAGTCCGGATGTGATCACGGACATGACGAGGAGTCTCGGAATGGTCGAGACATAAAGATTGATATATTGGAAGCCTATGTTTGGAGTTGAATGGTTCCGTAGCAGGAATTCTGAATTTATCTGGGGAGGTTACGGAACCCCGGGAGGTAAATGGGCCTCGATGGGCCTTGGTGGAAAGGAGAAGGGCAGCCCAGGGGGCTGCGCCTCCCCTTCCCTAGTCCTACTAGGACTAGGAGAAGGGCCGCCCCTCTCTCTCTTTTCCCCTCCGGAATCCTAGTCCAACTAGGATTGGGGGAATCCTACTCCCGGAGGGAGTAGGACTCCTGGCCGCCCCTCTTGGCCGCCGCCCCCTCCCCCTGGCTCCTTTATATCTGAGGGCAGGGGGCACCTTGGAACACACAAGTTGATCGTGAGATCGTTCCTTAGCCGTGTCTGGTGCCCCCTCCACCATATTCCACCTCGGTTATACCGTCAGCGAAGCTTAGGCAAAGCCTGCGCGGTGAAACATCAAGATCGTCCTGCACGCCGTCTTGTGAAACTCTCCCTCGACACTCGGCTGGATCGAGTACGAGGGCGTCATCGAGCTGTCGTGTGTCAAGAACTCGGGGCGTCGAATGCGGCGCCGGGATCGGTCGGATCGCGAGGAGAACGTCGACTACTTCCTCTACGTTGTGATCGCTTCGCTTGGGTCTACAAGGGTATGTAGACAACACTCTCCTCTCGTTGCTATGCATCACCATGATCTTGCGTGTGCGTAGGAAATTTTTGAAATTACTCGTTCCCCAGCAGTGGCATCCGAGCCTAGGTTTTTCTATGGTTTGATGTTTTGCACGAGTAGAACACAAGTGAGTTGTGGGCGATACAAGTCATACTACCTACCAGCATGTCATACTTTGGTTCAGCGGTATTGTGAGATGAAGCGCCCGCACCGACATTACGCGTGACGCTTCGCGAGACTGGTTTCACCGCTGCGAGCACTCGTTGCTTAAAGGTGACCGGTGGGTGCTGTCTCTCTCACTTTAGTTGAACTGAGTGTGGCTCGCCCGGTCCTTGAGAAGGTTAAACGGAGTCTATTTGACGAAATATCGTTGTGGTTTTGATGCGTGGGTGAGACTGGTTCTTGCTTAAGCCCGTAGCAGCCACGTAAAATTTGCAACAACAAAGTAGAGGACGTCTAACTTGTTTTTGCAGGGCATGTTGTGATGTGATATGGTCAAGGCGTGATGCTATATTTTATTGTATGAGATGATCATGTTTTGTAACCGGTTATCGGCAATGGCGAGGAGCCATATGGTTGTCGCTTTATTGTATGCAATGCAATCGCCTGTAATGCTTTACTTTATCACTAAGCGGTAGAGATAGTCGTAGTAGCATAAGTTTGGCGAGGCGACAACGATGCTGCGATGGAGATCAAGGTGTCGCGCGCGGTGGCGATGGTGATCATGGTGGTGCAGCAAGATGGAGATCATGAAGCACAAGATGATGATGACCATATCATATCACTTATATTGATTTGCATGTGATGTTTATCCTTTTATGCATCTTATCTTGCTTTGATTGGCGGTAGCATTATAAGATGATCTCTCACTAAATTATCAAGAAGTGTTCTCCCGGTATGCACCGTTGCCAAAGTTAAATCGTGCCCGGACACCACGTGATGATCGGGTGTGATAAGCTCTCGTCCATCTACAACGGGTGCAAGCCAGTTTTGCACACGCAGAATACTCGGGTTATACTTGACGAGCCTAGCATATGCAGATATGGCCTCGGAACACGGAGACCGAAAGGTCGGCGTGAATCATATAGTAGATATGATCAACATAAGATGTTCACCATTGAAAACTACTCCATTTCACGTGATGATCGGTTATGGTTTAGTTGATTTGGATCACGTGATCACTTGGATGACTAGAGATGTCTTTCTAAGTGGGAGTTCTTAAGTAATATGATTAATTGAACTTAAATTTATCATGAACTTAGTACTGATAGTATCTTGCTTGTTTATGTTTGATTGTAGATAGATGGCTCGTCTTTGTTGTTCCGTTGAATTTTAATGCGTTCCTTGAGAAAGCAAAGTTGAAAGATGATGGTAGCAATTACGGATTGGGTCCGTAACGAGGATCATCCTCATTGCTGCACGTAAGAGTTACGTCTGGATGCACCGCTAGGTGACAGGCTCTTCTTTGAGCAACACCGGATGTTGTGAGCGTCTGGCGAGCAAAGTGATGACTACTCTATAGTTCGATGTGCCATGCTTTACGGCTTAGAACCGGGACTTCAACGGCGTTTTGAGCGTCATGGAGCATATGAGATGTTCCAGAGTTGAAGTTAATATTCCAAAGAATGCCCGGATTGAGAGATATGAAGTCTCCAATAAGTTCTATAGCTGCAAGATGGAGGAGAATAGTTACATTAGTGAGCATATACTCGAATGTCCGGGTACTACAATCACTTGACACAATTGGGAGTTAATCTTCCGGATGATTGTGTCATTGATGAAATTCTCAATCACTGCCACCAAGCTACAAAGACTTCGTGATGAACTATAATATGCAAGGGTTAGTAAAGACTATACCGAGCTCTTACATGATGCTAAAGGCTGCGGAGGTAGAAATCAAGAAAGAGCATCAAGTGTTGATGGTCAACAAGACCACTAGTTTCAAGAAGAAAGGCAAAGGGAAGAAGAAGGGGAATCTCAAGAAGAACGGCAAGCAAGTTGCTACTCAGGAGAAGAAACCCAAGTCTGGCCCTAAACCTGAAATCGAGTGCTTCTCTTAAGCGACTGGTCCTTTGAAGCGGAACTGCCCCAAGTATTTGGCGGATAAGAAGGATGGCAAGGTGAACAAAGGTATATGTGATATACATGTTATTGATGTGTACCTTACTAGAGCTCGCAGATAGCACTGGTATTTGATCTGGTTACATTGCTAATATTTGCAACTCAAAGCAGGGACTACGGATTGCGAACACCGGCAAAGGGCGAGGTGACGATGCGCGTGGGAAATGGTTCCAAAGTCGATGTGATCGCGGTCGGCACACTACCTCTACATCTACCTTGGGATTAGTTTTAGACCTAAATAATTGTTATTTGGTGCTGCGTTGAGCATGAACATTATATCTGGATCTTGTTTGATGCGAGACGGTTATTCATTTAAATCGAGAGAATAATGGTTGTTCTATTTATATGAGTAATATCTTTTATGGTCATGCACCCTTGAGGAGTGGTCTATTTCTTATGAATCTCGATAGTAGTGATACACATATTCATAATGTTGAAACCAAAAGATGCAGAGTTGATAATGATAGTGCAACTTATTTGTGGCATTGCCGTTTAGGTCATATCGATGTAAAGCGCATGAAGAAACTCCATCTTGATGGACTTTTGGAGTCACTTGATTATGAATCACTTGGCACTTGCGAACCGTGCCTCATGGGCAAGATGACTAGAACACCGTTCTCGGTACTATGGAGAGAGCAACAGATTTGTTGGAAATCATACATCTGATGTATGTGGTCCGATGAATGTTGAGGCTCGTGGCGGATATCGTTATTTTCTCACCTTCACAGATGACTTAAGCGGATATGGGTATATCTACTTAATGAAACATAAGTCTGAAACATTTGAAAAGTTCAAAGAATTTCAGAGTGAAGTTGAAAATCATCGTAACAAGAAAATTAAGTTTCTACGATCGATCGTGGAGGTGAATATTTGAGTTCTGAGTTTGGTCTACATTTGAAACAATGCGGAATAGTTTCAGCAACTCACGCCACCGGAACACCACAACGTAATGGTGTGTCGAGCGTCGTGTCGTGCTTTACTAGATATGGTACGATCTATGATGTCTCTTCAGATTTACCGCTATCGTTTTGGGGTTATGCTCTAGAGGCGGCCGCATTCACCTGAATAGAACACCGTCAAAATCCGTTGAGACGACACCTTATGAACTATGGTTTGGCAAGAAACCAAAGTTGTCGTTTCTTAAAGTTTGGGGATGCGATGCTTATGTGAAAAAGCTTCAACCTGATAAGCTCGAACCCAAATCGAATGTGTCTTCATAGGATACCCAAAGGAAACAGTTGGGTACACCTTCTATCACAGATCCGAAGGCAAGACATTCGTTGCTAAGAATGGATCCTTTCTAGAGAAGGAGTTTCTCTCGAAAGAAGTGAGTGGGAGGAAAGTGGAACTTGATGAGGTAATAGTACCTTCTCCCTTACTTGAAAGTAGTTAAATCACGAAACCAGTTTACGAGACACCTACACCAAGTAGTGAGGAAGTTGATGATGTTGATCATGAAACTTGAGATCAAGTTACTCGCAGAACCTCGTAGATCAACGAGTAAGATCCGCACTGAGTGGTACGGTAATCCTGTTCGGAAGTCATGCTACTAGATCATGATGAACCTCGAACTATGAAGAAGCGATGGTGAGCCCAGATTCCATAAAATGGCTTGAGGCCATGAAATCGAGATGGGATCCATGTATGAAAACAAAGTGTGGACTTTGGTTGACTTGCCCGAGGGTAGGCAAGCAATAGAAAACAAGTGGATCTTCAAGAAGAAGACCGACGCGACGGTAATATTCTCGTCTATAAAGCTCGACTTATGCAAAAGGTTTTCGACAAGTTCAAGGGATTGACTACGATGAGACCTTCTCACCCGTGGCGATGCTTAAGTCCGTCCGAATCATGTTAGCAATTGCCGCATTTATGATTATGAAATTTGGCAAATGGATGTAAAGACGCATTCTGAATGGATTTACGGAAGAAGAGTTGTATATGATGCAACGAAGGTTTTATCGATCCAAAGGGAGCTAACAAAGTATGCAAGCTCCAGCGATCCATCTATGGACTGGTGCAAGCATCTCGGAGTTGGAATAAGCGCTTTGATAGTGTGATCAAAGCATTTGGGTTTGTCTGAGACTTTTGGAGAAGCTTTGTATTTACAAGAAAGTGAGTGGGAGCTCTGTAGCATTTACGATATTATATGTGGATGACATATTGCTGATCGGAAATGATATAGAATTCTGGATAGCATAAAGGGATACTTGAATAAGAGTTTTTCAATGAAAGACCTCGGTGAAGCTGCTTACATATTGGGCATTAAGATCTATAGAGATAGATCAAGGCGCCTAATTGGACTTTCACAAAGCACATACCTTGACAAAGTTTTGAAAAAGTTCAAAATGGATCAAGCAAAGAAAGGGTTCTTGCACGTGTTACAAGGTGTGAAGTTGAGCGGACTCAATGCCCGACCACTTGAGAAGATAGAGAAAATGAAAGATGTTCCTATGCTTCAGCCATAGGCTCTATCATGTATGCAATCTTGTGTACCAGCACTGATGTGTGCCTTGCTATAAGCCTAGCAGGAGGTACCAAAGTAATCCAGAGTGGATCATTTGGACAGCGGTCAAGAACATCTGAAATACGAAAAGGACTAAGGATATGTTTCTCGTATATGGAGGTGACAAAGAGCTCATCGTGGCAGTTACGTTGATGCAAGCTTTGACACCGATCCGGACGATTCTAAATCGCAGACGGATCGTATTTACACTAAGCGGAGGAGCTGTCGGTTGGTGCAGTTCTAAACAAAGCGTCGTGGCGGGATCTACATGTGAAGCGGAATACATAGCAGCTTGAAGCAGCTAATGAAGGAGTGCGGATGAAGGAGTTCATATCCGATCTAGGTGTCATACCTAGTGCATCGGGTCCAATGAAAATCTTCGTGACAATCTTTGGAGCAATTGCCTTAGCAAAGGAATCCAGATTTCACAAGAGGACCAAGCACATCAAGAGGCGCTTCAATTCCATCCGGACTTAGTCCGCACGGGAGACATAGAGATTTGCAAGATACATACGGATCTGAATGTTGCGAACCGTTGACTAAGCCTCTTCCACGAGCAAAACATGATCAGCACCAAGACTCCATGGGTGTTAGAATCATTACTATGTAATCTAGATTATTGACTCTAGTGCAAGTGGGAGATGAAGGAAATATGCCCTAGAGGCAATAATAAAGTTATTATTTATTTCCTTATTTCATGATAAATGTTTATCATTCATGCTAGAATTGTATTAACCGGAAACATGATACATGTGTGAATGCATAGACAAAACAACATGTCACTAGTATGCCTCTACTTGACTAGCTTGTTAATCAAAGATGGTTATGTTTCCTAACCATGAACAAGGAGTTGTTATTTGATTAATGAGGTCACATCATTAGTAGAATGATCTGATTGACATGACCCATTCCTTAGCTTAGCACACGATCGTTTAGTATGTTGCTCTGCTTTTATCCATGACATATACATGTTCCTGTAACTATGAGATTATGCAACTCCGTTTACGGAGGAACACTTTGGTGCTACCAAACGTCACAACGTGGCGGGTGATTATAAAGGAGTACTACAGTGTCTCCAAAGGTAGATGTTGGGTTGGCGTATTTGAGATTAGGTTTTGTCACTCCGATTGTCGGAGAGGTATCTCTGGGCCCTCTCGGTAATGCACATCATCAAGCCTTGCAAGCACTACAACTAATGAGTTAGTTGTGAGATGATGTATTACGGAACGAGTAAAGAGACTTGCCGTAACGAGATTGAACTAGGTATTGGATACCGACGATCGAATCTCGGGCAAGTAACATACCGATGACAAAGGGAACAACGTATGATGTTATGCGGTCGACCGATAAAGATCTTCGTAGAATATGTAGGAACCAATATGGGCATCCAGGTCCGCTGTTGGTTATTGACCGTGAATAGTTCTAGGTCATGTCTACATTGTTCTCGAACCGTAGGGTCCGCACGCTTAAGGTTTCGATGGCGGTTATTATGAGTTTATGTATTTTGATGTACCGAAGAAGTTGAGTCCGGATGTGATCACGGACATGACGAGGAGTCTCGGAATGGTCGAGACATAAAGATTGATATATTGGAAGCCTATGTTTGGAGTTGAATGGTTCGGGCGGCGGAATTCTGCGAGTACCGGAGGTTACGGAACCCCGGGAGGTAAATGGGCCTCGATGGGCCTTGGTGGAAAGGAGAAGGGCAGCCCAAGGGGCTGCGCCTCCCCTTCCTAGTCCTACTAGGACTAGGAGAAGGGCCGCCCCCCTCTCTCTTTCCCCCCCAGGAATCCTAGTCCAACTAGGATTGGGGAATCCTACTCCCGAGGGAGTAGGACTCCTGGCGCCCCCCTCTTGGCCGGCCCCCCCCCTGGCTCCTTTATATCTGAGGCAGGGGGCACCTTGGAACACACAAGTTGATCGTGAGATCGTTCCTTAGCCGTGTCGGTGCCCCCTCCACCATATTCCACCTCGGTTATACCGTCGCAAGCTTAGGCGAAGCCTGCACCGTGAAACATCAAGATCGTCCTGCCACGTCGTCTTGTGAAACTCTCCCTCGACACTCGGCTGGATCGAGTCTGAGGGCGTCATCGAGCTGTCGTGTGTCAAGAACTCGGGCGTCGGAGTAACGGCGCGGGATCGGTCGGATCGCGAGGAGAACGTCGACTACTTCCTCTACGTTGTGATCGCTTCCGCTTCGGGTCTACAAGGGTATGTAGACAACACTCTCCCCTCTCGTTGCTATGCATCACCATGATCTTGCGTGTGCGTAGGAAAATTTTTGAAATTACTACGTTCCCCAACAAGCTTATCATGGGCTAAGTTGGACACCCCTGCAGGGTATAAACTTTCGAGAGCCGTGCCCGCGGTTATGTGGCAGATGGGAATTTGTTAATGTCCGGTTGTAGATAACTTGACACCTGATCCGAGTTAAAAACACATCAACCGCGTGTGTAGCCGTGATGGTCTCTTCTCGGCGGAGTCCGGGAAGTGAACACGGTTTCTGGGTTATGTTTGATGTAAGTAGGAGTTCAGGATCACTTCTTGATCATTACTAGTTGACGACCGTTCCTTTGCTCCTCTTCTCGCTCTCATTTGCGTATGTTAGCCACCATATCATGCTTAGTTGCTGCTGCAACCTCACCACTTTACCCCTTCCTTTCCCATTAAGCTTTGCTAGTCTTGATACCCATGGTAATGGGATTGCTGAGTCCTCGTGGCTCACAGATTACTACTACAACAGTTGCAGGTACAGGTTTTGCGATGATCATGACGCGAGAGCGATGTTTGCTTGTTTTGGAGTTCTTCTTATGCTTTTTCTTCGATCAGGGGATAGGTTCCAGGTCGGCAGCCTGGGCTAGCAGGGTGGATGTCGTTCGAGTTTCTGTTTGTGTTTCATCCGTAGTCGGATGTTGCTCTTATGTATGTTGTATTGATGTATTCGTGTGGCATTGTATGCCTTATATGTGTATCCCCATCTATTATGTAATGTTGATGTAATGATATCCACCTTGCAAAAGCGTTTCAATATGCGGGTCTATCCTTGGTGGGACCTTCGAGTTCCTCTTGGATAGGGTCGCATATTGGGCATGACAAGTTGGTATCAGAGCCTCGACCGACCATAGGAGCCCCCTTGATTGTTGGCCGTTGTTGAGTCTAGAAGAAAACTATTTTGAGTCTTAGGATTATATATATCGGAGATTAGGATTCTTTTTACTCCTCAGCCCCCTTCGTCGCTCTGGTGAGGACTCCTGACGTTTTTGTCTTTCCTCTCCTCAATTTTCTCTAAAAAAATTTAGGATCACGCGGGTATCTTGGGATCGTTCTGATATTCTTATGACGAGAACATTGTTCTTGGTGCCTCCTGACATTTAGGGGTTGTGGCAGTGTCCCGGAGAGTTGAGCTCCGAGGTGTTGTCGTCTTAATTTTATCGTTGCAGTTCTGGAATACCTGAGTTTTGCCGACATCGAAAATCTCTTTTATGCAGTTGTTGGTGAGATAACCTCGACGTCACCCAGTACTGGGGAGTTCGGGAGTATTGCCATAGCTCGTATAACGGATGCTTTTCGAAGGTTGAGGTACACGATTTCTGGAGTTTTCTTGGTTATGTGTTGATGGATGGATACAGCTGGATGTAGGGATTGTTAGTTTGGGTGAGATATATTGCTTCCCCTGTATCCCCAACACCAGATTGCATAACCAGAAAGTTTCGGGAGTTTATAGGTGGGAATTCAAGTAGCTCCTAGAATATCTTTCCGACAAATGCATGATATGGGATTGGGTAAATCTCTATCATATGTGTTTCCGGCTTATTCTGCAAGCCAAATCCTTTGTTTTGTTTTATTTGTGGTATTCGAGTTGCTTCGAAGTCAGATGTTGAATCCATACCTTTCCTAAACGGTGTTCTCATATTGGTATGTGAATACTAATCCTTTTTGATCATTGAGGTTGTCATGTTAATTCTTTTCCAACCGGTGCGCTTCTCTTCGAGATGATCCCATCATTCTCCCCATCCGCAAGATCAATTCTAAGTTTTCTCAACGGTGTTTGTTTCGTTCATCCCAAGTTGTCTTTGTTTTTCCCCACCCTCCCACCCTTTTTCTTAAAGGACTCAGATTTCTTAATCAAGTATCCATTTATTCATGAGAAGTATCTTCATTCTTTTCTTTCAATGTTCTTATCCGGTGATTTCCCATGAAGATGCTCAACAGTTTCAAGTTCATCATCCTTCATTGTTGTTTCTTTTCCGGTGGATTCAATTCAAGTTTTTTTCGGTTGATTATATTCTTTCCTTGGACCAAATATTTTCCCCTTGCTCATTCGCCTCTCGCTTGTTTATCATACGGAGTGTTCAAGACATCTCGGAGATTCGTCCGTGTTCCAATTAATTCGAGGTGGTCACCTCATTCAAATATTTCAATTGTTCCGGTGCATCATCTATCTGTTCAACATTCCTTTTCAACGGTGTTTTCTCTTCAGTGGGCCCTAACCCACAGGTCTTTTCCCAGGATCTTAACTGACTCTTCTAATTTTCCCGGAGCTTATAAAATTCTTTTCAAAGTTTGACGTAAGAATGGGTTATCATCAGTAATATGTCTTTCTCCAAGATCTTTCAAATTCTTTTCATCGTTGGTTCAACCTTTCCAATTTTCATTCCGGAGTGCCTCAACAATTGTCATGGTGGTTCTCATCATCATTCTCAACATTGGAAGACCGAAGAAGGATTTTTCTTAAATCTTGGTCCATTCTCTTGAATATCCATGGTTCTAGCTTCATGCTATCCTCATAATTGTTTCGATTGTGACAATTCTTTTCTTACCAACCGGAGCATTTCATGAGTTGTTTCCATTTCTTTCCTCCGAAGGCCATCATGTCATAATTCTTCATTCTCAACGTGTAGCCATCATTCTCCAAGTCTTACCGGTGCATCATTCAAATACCCTCTAATCAGTTCATGATCTCTTCGTTCTCATGTATCTAAATCCCCTCAAGTATCTTCATTTGTTTTCCAATTCTTCCCGGTGAATTGTGCCTTTGCTACTTTCATTTTGAATTCTTGTGGTTCGTTCAAGATTTCACTTCTTTCCTTATCATATCAAATATTCGTTGTTCCCAAATCCCACCGGTGGTTCCATCAATACCTTCTGAAGTTTACGCTATATCCCTCTTAATCCTTTCTACGGGAATAAGTAGTATGCCAAATCCATTGCTTGTCATGAATTTAATTTGATGAAGGACAAGCATACAATAAATCTTATTCTTATTTCCTCGAGGTGATTCAATTCTTTTCTTCCGGAGATTATTCATGATGAATAAATTCTTGATTACAAGTGATTCATCTTTCTTTCTGGAGTTGGTCATCATATCACATTTTCGGTTCGAGAGGCTTCATCTTTCTTTTCGGAGTTCCAAGCTCTCTCAATTATCTCGTCGCGAAGCTCCATCTAAATCATTGCGAGGGTTCACCTTGTGTTTTCAACTTCTCTTTCTTTTTATCATCCTTTTACCGGAGTTCTTCATGGAGGCTCTACATGATGGTTCGTCAAGGATTCTTTTCATTCTTCAATTGTTCTTCAAGATATCTCTCGAAGTTATGACCCGCCAAGCTATACTCAAAATTAAACATGAGTACTGTCTGAAATCCTTCTTACACATTATGCCATTCTTTCAATAGTTCCAGAGGCAGTGTATTGTTGATTTCATCAAGTATCATCCCATCTTCTCAAGTTCATGTTCTATTCCTTCCATGTTCAACCGGAGTGCTGCCCGAATTCTTCCTTTCTCATCTTATTTAAACCGGAGTGGTTTCGAATTCTATCTTGACTATTAAACTCTTGATTCATGTCTTTGCAACCTTCAAGTCCTCGTAATACTCCTTGTTCCTCTTTTCTAACGGATTGTTTGCAATCTCGTTCATCTCTATTGTACTCTTTCTTTTAAATTGCTCAACCTCCCATGGTTCGTGGTTTCACTCGTTCGTCAAAGAAGCAACTTTGTTTTACCTCTCCTCTTCCTTTTTCCTCCAGTGCCATCCTAGATCTCGGGACGAGATCCTCTCGTAGTGGTGGAGTGTTGTAACGCCCCGGATACAACTTTCCATATTCATAACTCCAACTCTTGCCTTTTCCGAAGATGCGATATGATATTTCCTCCGTGGTTGGGTTTTGTCTTTTGTTTTGCATTGTGTTCATGTCATGCATTTCATCATCGCATCATCCGCATTACATCGACATTGTTTTCATAAAACTCGTAGCCGTTCACAGTTGCCCTTTCTCTCTTTGCCTCCATTGTTATTTTGTCAGGCCCTTATTCTTCGTTTTCCCTCTTGCCTAAACCGGAGTCTCTCTCAGACCCCTCGCGTGCGCGTCCGAAACCTTTCCCGAACCCGACCCGAGCAATCGTCACCGTTGGATCCGGATCATCCCCTAACATCTACAAAACATCTCTGTTTTCTTATTTGGCCTTCCCTACCTATTTATTCTCATCCATCGGATTTCGATCGGATGATCCAAACTCCTGTCTTTCTCATATTTATAGTCTAACCCTAGACCCTATGCTGTCCCATCCATCCATCCCCTCACCCGCCGCCGCCACCCACTCTTCCTTGTTCTTCGGGAGCTTGTCCCATCGCCGCCACCAACCCACTCTCTCCATCGGGATCCCTCCCGATCCACCTACCTCTCCTCGATTTTAGCCACCACCGAACCTCCCCAACCAGCGCTCTCCTCTGGATCCCCTCGATCCACCAACGAGCGCCCGCGCTCCTGCAGGAGAGAGACAGGGGCTCGATCCCCTGCTCATGCCCAAGCTCCTCCCTCCATGGCGCATCGCCGCCGGCGAACCCAACCACCCGGACTACGCCCCGCCTTCCCCGTCGACCACGACCAGGCCAAGCCTCGCCGTCCCTTGCCTCCCCCTCATCGTCCCTCTCTCTCCCGGTGCTAAACTCTGCTCGTTTCTTCACGCAGGAGCAGCAGTAGATCATGGCACCACCACCCGAGCTCGCCGCTGCCGGGAATCACCTTCTTTCGCCGGAGATCGTGTCCTCGTCCTGGATCCGGTCAGTTGTGCCGTCCCACAGCGCGTCCTTCTCCTTCCTTCGGTCTCCTCTTCCACTCACATCTCACCCCCTCTCTCGGTTCTATTTGTAGCGCTGCAGCCTTCTGCCTGTGCGTCGTGCGCGAGAACCGACAAGGCTCCAGCGCCATGGACTTCCCCCACCTCTGCCCGGAGCACCAACGCCTGTCTTCATCGCCACCAACAGGAGCAGGAGCTCCCATGGCCGCCACCGCCATGCACATCCCGCGAGAGCTCCCGCCCTCGGCTCGGGTCGCCTCCGCCCGGTTCCTCTCGCGGCGATAACCGTGGCGCCTGCCCTCGCCAAGACACATCGCCGCCCGCGCATTACATCGCTGGGCCGCCCGCCAAGTTCCTCTGCCTCCTCTGCACGAGCACCAGGTGCGCCTGCTTCCTCCGGCCACCAGAGCCTCTGACCAGCCTCGCCACGTGGACCTCCTCCCCAACCTGGCAGATCCGGCCTCTCCTGCCCGTTGACGCGTTGCGGAGCCACATTGCGCCAAGTCCCGCCAAGCCAAGCCCCCTCCAGCGCCGGTCTCCTTGCGCATCGAGCAAAGATCGATTCAGCGAGAGGAGGCGATGCCTCTGCCCCGCTCGCCCGTGTTGACCCCGTCCCAGCTCGCGTGGACCGTTCAACTTCGTCCCCTGGGCCGGCCCTTCTCCTCCTTTGCTCCCAACCGGGCCCAGCCCGCAATGTGAGCAGCTTCCCCAGCCCCATTCTGCTAGATTCAGCCCAGTTCCTTTTTTTTTCTGTTCTGCGATTTTAGATATTTATCCAGGTTTTACAGATTTGCAGAAAAACCCCTAATGTTCATGCATCTAATAACTAATTAACCATGCATCATATTTAAATAATTTATACATGTAAAATGCTTAGAATTTCATCTAGTTTCATAATATGCTATTTTCATCCATGTTTAAAATATTTAAAATGCTGTTTGTTTAAATTTGCTCATATGCCATGTTAAAATGATTTATTTCATAACTAAATAACCGTAACTTGGTTTTTAATAAACTTTATATGTAAATGGGGTGGAAAAATGCATAGATTAATGTGGTCCACTTTATTTTCCTGTTTAACAACTTTAAAATATGTTTTAGGGCAGAACAGTAGCTAATTCATAAATTGCATATGAGGATTTTCCGGAAATGTTGTTTGTTGTTCCGGACTCATTTAAACTTGCCTAAATAGCTAGTTTAATTATGCTTCACCCCTTGCCATGTTTAGTAACATTTAATATTGTTTGGTAGCTTAAACGAGATTAAACTAAATAACTCGAATGTGGTGTTTCATCAATATCCAACTCGTTGCATATTGAGCTCCACTTAACTTGTAGTATTGTTTGTTGCACTTTGCCATGCCATGCCTCATTAAACCGGTCATCCATCATACTTGTTTGTGCATCATGCCATTTTTATGCTTGTGCATTTACCATGTTGTTTGTTTCTTTCCGGTGTTGCTTCTTAGTTCCGATAATGTTGCGAGTGTGAGGATTCGTTCGACTACTCCAGTTCATCTTCTTCATGGACTCGTTCTTCTTCCTAGCGGGATTTCAGGCAAGATGACCGCTACCCTGGATCTCACTACTATCATTGCTATGCTAGTTGCTTTGTTCTATCGCTATGCTGCTTTACCTATCTGTTGCTCATCAAGCCTCCCAAATTGCCATGAACCTCTAACCTTTGACACCATTCCTAGCAAACTGTTGCTTGGCTATGTTACCGCTTTTGCTCAGCCCCTCTTATAGCGTTGTTAGTTGCAGGTGAAGTTGAAGATTGCTTTATGGTGGACAGGGTTTTGTTGGGATATCACAATATCTCTTATATTATTAATGCATCTATATACTTGGTAAAGGGTGGAAGGCTCGGCCTTATGCATGGTGTTTTGTTCCACTCTTGCCGCCCTAGTTTCCGTCATACCGGTGTTATGTTCCCGGATTTTGCGTTCCTAACGCGGTCGGGTGATTTATGGGACCCCCCAGACAGTTTGCTTTGAATAAAACTTGTCCAGCAAGGCCCAACCTTGATTTTACCATTTGCCTCACCACCACCTATACCTTTCCCTTGGGTCGGCCAACCCGAGGGTCATCTTTATTTTAGCCCCCCTGGGCCAGTGCTTCTCTAAGTGCTGGTCCGAACCGAGCAGCCTGCGGGGCCCCCTCGGGGAAACTCAAGGTCTGGTTTTCCTCGTAGCTTGACTTATCCGGTGTTGCCCTGAGAACGAGATATGTGCAGCTCCTATCGGGATGTCGGCGCATCGGGCGGCTTTGCTGGTCTTGTTTTACCATTGTCGAAATGTCTTGTAAACCGGGATTCCGAGACTGATCGGGTCTTCCTGGGAGAAGGAATATCCTTCGTTGATCACGAGAGCTTATCATGGGCTAAGTTGGGACACCCCTGCAGGGTATAAACTTTCGAGAGCCGTGCCCGCGGTTATGTGGCAGATGGGAATTTGTTAATGTCCGGTTGTAGATAACTTGACACCTGATCCGAATTAAAACGCATCAACCGCGTGTGTAGCCGTGATGGTCTCTTCTCGTGGTCCGGAAGTGAACACGGTTTCTGGGTTATGTTTGACGTAAGTAGGAGTTCAGGATCACTTCTTGATCATTACTAGTTGACGACCGTTCCTTTGCTCCTCTTCTCGCTCTCATTTGCGTATGTTAGCCACCATATCATGCTTAGTCGCTGCTGCAACCTCACCACTTTACCCCTTCCTTTCCCATTAAGCTTTGCTAGTCTTGATACCCATGGTAATGGGATTGCTGAGTCCTCGTGGCTCACAGATTACTACTACAACAGTTGCAGGTACAGGTTTTGCGATGATCATGACGCGAGAGCGATGTTTGCTTGTTTTGGAGTTCTTCTTCTGCTTCTTCTTCGATCAGGGGATAGGTTCCAGGTCGGCAGCCTGGGCTAGCAGGGTGGATGTCGTTCGAGTTTCTGTTTGTGTTTCATCCATAGTCGGATGTTGCTCTTATGTATGTTGTATTGATGTATTCGTGTGGCATTGTATGCCTTATATATGTATCCCCATCTATTATGTAATGTTGATGTAATGATATCCACCTTGCAAAAGCGTTTCAATATGCGGGTCTATCCTTGGTGGGACCTTCGAGTTCCTCTTGGATAGGGTCGCATATTGGGCGTGACAGGGCCGTTCCGCATTCTATCAGCAGCAGGGCTCGAAGATATCAAAGCGAGAAGTACGGGCCAAGACTTACAATGTTGGCGAACTAGTTCTACGCCTGCCGGACAAGAAAAAGGACAAGCTCAAGCCCAAATGGGAGGGCCCCTTCATTATCGATCAAGTCCTGACCGGCGGAGCGTACCGTCTACAAAATGCATCGGTCAACCGACTCGAGCCGAACCCATGGAACGCAGCCCGCCTCCGAAGATTCTATGCCTAGCGCTGGACTAAGAGTTCGTCCCCTTCCCCCGTCCAAATTTTTACACTTCAGCTGTCTTTTGTTTCTCTTTCTTCTATTAACACCTTTCCTAAAAAGCCCTTAAGGGCCTACTTGCGCATTGTTCGCACATACTTGATGTGCCATCCGCACTCATTATACCTGGGGGCTTCTTTTCCAGAAGCTCAATTGTAAGGGCTTCATGCCCAGCACATGTGTCAAGCTTCCACATGTACCTCTCACTCACCATTATATGCATCGATATGACTTAAGTTTTGGCTAAGATGGGTTGCCTGGCTCCTGTGCTTACCCCTACGTTCCCGATCGTTCGGCTAGGAGGTAAAGGGAGCACCTCTGCGATTGTTAATGCCGGGTCAGCCGGATGTGTACCTCAGACTGGGTGAAGCCGAAAGCTAGCGTTCTTAAGGGAATATTCGGTCGGTGACTCGAAAGATGATTTTTTACCTACTTATTTATCTGCCCCCAAATGTTTTTCTGCTTTTTTCGCAGTCCGGACATGCACTTTAGGGCATGCTTCCCAGGGAAAGGAACCCTTAACGGAACTATTCTCCCTGGAAGATGTTTCTTACTAACCATGTAATATAACATAACTAGTTGGGCACTTATCTGATAAAGCACTAATGACCCCTACGCCTGGTCTCCATGCATACCCCGGTTGTTTCTTAACCAAGAAGGTATTCGGACACACTCCGGACTCTAGGGTCCGAGGTTGAAGCGAAAAGGTCGGCAAAGACAAACGATCTACAATCCGGCTAGAAGGCATTTCACATGTCATTTTAAAATACATTGTCAAATCTACTGACTGTATTCCTCAATCCCGTCTAACAGGTTGTCTAACTTACAGTCCCGTTGGGAAAATTTAGCAGCCAACTCTACTTGGCCGTATACTAAACTCACAGGGATCCACTTCCCATCGGGCCCCACCGGTCTGACCTCGGCCATGTGGTTGGGATCCGCCTTCTTGTACCGCGTCTTCACCTTGGCCCAAGCCTCCCTGGCACCTTGGCGGCAGGCCGAAATCTTCCGAACGCAGGCGCTACAAGACTCCTAAAGCTTCTCCTTAAGCTCCCAAGGCCCTCGGGTAGGGAGAGGGCTGGCCATAAAGCACAGGCGACGCTGTTCATTGCTGCCCGAACTTCGTTCGGCGGTTGCAACAACTTCGGGAAGTTGATCACCCGTTGATCGGGCATCTCCTCCGCAGGGCGACCTGTGAGTATACCTACAAGACATATTTTGTCAATTGACTTCCTCGCCAAACTCTTCTTTTCAAAGGAGTTCGCCCAAGCACTTACGATAGATGCCGCGACGAAGCCGCTGATTCTCCTTAACGGAGCCGGACAGCTCGGCCCGAACGCCTTTCAGTTCTTCTTCAAGCTGGGCGTGGGCATCTTGAAGCTTGTTACTTTCTTGCTGCACTCTATTCAGCACCCTCTCGCCGGACTTCAGCTGGCGCTGTAGTTCCTGCCTATCCGGATCTTGTCCGGCAGCACCTGCAATGTCATTATTAGACTTACGCGCACGCCGCACAGCGCTTCTTTAAAAAAAACAAATGTGTTACCAGGAGGGGCCTCTGTGTTTCCTCCTGCGGCAGCAAGTGCGACCTCAAGTTGGGCCTTGCACTCTTGCAACTCCTGAGACAGTTGGGTATTCTTCTCGGTAAGATCCTGCATTTCAAATGATCCTTAAATCAGTTAACATAACTACTTTAAGTCTCGGGGGCTACTGGCATATATAACTGTTAAACTCTCTTACCCGTATGTCTTTTACATACTGCTCCATGGCTCTGGTAAAACCATCTTGAGCAGCACGGAGGTGCGCGTCCCCTGCGTTAAAGGCATTCAATGCCTCAGGGGAGAAGCACGCGTCATGAAATACTGTCCGGCGGCGCCTATGGTTCATGGTTCTCTCCACCTCAGACTTGGTGGCGGACAACCTGTCGGCATCCTCCGTTGGAGGAGTGTCCGTCTCGCGCCCTGCGCTCGCCTCCCCCTCCGGACCAGGTGCTGGAGCCTGGCTGGTAAAGGTTGGATTGGCAACCTCCGCGCCCGCAGTCCTGCGGGCGCTTTTTCTCCTACAAAGATCATGAGCACTCAAACGCTTCCTAGGAACGTTGCTCCAAATAATTAATTACGAGCTATACCTTTGCAGCGACGTTTCAGATCCAAGGCCGCTCCTCTTCCGCCTCTTCGATGCAGGATGGCCTTTGTTGGTCAGCCGCCGCGGGCTCGGCTTCCCGCCTTGAAGGCGTTTCCTGCAAAACACCATCGTATGCGAAGGTCGGAAATGGGCAAGGAAGAGATAATGGTGTCCGGACTTCCGTCACAATCACCTTGGAAGCCGGATATAGTCCGGGGTAGTCAGCCGTAATGGCGACTAAAGCATTATCCATGCTGAGCTGGTGGAACACCCGTCGATTAGCTCCACACAATGTCCGGATCCTCTTGGAGGCGGATCACAGGATCTCTCTGGATCCTCGGGTTGCGAGCTGGACTTATCATGTCCTCCACAATCCGGCGCAGTTCCTGCGCCGAAGACATAATATAAGAAGCTTAAACTTCGAAAACACGGGTCGGGCCCTTAAAGTGTTCGCTTACCCAACGACGGGGGTTATTCATGGAGAACCCATTCAACGGGTTCGTTTGAAGGAAATCCTCCTTCTCCCCCTTGTACAGGCCGACAGGATCTGCACCAGATCCTCGGCCGAATCCGGTCCTTTATGGCCATGATGGGTGGTGTCAGCGTCAAAACCGGCGGATCTCGGGTAGGGGGTCCCGAACTGTGCGTCTAGGCGGATGGTAACAGGAGACAAGGGACATGATGTTTTGCCCAGGTTCGGGCCCTCTTGATGGAGGTAAAAACCTACGTCCTGCTTGATTAATATTGATGATATGGGTAGTACAAGAGTGGATCTACCACGAGATCATGGAGGCTAAACCTAGAAGCTAGCCTATAGTATGATTGTTGTAATGGATGTTGTGTCCCTACGGACTAAAGCCCTCCGGTTTATATAGACACCGGAGAGGGCTAGGGTTACACAGAGTCGGTTACAATGGTAGGAGATCTACATATCCGTATCGCCAAGCTTGCCTTCCACGCCAAGGAAAGTCCCATCCGGACACGGGACGGAGTCTTCAACCTTGTATCTTCGTAGTCTTGGAGTCCGGCGGACGATGATAGTCCGGCTGTCCGGACACCCCCTAGTCCAGGACTCCCTCAGGTGGCGTCGTCTTCCCCGTTGAAATCCCCCATGGGGTGGCCCCTGTATTGCAGTGGCTGCACCCCCCGCGTAATGCATGTTGCCATGACTCCAATCATGGTCAACCTGAAATGGGCGAGTAATCTTATTCGGTCCATCAGATAATGGACGCTCTTGTCTTCCTCCAGTTAGGGGCTCATGGCGCCAACTAAGGCGTTTCTTCGGAGGAGCGAGATTGAACTCCGGAGGCCGACCGGACTGGGTCCGCAGCAGGCGTCTTCTATGTAAAACCATTCAAGGCCGGTCTTGAGCGCCTTCTTAGGGAGTTCGGATGGATATCCGGTCCGGCAATCGCCATATTTGGCGCCACCCACTTGATATATAGACCCCTCGTGAGAGCGAGTGCGAGGCGAACAACCTCTTCCACGGTGCAAAATGGGACTCGATGCGAAATAGCTCACAAAGAGCTCGTAACCCGCGATATGCAGGATAGAGGCGGGTGTAAGGTGATGGAGCTGGAGTCCGTAGAACTCCAGGAGCCCGCGGAGGAACGGATGTATAGGAAATCCGAGTCCCCTTATCAGATAGGAAACGAAGCATAGCCGCTCCCCTTTGTTGGGACTTGGGGTAGCCTCCGCTTGCTTCCCACCTTGGTAGGTGGCCAGCCCGGCTCGGACCAGAACCATGAAGGCCGGAGGGAGATATCCCCCCGCTTGGAGCTTCACCAGCTCGTTGTGCGGAACAGAGCATCTCCTCCAATCTCCTGGCAGAGGGCTGGGAGCGCGAGAAGAGGAGCCGCGTCGACGGTCCATGATGGAATGGATTCTGGGTCAAAGGCGCTCCGATGAGTATTCGCGGAAGCAAGATGGTGTGATTTGGATCTGGATTTTTGCCTCTCTTATAGGCAGATTATTTGCACGACTAGGGTGTAAAACATAAAAGATACCCTGGCTTTTCGCATTCATGCGATGCATGGAAGAAGGCCATTATTGGGCGTAGAAGCCAAGAAGCGCAGCATTTATAAGGAAGCCGGACACTGTTCGGCAGGTACATGGAACTTAAAAGGAGAACCCGCCTTGCAACGCCGAAGACTATATCTGCGCGGACTTATCGTGATTGAAGCCTGGTTAGGGGCTCTTGAGGAGTCTTTGGACTAGGGGTGTCCGGACAGCCGACTATCATCGTCGCGGACTCCAAGACTACTGACGATACAAGATTGAAGACTCCGTCCGTGTCCGGATGGGACTTTCCTTGGCGTGGAAGGCAAGCTTGGCGATTCGGATATGTAGATCTCCTACCTTTGTAACCGACTCTGTGTAACCCTAGCCCTCTCCGGTGTCTATATAAACCGGAGGGCTTTAGTCCGTAGGACACAACATCCATTACAACAATCATACCATAGGCTAGCTTCTAGGTTTAGCCTCCTTGATCTCGTGGTAGATCCACTCTTGTACTACCCATATCATCAATATTAATCAAGCGGGGCGTGGGTTTTACCTCCATCAAGACGGTCCAACACAGGTAAAACATCGTGTCCCTTGTCTCCTGTTACCATCCGCCTAGGCGCACGATTCGGGACCCCCTACCGAGATCCGCCGTTTTGACACCGACACTTACCTTCCTTGTCCTCGAGCTGCTTCTTGCACGGCCGAGCTTCATTGTCGACCGCTCGAGGCTCTTCTTTAAGGCATTAACCTCTGCGATAAGTCGGCGAGGTCAGTCGACAGCGCACTTTGCATTCCGATATTGACATATTTGTGTTAGACTCCTGCGTATATCTTTTAGATCCTCAGCTCGGCTTTTCTTTCCGAACACCGAACTAAGCATCAGGGGCTACTGTCTATGCGGTATTACTTTACATATCTTAAAAAAATCCTTACCTCAAAGCCTGTTAGAAGGCTGCTGCAGGCTTCGGTCAGCCCGCTCTTGACGGACTGAACTTTCTGAATCACCGCACTCATGACGGTGCGGTGTTCCTCGTTGATGGAAGCGCCGTTGAGCGCTTCCAGCAAGTTATCCGGCGCCTCCGGTTGGACGGAGGTCACGGCGTCGCCATCTTGCCCTTCTTACGAAGGGGCCTCCCGCCCGACTCCGGAACCACCAAAGGTTCCGGCACGGAGTCCGGCCCAAGGTCCGGGAGGTTGCCCTGCGGCACCTCCGGGGTCTCCTCCTCCTAGCCGGTCCCCTTCTGGGACCCCACCTCGGCGTCGTTAGTGTCACAAGGGGAGGAGGCAGTCGGAAGTGAAGCGCTATTCACATCCAACGAACCCAGGGACCCGCTCGACGAAGCGGGGAGATCGTCCTTGGGCAGGCTATATGGACGTGTTCGACATTAGTGGACACTATACGGCGAAAGGAAAAACATAAGTTATTCTAGGATCCAGACACTTACGATCTTGCCAGGGGGTTGGCCCTCGAAGGCCACTCCTCCCCGCCGTCGCCGGCGTTGGTGGAATAGTTCAGAGGAAGGGTCCTTCCCTTATTGGACCCTTCGGCCTCCCCCGCTGGGGAAGCCTTCCTTTTCTTCTCTCCCCCCGCTGGGGGAGAGGCCTCTTTCTTCTCCTCCTCGTCCTCGTGGGAGGAGTCCGCCTCGGAGTCATCGGATGATGAGTCCGATAACACCTGGAGCCGGGAAGTCCTCCGAGTTCCCGTGGCCTTCTTCTCCGGCACCACATAAGGCGCCGGGACCAGCAACCACATCAAGCGGGCATCCGTTGGAGTCTTGGAAGGCGCCGGATAGTTGACCTGTCCGGACGTCTTCTGCCAGGCCTGTCAAAGGCATTGGGAGTTTAGATCCCACATAGAGTCAAACTATGGAAAGCGAGTGTCCCGTAAAGGACAGTATAGCTTATCTCGCCAGCCGGACGCTGCGAGCTGAACCCGCGATCTTCGGTAGCGGATGCGAGCGCCTCGGCGGCCTTGAACAGCACCCTCCATGCCTCTTCGTACGTAGTGTCGAAGAGCCTACTCAAGGTCTGGTGCTGTGCCGGATCGAACTCCCACAGGTTGAAATCCCGCTGTTGACATGGGAGAATCCAGCGGATGAGCATGACTTGGACCACGTTGACAAGCTTGAGCTTCTTGTTCACCAGGGTTTGGAGACAGGATTGGAGTCCGGTCAGCTCCTCCGAATTGCCCCACAACATGCCCTTCTCTTTCCAGGAGGTGAGCCGCGTGGGGATGCCAGATCTGAATTCGGGGGCCGCTGCCCATTCAAGGTCACGCGGCTCGGTGATGTAGAACCACCCCGATTGCCACCCTTTGATGGTTTCCATGAAGGCGCCCTTGAGCCAGGTGACGTTGGGCATCTTGCCCACCATGGCACCTCCGCACTCCGCTTGGCTGCCGCCCACTACCTTCGGCTTGACATTGAAGGTCTTTAGCCATAAGCCGAAGTGGGGCTAGATGCAGAGGAAGGCCTAGCACACAACGATGAACGCCGAGATGTTGACGATAAAATTCGGGGCCAGATCATGGAAATCCAGGCCATAGTAGAACATGAGCCCCTGGACAAAGGGGTGAAGTGGGAAGCCCAGTCTGCGGTGGAAATGGGGAAGGAATACCACCCTCTCATGGGTCCCGGGGGTGGGGACGAGCTGCCCCTTGTCGGGGAGCCGGTGCATGATATCGCTGGACAAATATCCCGCCTTGTGCAACTTCTTGATGTGCCCCTCCGTGACGAAGGAGGCCATCCACTTGCCTCCCGCTCCGGACATGGTTGGAGAAGGTCGAGGTGAGATGTGTGGACTTGGGCGCTGGAGCTCGAGTGCGCGAAGATGGATAAGCAAAGGAGGAAGAAGGCGTAGGTGAAAAGGTGGATCCTTATCCCCTATATATGAGCGGACGAAACTATGCGTCCCCACCGGCCTAGTAAAACTCGCTTATCTCCCAAGAGCCGCAATTAATGGTGCGGTTGGGTTACCCACGTCCGTATTGATGAGAATCCCGGAATAAGGGGACACGATCTCTGCTTTGACAAGACGTGCCAAGGAAACCGCTTCGCTAAACGCGCTGAGGTGGAACAATAAAAATGATTCGAATAAAGGCTTGGCCGTGGCATGACGTCATACCACGAAGTACGTCAGCAGATTGAACCTGTGTAAATATTATTCTCTCTACGGTGGTATGTGGAATTTATTTTGCGAGCGGACACTATCCTGGTGTTCAAAATCTTCTATGAATTATTCGGAGGAACCCTCCTTGCAATGCGAAGACAATATGCGCTCCGGACTCATCGTCATTGAAGCCTGGTTCGAGGGCTCTTGAGGAGTCTGGACTAGGGGTGTCCGGATAGCGAACTATCATCATTGGCGGACTCCAAGACTATGAAGATACAAGATTGAAGACTTCGTCCGTGTCCGGATGGGACTTTCCTTGCCGTGGAAGGCAAGCTTGGCGATACGGATATGTAGATCTCCTACCATTGTAACCGACTCTGTGTAACCCTAGCCCTCTCAGGTGTCTATATAAACCGAAGGGTTTTAGTCCATAGGACACATAACAATCATACCATAGGCTAGCTTCTAGGGATTAGCCTCCTTGATCTCATGGTAGATCTACTCTTGTACTACCCATATCATCAATATCAATCAAGCAGGAGTAGGGTTTTACCTCCATCGAGAGGGCCCGAACCTGGGTAAAAACATCGTGTCCCTTGTCTCCTGTTACCATCCGCCTAGACGCATTGTTCGGGACCCCCTACCCGAGATCTGCCGGTTTTGACACTGACAGTCCCCCTATGAAGAAAATCTGGGTTCCTAAAAGGTGCCTTGAAAATCTTCAGGTGAATGTCATCATGACACCACCCATGAATAATAGGAACCCCAGATCAAATTCTTTATATGGATCAAATTCTTCATATGGATCAAAATCTTCATATGGATCCAAGTCCTCATATGGATCAAATTCCTCACGCGGATCAACATCCTCATATGAACATCATCGTGCTAACACTTTTGTTTCGCAAGGAAAGTCTAAGGGCTATGAATATGTGCATTATTCTTCAAACCATTATGTTCATAAGTCCTTGAAGAATTTCTCTGCTTATTCATATGCTTATCCTAACCACTCTTCTGTGAAACAAAGTGCACTGGCTTCTATGCCATCATTTTCTTATGGAACTCGCAGAATGATGAACTTTTTGTCACCCCTCATGATGTGGGTGGTGAAGAAAAAGAACTAATCTCTTATGCAGGGTTAGGTCTCCAGACGAACTTGAAAGTGCGTTATATCGACTAGAGGGGGGGGTGAATAGGCAATTTTTATGAATTCTTCACTGAGGAATTTGCTGGTGAGGAAATTCCTAAATGAAGAACTACTAGCAGCGGAATAAGTACTCAAAAGTAAACATAACAGAATACAAGCATAGTCATCATGACGATATGAAGACAAGCACAGAGTACAGAAAGGGTAAACACGGGATAACACAAGAAAGAAGACAGACAGACTGAAGAAACTGAACTGAGGAAATTGAGAAAGTCTTCAGTCAAAGTCTTCAAACATATATGAAGAGGCACACAACAACAGACATGAGGAAATGAAGGAGTTGAGGAAATAGAATAGTAAGCTCGGTGAAGACGATGATTTGGTAGACTAGTTCCAACTGCTGTCTCAGTTGTACATCTAGTGGGAGTGGCTGAGTATTTAAACTCGAGAACACCCAGTCCCGGACATACAGTCCTCACCGTATTCTCCTTGAACTAAGGTCACACAGACCTCGCCCAATCACTCGTGGTAAGTCTTCAGGTGACTTTCGAACCTTCACAAACTCGGTCACTCGGTGATCCACAATTACTCTTGGATGCTCTAGACCTTGAGGCCTAACCATCTGGAAGAACCACAGTCTTCAAAGGAAACAAGCGTTGGATCCACGCAGGATCAATCTCTTCAGTGATGCTCAATCACTTTGGGTTTGTAGGTGTTGGGTTTGGGTTTTCCTCACTTGATGATTTTCGCTCAAAGTCCTCAGAGGATGGTATGCTCTCAAATGACAAGTGTCAGTTTCTCTCGGAGCAGCCAATCAGCTAGTGGTTGAAGGGGGCGGCTATTTATAGCCTAGGGAGCAGCCCGACATGATAAGACATAAATGCCCTTGTCTGATATGACCGTTAGGTGGGTAGATATTTTGGAACAGCTGGCGCATAGCACAGCAACGGTCGGAATTTTGACTGTCAAAATCCTCAGGGCTATCATGTTCCTCACTGTGTAGGCAATTCACGCTGGCAAATTCCTAACTCCTCAGTCAGAACAAATTCCTCAGAGACCAGAAGAACTTCATCTCTCTCACTGAAGAATATGACTGAACTGTATGAGATTTCCAATGGCTTCACTCGAAGGGATTGGAAGGTGTAGGATTTGAGTTGAGCATCACATGGGAATTTTTCCTTAGTATTTCCTCGACCCCCCTTTAACAGTACGGTGTTTCCTATGACTCAAGAAAGAGAAAATGAAACTACGAAAACAAAAGTCTTCACGCTTCTTGTTCCTCGTATGATTGCCAAGTCTTCAAGGTCACACCAATTTCTTCACTTTCAAACTCTTCAGAAATCCAAAGTCTTCAGTTGAAGAACTTCATTTTTAGGGGTCGACTTTCTCTATAAATATCAAACTCCTCATAGACTTATAGACCTGTGTACACTCACAAACGCATTAGTCCCTTAACCTATAAGTCTTCAATACACCAAAATCACTAAGGGGCACTAGATGCACTTACAATCTCCCCCTTTTTGGTGATTGATGATAATATAGGTTAAGTTTTCAACAGGGATAAACATATGAAGTGTAAATACTGATACTGAGGAATTTGATTGCAAGATATAGAAGAACTCCCCCTGAAGATGTGCATAGTGAGGAATTTGCTTTTGAAGCAATGCACACTTGAAGAGTATACTCATGGAGATCTCCCCCTATATCTTGTAATTCATACACGCATTTGATATATAATATGAAGAATTTGAAATGCATGATGAAATATGGTGATTGATGTAATTCAGCATGCGTGCATTGACATGAATGAGGAATAAGCATGCAGAAGAACACAACAAAAGTATCAGGCCACCATAGAGTTTAAGATTACAACTCAATCCAGCAAAGTCATCAGAAGAATGAGAGTTGTAACTTAGCAAAAAAACGCCCATATAGGATAGTCCGCTTGAAGACTAACTCAAATTTCTCCCCCTTTGTCATCGAATGACCAAAAGGGTTGAAACTGAGGCCTAATGCCCCTGAAGAATATCATGATGATGGAGGAGCGCCAGCGTTGTTAGGGCCTTGAGTCATTGTAGGGCCTGCAGCAGTGTCGTCCATATCTTCATGCTCGTCCGTGGCGCGTGATTAAGAATAGGAGCTAGCCACCAAGGAAGGAACCTTGACCTTCTTGTATTTCTTCGATGGAGGAGCAGACCAGTCAAAGTCTTCCTTGAAGCCCATTTGCTTCAGATCTTCTTCACCGTATAGATGTGACAGAATAGCCCAGGTGCGATCAAACACTTCATAGAGGTAGTAATGGTTTTTCTTCACTGCATTATGTGTAAGTCATGTTGTGAAGAATGGAACCAAACTGACGCTTAACCCACTTGTGGTTTCGATCCACCTTCTGGTGAAGACTTATCAGCAGTTCACGGTCAGTCATCACACGAGGAGCAGTAGCTTGAGGACTTGACTTGGTAGCATTGGCAGCAGAATCATGAGTGGTAGAGTCATCATTGGTGGAGTAAGATGCAGCTTTGCGGAACTGACTTCCAATGGATGAATGCCTTCATTGATAATGGCAGGTGACTTGCCCTTCTCATCAGATGAGGAAATTGTCCGCTTGAGGACTTCAATAGGGGGCAAGTAGCTGAGGTGATTCTGAAAATCAGCCTTGTAGTTGAGTGAAGATCTTGTTATAAGGAATCTCATGATCCACGGCGCGTAAGGCTTCAGCTCAAATGGTGAAAGTGCAACATTCGCCAGAGTCCTCATGAAGAAATCATGATAGTTTATGGGGATGCCATGCATGATGTTGAAAAGCATATTCTTCATCATTCCGATAATTTCTTCATCGGATGAGTCATGGCCTTTGATGGGACTCATGGTCTTCGTCAAAATGCGGTAGATGGTTCTTGGCACATAGAGCAATTCCTTCACGAGGAATTTGGTCCTTGGAGGTTGACCCAGCTTCAGCGGCTTCATGAGCACTTGCATATAGTGAGCAGTGAGTTCAGGCTCATCATACAGACAACGAGCACCATCAGGTGGAGGACTGATCGGCAAGGCACGAAGAAATTCAGAGGCTGGTGCCTTGTAATGAGTGTTTTCAGTCATCCAGTCCAACACCCATGAGTTGACGTCAGCAGCATCACCTGTGATATGCAGAGTTGCGTAGAACTGAAGAATAAGCTCTTCATTCCAGTCAACTATGTCAGAGCAGAAGTTGAGCAAGCCGGCATCATGAAGCATGCTAAGGACTTGAGAGAAGCAAGGCATGGATTCCATGTCCACGTGAGGAATGTGCTCATGGTCGAAGACTTTGTCCTTGTTAAAGAGCACTGAGGAATAGAAGTTGGCCTGGCTGGCAGTCCAGAAACACTTCCTTCTAAGACGAGCATTGTCATAGGGTTTGAATTCAGTGAAGAACACGTGCTCGCCGAAGAAATCATCGGCCTTGAATTTTTGCTTCTTTGAGAAGGGATCCTTTGGCTTGGGCTGAGGAGTGTCAGTCAATTGCATCACCACCTTAGGAATCGCAATCTCAGGTTCCTCAGGCTGAGGAATTTCTGGCTCTTCTGCAGTTTCAGCCTGGGTCTTCAATTCTTCATTAACAATTTCTTCAACACTAGTGGCTGGAATTTCTTCATGAACACTTGGGGTTGCATGAGGTTCTTCGGATCCCACTTGCACTTCAATGGCAGCAGGGGACTGAGGAATTGCTTGGAGTGGAGTGAACATTGGTGAGTTGGGGTGCTGACTGTCCCAAGATTCAATGTTGAGCACAGGAGTGGTACAACCAATGTCCACATCCTCATCTTCTATTTCTTCAACACCTGCCTCTTCAGCAGTGAACTGAGGCATAGGTGAAGAAATGACCGGAGTGGATGGGATCTCATCCACTTCAATTTCTTCGTCCAACTGCTCTGTCGAAGCAGCAGAAGGAGTTTCTTCATCTGATTCATTGGGAATCACATAATATTCACCAAAAGGAACAAGGTCCTTTGATGGCATGGAGGAGACTGGAATGGCATCAATTGGATTGTCAATTGAGCTAGTCAGTGGCTTCATCTTCTTCGGAGCTGAAGAATTTGATGAAGTTGATGCCTTCCTTTTCTTCTCAGCTGCACGCTCTGCAGCCTTGGTCTTCTTCGCATCTAATGCAGATGGAAGGATCGGAGTTTGTGTAGGCGCAGGAGGTGCAGAGGACTTTGGTTCATTTTCCTCAGGCACAACTGATGTAGTTGCCCTGACTTGTTCACTTTCTTCAGGCGCACCACTAGTGGATGTCCTGGCAATATCTTCAGCGGCTAGAATGGAGTCATCAGCCCTGGCACTCTCATTTTCTTCAGCAGCCAGATTGTCATCAGCGGTGCTGGCATGTTCTTCAGTAGGCTGAGCAGAAGCTTCAGCCTGAGTAACTTCAACGTGCATAGGAGGAGCAGCACCTGAAGTGAATTTCCTCGTCAGATTGACGAGCTGCACCTTGACGCCCTTCCAATCAGCATGGTAGCGATCAAATTCATCACTCAGTTGTTTGATTTCAGCTTGCAAGGAAAGGAGCTGATCAGGAGTGAGAGTGAGGACATTGTCCTTGAGGTAGCGCTGTTTCTTGTACTACGCTTTGTTCAAACTTCTGCCTTGTTCAAATTTCCATTTTTCTTCCTCAATGAAGGCAATCAACACATGACTCGACCAGAGTGAGGTTCATCTCCGGCAAAGGCGTGTTAGGGTCCTTGTGCCACAGTCAATGTAGTCGAGGATCAACTTTGGATCCAACATTAGCGGCACATTGCTGCCTTTGGCTCTAGCGCCCCACGCTTGCTGTCTCGATGATTTCGCAAATTCTTCATCATCAGCCTCATCATCATCGAGAGGGCACATGGAAGGCGACACTGCTTCTTTTGAGGACTTGGTGAGCGCCTCGACCAGCGATGGGCCTTTTTTCTTGAGAGAGAGGGACCAGGTGAGGAATTTCGAGCAGCTGAGGAGCTTGCAGATGCTCCTGAGGCAATTGAGAAGCCTTGAGTCCTTTGGCACGAGGTGAGATGCACAGGTGCCGAGGATTTGGTCGGAGCAGTTGAAGACTTTGACGGAGGAGCTGAGGACTTTGATGGAGCAGTCTGAGGAATTGGCCGTGAGGGCCTTGAAGAATCTGGCCTTGAGGGCATAGCAGAGGAGTTTGGCCGTGAGAGCATTGAAGGTGAAGCACTGGACTTATGCGCAAGCTTCTTATGCATTGCCTTCTTTGGCTGACTAGCAGAGGCCTCGGCGGATCTGGCAGCAGAGTCTGTGTTGAATTTCTTCACTGCTTCCTTTGCTTGCTTGGCCAATTTGGCCTGGCGCTTTGCCCATTCATCAGGATAATCCTCACCGCGCTTGAGGCTGGTGGGATCTGCTAATTGGCCTGGTGCCAATGGAGGTCTTGGGCATGGAGGGTTGAGTGCGAATTTCTTCATATACTTGGGAGTAACATATCTGTACTCCCTCCATTCCGGTGACCATCTCCTCTCTATCCTTTGTATGCGCACTTTGCGCTGATTCTTGTCCTCCTTGCCAAACTTGGCCTCATCAGGAGTGCAGTAATCCTTGTATATGTCCTCAGGGATTTCAAATGCAGTATTGACCTCGGGCCTCTTTCCTCCCTTCTGTGGCTTCTTGTCAGCCATTTTCTTCAGCTGAGGAATATGAACAACTGAAGTTTCTGAAGAGGTGTGCAACTTTTCTTCGAGGAATGCTGCAAATGAATTAAGTTGATGAGAACCTAGTGATTCAACAGCGGACATTTGTACCTGTGAACAGAGTATAGTTGCGAGGAATTTGGAGAGCTCATATGCGTTCTCAGAAGGTTTTTCAAAAATAATAGGTTTTGAGGAATTTGACCAGATGAGTCTTGAGGAATTTCACTAAGCGTTCTTTGTCTTAGGTTCCAGAGGTGTATAGATTGAAAATCCACACAATTGAGGAATCTTAAAGAAAATCATTGCTTAGAAAGCGAATCAAGAGCGAGATGACATGTGAGGTATTCATGTGTGTGAAGATTTGAAGAATAAACACCTTTGAAGATTTTCAAGAAAACTTGAGAAACAAAGAGGGCAGTAAAAGTAACTTTTAATTACCCGAAGTGAAGAACGCGACGAACTGGAATGAGTAGATGTGAAGTTCATCGGGTCAGATCTTCCACGCCCTAACTTGGCAGAGGAAGACGGCTACGGAGGCGGCGGAGTGAAGAAATCCATAACCGTGGCGAAAGTCTGATTTAACGATGAGGTCGAGCGAGAAGCTCTTCCTCAACGGCGACGATGAAGTAGCGGCGGCGCTAGGGTTTTGGGAAGCTCGAGCGGGAGAGGGCGCGAGCGAGGTAAAAGTGAAGTGAGGAAGAGACAGGGGTATTTATAGAGGGAGTGAAAAACTGTTCACCCGAGGAAATAGGACGAACGTACCCCTCGCCCTTCTCATTCACGTGACATGTGTCACCCACGTACTAAGAGGTAACGATCGTGTAGGATCGTGGGTGAATAGATAAGTATTGTCATGAGAAGCGGAACGGTTTGGGCGGCAAAGCCGAAAATTCAGATTAGATAAGTTAAAAGTTCCGTTCACAATTTCTTCAGCTGTGAAGGACACAGCGAAGATTTTGAACGAGTTTCAAATAGAACGCACATGAGGAATTTGTGAATAGACTGGGCTGAGTTGAGCATAGAGGGGGAAGGGTCCGATCACATCCACTTAGCAGAAGAAATCAAGTTGAAGAATGAGCAATAAGTGAATGGTGTAGAGGACATAAAACTCATATATATATATATATATATATATATATATATATATATATATATATATATTCAAATGAAGAACAACACCGGAAAGAGTGAAGACAAAGCAAAGTTGAAGAATTTGAAATACAGAGGAATTTAAAAAATGAAGAAAAAACTCAAATTGAAGATTTTCAACTTTGGGTGGTGGCGTAACCCACCGTATAAGAAAGCTGATTTCAGACACCGTGTACAATTGTCGTAGGGCTCTGAGAATCAATTTCTTCACACTTAGAGGGTTAGTCTTCATTGATTTGAAGAAAAACGTTACTTCGTGTGTTGCGCATCTAAGTCATCAAGTCAGCATAAGTGTTAGGATGTGTGTCCATTTCAGAGAACATTCGAAGATTCTAGGATATTTAGCTCACACCGCAACTTGCTAAATCTCTTCTCATCCAAGGGCTTAGTGAAGATATCGGCCAGTTGATCTTCAGTGCTGACGTGGTCGATGGAGATGTCGCCCTTCAACACATGATGACGAAGAAAATGATGACGAATCTGGATGTGCTTGGTCTTGGAGTGCTGAACTGGGTTATGAGCAATCTTGGTAGCACTCTCATTGTCATAGTAGAGAGGCACATTCTTCACGTTGACGCCATAGTCCTTGAGTGTTTGCTTCATACATAGTAGTGGAGCACAGCATGATCCAGCAGCAATGTACTCAGCTTCTGCAGTGGAGAGTGATACGCAGTTCTGTTTCTTCGAGGACCAACAGACCAAAGATCGTCCGAGGAAATGACATGTGCCTGATGTTGACTTGCGGTCCACACGATCGCCAACATAGTCAAAGTCTGAATATCTGATGAGATCAAAAGAAGAGCCCTTGGGATACCATAATCCAAGTGTTGGTGTGTGAGCTAAGTATCAAAGAATATGCTTCACAACCTTATGGTGTGATTCCTTCGGTACGGTGTAGCTTGAAATCGGGCACACATGCAAACACTAAGCATAATATCCGGCCTAGATGCACATAGGTACAATAAAGAGCCAATCATGGAGCGGTATACCTTTTGATCGAAGTCTTGACCATTTTCATCAGTGCACAGATGGCCATTTGTGGGCATTGGAATTTTGACCCCTTTGCAATCTTGCATGCCGAATTTCCTCAAGACGTCCTTGAGGTATTTCTCCTGAGATATGAATATCCCATTGCGCTCTTGACGAATTTGAAGACCTAAAAAGAATTTCAATTCTCCCGTCATAGACATTTGATATTCTTCACTCATCATATAGGCAAATTCATCACTATATCGTTGGTCAGTACAGCCAAAAATGATATCATCAACATATATTTGGCACACAAACAATTCATCATCATAAGACTTAGTGAAAAGAGTTGGGTCGAGTGAACTGGGTTTGAAGCCTTTCTTCATGAGGAATTCCTTCAAAGTATCATACCACGCCCGAGGGGCTTGCTTGAGGCCATACAGGGCCTTGTTGAGATTGAAGACTTTGTCGGGATTCTTTGGATCTTCAAAACCTGTTGGTTGAGCAACATATACTTCTTCCTCAAGCTTACCATTGAGGAATGCACTTTCCACATCCATTTGTTGTAAGATAATATCATGATGGTTAGCATAAGCAAGTAATATGCGAAAAGCCTCAAGTCTAGTAACAGGTGCAAAAGTTTCATCGAAGTCAATTCCTTCAACCTGTGTGTAGCCTTGAGCTACAAGCCGTGCCTTATTCCTCACCACAAGGACATCTTCATCTTGCTTGTTGCGGTAGATCCACTTTGTGCCAATAATGTTGTGCTTGCAAGGATCTGGACGTTTGACCAGTTCCCAGACGTTGTTGAGCTCGAACTGATGTAATTCTTCTTGCATAGCCTGAATCCACTCGGGCTCGAAATGCTTCATCTACCTTAGTGGGCTCTGTGATAGAGACAAAAGCAAAGTGCCCACAAAAGTTAGACAAGTGTGAAGCTTTTGGCGTGTGAGAGGACACGGTGCTTCAATGTCATTGATGATCTTCTCGATTTGCACTTCGTTTGCAATACGAGGATGAGCGGGATGTCTTCGAGGAATTTGATCTGCATTTTCTTTAGGTGCATTTCCTCAACACCATTTTCTTGGTCGCCATTCGGCGTTCATCACGTTCGAATGAATTCTTGATGAGATTCTTGATGGGAATGACATCCCCAGTGGCTTTGAACTTGATAGAATCCTCAGGTGTTGGTTCATCTATCACAGAAGGTAGGTGCTCTCTTTGCGAGCCATTAGTTTCATCGAACCGCACATCCATAGTTTCAACAACCTTGTGAAGAACGTTGTTGAAGACTTTGTAGGTGTGCGAGTCCTTTCTGTAACCAAGCATGAAACCCTCATGTGCTTTCGGTGCAAATTTAGAATTGTGATGGGGATCTCTAATCCAACATTTAGCACCGAAGACTTTGAAGTAACTCACATTGGGTTTCTTGTAAGTGAGGAGTTCATAGGCAGTCTTCTTGAAGAATTTGTGAAGATATACTCTATTGATGATGTGGCACGCAGTATCAATTGCCTCACTCCAGAAACGACGAGGCGTCTTGTATTCATCAAGCATAGTGCGAGTCATCTCAACAAGAGTTCTGTTCTTGCGCTGCCCGACACCATTCTGTTGAGGAGTATAAGGAGCAGATAACTCATGAGTAATACCAAGTGCATCAAGATAGTCATCAAGACCGGAATTCTTGAACTCAGTTCCATTGTCACTCCTGATGTGCTTGATCTTCACACCAAAGTTGGTTGAAGCCCTCGAGGAAAATCATTTGAAGACTTCTTGCACCTCATGTTTGTAAGTGACAATGCGTACCCATGTGTAACGAGAGTAATCATCAACAATAACAAAGCCATATAGAGATGCATCATTTGTAACAGCAGAATAATGATTAGGACCAAAGAGATCCATGTGAAGCAATTCAAATGGTCGAGTGGTAGTCATGATAGTCTTCGCTGGATGCTTGGCCTTTGTCATCTTCCCAGCTTCACAGGCTCCGCATAAGTGATCCTTGAGGAATTTGACATTCTCAATGCCAATGACATGCTTCTTCTTTGAGAGCGTGTGCAGATTCCACTTGCCAGCATGACCAAGTCGTCGATGCCATAGCCAGCCTTCTGAAGCTTTTGCAAGTAAGCATACGGCCGGTTGTGGTCCTGTAGAGAAATCAACAATGTACAAGTCTCCTCTCCTAAAGCCTCCGAAGACTTTGGAATTGTCAGCTTCCATGATCACCACACAATGATACTTTCCAAAGACAACAACCATATCAAGATCACAAAGCATTGAGACAGACATGAGGTTGTATCCTATGGACTCGACAAGCATGACTTTGTCCATGTGTTTGTCCTTAGAGATCGCAACCTTACCTAGACCCAATACCTGACTTTTGCTTTTGTCAGCGAAGATGATATGCTTCAAATGTGACGGTGATAAAGGAGCATCCATCAATTGATTCTTGTCACAAGTCATGTGATTTGTACATCCACTATCGAGGACCCACTCATTTTCTTTGGGTTGATAATCCTGCAGATGAATTAGTGCAACTTACGAACTCATATACTTCATCAGTGAAGAATATGACATCAATATCATCAGATCAATTTCATCAAGCAATAGAACAGATAAATTGGTAGGAGGACGTGTGAAATGAAGGTTCATTTCATCATGATTAGCCTGCGTCCTATCAGGCATTGTTCAGGTCTCCAGCAATTTCTTCAGATGTTTCGAGCACGTCTGGAGACCTGACCCTGCATAAAAGATTAGTTCTTTTTCTTCACCACCCACATTTGAAGGGGTGGCAAAGAATTCATCACTCTGCGAGCACCATATGAGAAAGGTGGCATAGACACCAGTCCACTTAGTTTCACATAAGAGGGGTTGGGTAACCATATGAATAAGCAGAGAAATTCTTTGAGGACTTATGAACATAATGATTTGAAGAGTAATGCTCATATTCATAGCCCTTAGCTCTACCCTGCTAAATAGAAGGATTAGCACGATGATGATCATATGAGGACTTTGATCCTTTTGAGGAATTTGATCCACGTGAGGAATTTGGTCCATATGAGGACTTGGATCCATATGAAGAATTTGGTTCATATGAAGAAGTTGATTTGGGATTCCTATTCTTCACAGGTGGTGTCATGAGGACATTCACCTGAAAACTTTGAAGGCAACTTTTGGGAACCCAGATTTTCTTCATAGGGGAACCTATCGTGGAATTGTCACGCCAGATGTCCTCGTGAAAGGACTTAGTTGTGGAGCCATCGCAACTAGGAAGCTTGAAGGGGTTAATCGGGACAAAGGACACGAGAGGTTTATATTAGTTCGGCCCCTTACGGTGAAGGTAAAGCCTACGTCTAGTTGGGTTGGTATTGATGTTTCGATGACCAGGGAGCGAGATACGCTATACCCGGCTCTCGATGAGTTGTTTCTTACCCTAAGCCGCCAGCGGGTCGTCCCCTTATATACACAGGTGGACGCCCTACGGCTTACAGAGTCCCGGCCGACTCATAGACAGTGTCCGGCTCGGTGACTAATTAACTCTACCTTATGTTACAAGTCATGCCATCATGGCGGTTTACATACTATGGGCCTTAAGCCACCTGTAGGCCTTAGACCCTTCATTGAACCGCCATCTTCTTGCTTGGTCTTGGGCTTCTTTCGGGTGAGTCTTCTTTGCATAATCCGGCCCCCTCCTGGGCGGCTTACAAAAATAGTTATATCCCCAACATTAGGCCCCAGATTGACTTGAACCGGTTCATATCAATCTTAAAATACCTTAAGAAATAAATCTTCAGCCTTCTGCCTGTACAAAAGGTTATCTTTAACCCGCCGTGACATCATCTTTTGGATCCATGTTAACCCGTCGTGACGTGATCTTTACTTAAATTCATTCTTTATTCCACTGTATTCTCCAACGGATCTTTGCTTTTACTGACTGTTCCGAAAACCGAGGCATCGGGGCCGCTGGATAATAATGTTTATCTCCTCGTTTCTCGCGGCGTCTCAGTCAGCCCTCCCTTATAAATAGGCACGACCTAGGTCTTCTTCATTCTCTCCCTCAGTCGTCTTCTTCCTCTCGCTGCTTCTCTGCCGCTCGAGTTCCGCCGCCACCGCCGTCGCAGATCTCCTCGTCTTCACCAATTCAGGCCGCTGCATCAACCTGGTTTGACCAGAAAAAACGCGACGACCCTTCGCAGCAACCCTGCATTTGTAAGTTTCCCCCTTCTTGTTCCTCAGATCCGCATTAGGACCTTCGAGTTCCTCGGTGTTCTTCGCCGTTCATTAATAACCCCTCCTAGATTTCATCTCCACCGCCATTTCTTGATCTTGAAGATAGTATAAACTGATGTAGTAGCTAGTTCGCATCCATTTCAAACGCAAGTAGGTCCATTTCCATTGCACAGAGGCCCTGTTCAAGCCCTTGAGCTTCATCTGTGCCAGTTCTAGGTCTAGAAATTTTTCTTTTTAGAACAGCTGTTTGATCCAAAATAATAGCCGTAACTTGTGAAACCTGTTTGTTCCACTCTAAAATAAAAAACTGCCTCCGTCGAATAGGTTTAACCACAACTGTCCATGTGGCGGTTTAAGTAAATGACACTGATCTGTGAACCTTGCTTGCTTCTCGCGACTTAAGAAAATTTAATCGCTCTTGACACTGTAGCGGTTTAAATATTGCTGCATAATTACCCATATGTCATTAGGCCCTTCTTAAGCCGCCATCTTGAATAGACTTAAAATGTTTTCCTCCGGTTAAATTTGTACCGAACTTCTCATTTTGTCATAGGCTTCCATTTATGTCATGGCACCTAAGGCGGCCAAGGCTCCTGTGACCTGTAACTGGGTCCCCTCCACAGTCACAAAAAGTAAACTGTCTGATTTTGTGAAGTCTGGCCATCTGCCCAAGAAGGAGGTCATGTTTTATCGTGCCCCTGACCCATCCGAGGAGAAACCTCAACCCAAAGAAGGGGAGGTGATAGTTTTTACGGATCACATGAGCCGGGGATTTGCACCACCCGGTTCAATATTCTTCAGGGATGTTTTGCATTTCTTTGACCTTAGACCTCAAGACATCGGACCCAATTCCGTGTCAAATATTTGCAACTTTCAAGTCTTCTGCGAGGTGTACCTGGGAGAAGAGCCCAATCTGCTTTTGTTCAGAGAACTTTTTTAGTTAAACCGGCAGAATGAACGTGCCAACGGGCCCAACCTTGAACTTGGTGGCATTTCGATTCAGCGGCGGAGAGACTGCCTTTTTCCTTATGCAGAACTGCCGAGTCATCCAAAGGATTGGAATTAGATGTGGTTCTATTGCCAGGACACTTCTCCGGCTGATGAGAATCCTCTGCCCGGCTTCCGCACTCTGCGCCTTGAGTCCAACCACTCACTGGCGGATAACTTTCTGCAATTGAACGTCTGCCACTTGCTCCCACCATAAGAAAAATTAAAGCTCTTTTGGGAAACGGTTTAGATGGCATCGACCTGGTCCGAGTCTGGGTTACTTGGCGAGTGCTTCCGTTAAGCCGACCCGACAATAATGTGCACTTACTCAAAGTAGAAGGATGACCCATCGTCATAGTCCCGATGACTTGCCAGATGATGTGGTGGAGGCTATGACCCAAACGTTGCTAAAAGAGGGCACAGTGACTAGTAACGCCTTTGGCTTACTTCCTTTCTGCAAGAAGAACCCAGCCCCCGCAGTGAGTCATCAATCCTCAATGAATACTCTTTTACTGTATTACACCTTACTTTTACTTATAACCTCTTTATCTTTTTCACAGGCTGATGACAACTTTTGGAAGGTCAAGTATGACGATGAGGCTGCCAAACAGGCCAGAGCGGCCAAGAGAACTGAAAGGAAAGCCACTAAGATGGGAACTTCAAGGAAGAAGAAGCCAAGCACTTCAGATTTACTCAAATTGGATGACACTTCTGAGGATGACGAAGTGGTAATCCTTAATTCTCTTGACTCCTTTGTCATTATTTTATTGACATTCTATCTTTTCAGGAGGATACGGGAACAACCAAGCGGTTGACGAAGAGGTAACTAAAATCTCCTCCGACTCAGAGCATTTGCCAAAGCAAAAAATCTGAAGGGTGACACGGAAAGTAAGATTTTCACATCCTCTAGCTTATCAAGATCCTCGATTTCTTTTGAAGCAACAACAGCTTGAAAGCCGGAGGCAGACGCGGACCAGCAAGGATGTAGAGCTCTCCTCCGGCTTACCTGACATAACCCGGAAGCGTCGGACTGAGGTTATCTCTGAGTTACGTTCTGTTTTACCTTTGGCGGGTTTAATTCGCCAACCTCTCAATTCATCCGACTCCAATTATTAGGATACTTCTCCTTCCTCCGGCGAGTCTATGCAATCTAACATGCCGGCTTTCAAAACTGCCCCCGGGTAATGTAACCTTGTGTATCTTATGCTTTACCTTACTCATGCGTTTATATTCATCCTTCTGCCTTTGTTGACAGCATGCAAGTGAAGCCTAGTAAGAGGGCAAAGAAGAGTAAGCCGTCCCATGACCCGATCGTGACTGAACCGGCGCTTGACACGTCTGCTCCTGATAGTTCCACCCATCAGCCGCCACCTGAACCAGCCTCTGACATTCCAGCACCAACCTTCGATCCACCCGCCGAAGATACGCTCAACAGCTCTGATAATCCGGAAGCTCCTAGCCTGGTCAAGACAAATGACCCGGAAGTTGAGATTCTGAAGAGTCAGTTTGTTGAGCCAGGGTGGCCCACTGTCCTGGCCAAATGTACTGCTAAGGAGGAACTCATAGAACGCCGAAAGGCCAAGCTAGACATTACTGATTATACTCACTTAAGCATTGGAGATATAGTCTCTGGCTATCTTAATCAACTACATAACAGCCGTGACCTGGAAATTGACATGGTGAAGCAGATACAACAAAAATCTGAGGTATACCTTTATGCCCCTTTTCTGAATCATATTTATCAGATCAGCCCCCAAGTCTATTGCTTATGAATAAATATGCTATAGACTTAGAAAACTGCTTACCACTGTTTTGTCCGTTTAGAAAGAAGAAACTTAACCCGTTGTAACATGATACCTTGAACTTGCGATACACATTAGCCCCCAAGTGTCAAGTATCTTTACTTGTAAAGTGCTTGGGACTTAATTTGCATGAATCGGCATTGTAAGTTAAAATTCTTAAGCATGCATTAGCCCCCAAGTGTCAAGTATCTTTGCTTGCAAAGTGATTGGGGCTTAATATTATCTTACCATGATTCTGATTATAACCCGACATCATTGCAGACCACCATAAGCCAATTTGAGTCGGGGATTGCTGACCTGAAGAGCCGTCTGACAGCTCAAGAACTTGAAACTCAAAAGGCCAACTCCAAATTTGAATTCAGCATCTCTGAACAAGAGAAGTTGAAGAAGAATTTTGAGTCAGAGAAGAAAATCTGGTCTGATGAAAAGGCTTCACTGGTGACCCGGGCCGAGACGGCAGAGGCATCACTTGCAGAAGCAATAACCGAGCTGTCTGACTTAAAGCGCCAGATATCTCAAATGGTCTCAGCCATCTTCGGTAAGTTACTGTATATAACCTCAAACATTGTAATCCTTCCTTTGATGACTATTGTAATCGTTATCTCCGGCTCACTTTGTACTTGTGAACGCAGGCCCAGGAGCACAAACCTCAAGCAGAATATGTTGATCAAGCTGAAAGCGGTTTATACTCTAGTGGAGCAGCTGTACATCGGGTCACAACGTGCTTTGGCCGTTGTAGCTTTGTCAAATAACACTCCCCACCTCCTGCAAGACGTGCTGAAGTGCCTTGCTATACTGCCTCAATGGATCCAAGATCTAAGGCAGACGTCCTCAAGAGTCGGGACCATAGTCGCGTTGAGCTGGGCGAAAGCATGGATTCCAGAACTAGACCCGGCCGACCTCGCTCTTGGATACCCGAGTCTAAAAGAAGATGGGACCATATTTGATGATCAGGATTTCATCGCCTGTGTCAAAGACATACGCCACGTGGCTACCCTCATTGGGAACGACGCTGACCTTACCAAGTATCAGCCGGGCTATGATAGTGAGAACCGGAGAATTCCAACACCTCCCTATGATCAAGTCAGCCTGATTCCTCCAACTCGTAAGCATACCTTTGCCTCGGAAGTGGACCTGGCCAGTTTAATAGATGACAAAGCTAAGTTTGAAGCCTTGAGTGGCATTGACTGGGCCTCATCAACCTTCCAGGACAAAGCAACCGACGGAGAGGCGGAGAAGGATAACCCAGAATCTTCAAGCCCGCCAAAGGAGTAAACCGCCAGGCGTTTATGACTTTGCAAAAACAATGCTTCGTTATTCAGACTCGGGGAGTCTTGTAATAGGGTAGAAAAACTTCTCAATTTTGTCATGCCTTTGCACATGTTGATGGCGCTTAATACTTTCATAAGTCGCCATCAGCTATATATTTCCAGCTTATGTTGATCGTTTATTTCCTTGACGTTAAATTTGCTTGCCTTATCCTGCATATGAAACAAGTAAAATTCCCTTGGCGGTTTATCGCATTGGGGGTCACATAAGGTATTGATAACCCAGAGGGCGAACCCAAAATATCATACACAGGCCGGTTTATGATTATATTTGTTAAACATAATCACAATAGCATACCTGCGATCCCCTTGGTCATCTTACCTGCTTATATGGCCTTCAATATGCGGCTAAATCCAACTCATGAAAGTTGGAATCATATAATGTTCACCTGGCACTTTAACAACCTGGGGTGATCAATATTAAGCCGGAAGAACAAAAAAAACATCTCATAGCGCTAAAAAGGTCTCAAGATAGTCAAATAGTTATGCTTATGAAATATAATGGATAATAAACAATATTCAAAGGCTTCCGATTCGAATACGATCAGTAAACCATTCGAAAGGGGTTAAGCCAAGATTCGGATATGATCATATAGCCCCCAGTGGCTTTGGCGATGCCGATCAAGTGGGTATCGATAGCTATGTTCTCTTTGGTTCGAATACGACCTATGTTTGAACAGGAAGCCCCCAAGTGACCACAAGAGTTGTTTAATGACGCTGATTCGAATACGATCCACGTCAGACCCAAACGGGTTAAGCTATGATTCAAAGATGATCAAGAAGCCCCCAAGTGGGTTTGGCAGTATGCCGATCAAGTGGGTATCGACAACTATGTTCTCTTTGGTTCGAATACGACCTATGTTTGAACAGGAAGCCCCCAAGTGACCATGGCTAGATTCAGATATGATCATAAGCCAGACCAAAGGGAAAGCCGGATTCAGATGTGATCCGCTCCCTGTTGGTTGTCTCCACCACCTGATAAAGAAGACATATAAAACTTTGAGGGTAAAAAGGACAGAGGTCCTGCTTTATATAGTATATACATTGTCAAAATATATACATCTTGAGAGCCGGTGGCTCAAGTATAGTAAGGCCGGAGATGAGCAATATTCCACGGCCGGCGGGTCTCCTCCTCCGACTTACGTGAGTCTTTGTGCTCTCGAACATCAATGAGGTAGTATGACCCGTTGTGCAGATTCTTGCTGACCACAAAGGGTCCTTCCCAAGGTGGGGATAGCTTGTGCATGTCAGACTGATCCTGGATGAGCCGGAGCACCAAGTCGCCTTCCTGAAAGGTTCTACTCCTAACCCGGCGGCTGTGGTAGCGGCGCAAGTCTTGTTGATAAATCGCCGAGCGAGCTATTGCCAAGTCTCGCTCCTCATCCAACAAGTCAAGTGCATCCTGACGAGCTTTTTCATTGTCAGCCTCAACGTAAGCCGCCACGCGGGGTGAATCATGCTGGATGTCACTTGGCAGGACTGCCTCTGCACCATACACCATGAAGAAAGGTGTGTAGCCTGTAGATCTGTTAGGCGTAGTGTTGATGCTCCACAATACAGAGGGTAACTCCTCCACCCAACAACTGGGAGTCCGCTATAAGGGGACAAAGAGCCGGTGCTTGATACCCTTCAGGATCTCTTGATTAGCTCTTTCTGCTTGACCATTGGATTGAGGATGAGCAACAACCGAGACATCAAGCCGGATATGTTCTCGTTGACAGAACTCTTCCATGGCACCCTTGGAGAGATTAGTGCCATTATCAGTTATAATGCTGTGTGGAAAACCAAAACGAAAGATCAACTTTTTCATGAACTGAACCGCCGTGGCTGCATCACACTTACTGACTGGCTCTGCCTCAACCCACTTCGTAAACTTATCCACTACCACAAGGAGGTGTGTCTTTTTATCCTTACACCTCTTGAAAGGCCCAACCATGTCAAGCCCCCAGACTGCGAACGGCCAAGTGATTGGAATCATCCTCAACTCTTGAGCCGGCACATGAGCTCGTCGTGAGAATTTTTGACATCCGTCATATTTACTGACTAGATCCTCCGCATCAGCATGAGCCGTCAGCCAATAGAAACCATGATGGAAGGCCTTGGCCACAAGAGATTTTGACTCGGCATGATGGCCAAAATCCCCTTCATGGATCTCACGGTATCTCTGCCCTCCTCAGGCGTATTACACACGCTAAAACGCCCAATGATGCTTCGTGATGTAACTCGCCATGAACAATTGTCATAAATTTGGACCGCCTTACGATTTGTCTTTCCAAGGTCTCATCCTCAGGCAACTCTCCCCGGGTCATATAGGCCAAATATGGTTCTGTCCAATCCGGGACGACGTGAACAGCTGCCACTAGCTGTGCCTCCGGGTCTGGCACTGCTAGTTCTTCCTCTGTAGGCACCTTGACAGAAGGATTATGCAAAATAGCGAGGAAGGTGTTAGGCGGCACCGGCTTACGTTGAGATCCCAGCCGTCTTAAAGCATCAGCCGCCTCATTCTTCCTTCGATCAACGTGCTCCACTTGATAACCTTTGAAGTGCCCAGCCACAGCATCTACTTCACGACGATAAGCCACCATAAGGGGATCCTTGGAGTCCCACTTGCTCGACACTGCTGGGCCACGAGATCTGAATCGCCCAAGCACCTTACCCGGCTCAAGTTCATCTCTTTAGCCATCTGGAGACCATGGAGTAAGGCCTCGTACTCAGCTGCATTGTTAGTACAAGGAAACATAAGCCGGAGCACATAACAAAATTTGTCACCTCGAGGGGAAGTTAAAACAACTCCAGCCCCCGAGCCTTCTAACTGCCTGGACCCGTCAAAGTGAATAGTCCAATAAGTATTATCTGACTTCTCCTCAGGTGCCTTCAACTCTGTCCAATCATTGATAAAGTCCACCAAGGCCTGAGACTTAATAGCAGTACGCGGCATATATTTCAAACCATCAGGCCCAAGCTCAATAGCCCACTTGGCGACTCGTCCTGTGGCCTCCCTATTCTTGATGATGTCTCCCAAGGGGGCAGAACTTACCACAGTTATAGGATGACTTTGAAAGTACTGCTTCAACTTCTGGTTTGCCATAAACACTCCATAAACAAGTTTCTGCCAATGTGGATGCCTTTGTTTAGACTCAATGAGCACCTCACTGATGTAGTAAACCGGCCGTTGAACCGGATGCTCTTTGCCTGCTTCCTTACGCTCCACCACGATGGCAACACTGACAGCTCGTGAATTAGCAGCCACATATAACAACAATGGATCTTTATCGATGGGAGCCGTAAGGACCGGTGGCTCAGACAACTGTCTCTTTAAATCTTCAAAGGCAGCATTAGCAGCATCACTCAAGACAAAAGTGTCTGTTTTCTTCATCATCTGAGACAGTGGTAGGGCCTTCTCACCTAACCGGCTTATGAACCGGCTTAAAGCGGCCACATGACCCGCCAGTCGCCGAACATCATAGATGCACGCCGGTTTAGCCAGAGAGGTGATTTCCTTGATCTTCTCCGGATTAGCTTCAATGCCTCTGTTTGAGACCAGAAAACCCAAGAGCTTGCCTGCAGGTACACCAAACACACACTTGGCCGGGTTAAGCATCATCTTATAAGCTCGGAGAATATCAAAGGTCTCTTTCAAGTCAGATATCAAGGTTTCCTTCTCTCTGGACTTCACCATGATGTCATCCACATAAGCATGAACATTGCGCCCAATTTGATCGTGGAGACAGTTCTGCACACATCGCTAATAAGTCGCCTGAGCACTCTTGAGCCCAAATGGCATAGATACATAACAGAAGGCTCCAAACGGAGTGATGAAAGCCGTCTTCTCCTGGTCCTTCAATGCCATTTTGATCTGATGATAACCAGAGTAAGCATCCAAAAATCTTAAACGCTCGCAACTCGTCGTAGCATCAATGATTTGATCAATACGGGGGAGAGCAAAGGGATCAGCCGGACAAGCCTTATTTAAGTCCGTGTAATCCACACACATCCGCCAGGTGACGTTCTTCTTAAGCACAAGCACCGGGTTAGCCAACCATTCCGGGTGAAAAAATTCAACGATAAACCCGGCCGCTAAGAGCCGGGCGACTTCCTCTCCAATGACTTTCCGTCTCTCTTCGTTGAACCATCGAAGAAAGTGCCTGACCGACTTATACTTTGGATCAATATTGAGAGTGTGCTCAGCGAGTTTCCTCGGTACACCCAGCATGTCAGAAGGTTTCCATGCAAAGATGTCCCGGTTCTCACGGATGAACTCGATGAGCGCGCTTTCCTATTTAGGATCCAAATTGGTACTGATGTTGAATTGCTTTTAAGAGTCGCCTGGAGTAAAGTCAACAAGCTTCGTCTCAGCGGCCGATTTAAACTTCAACGCTGGGCCTTTCTCTGTAGTAGGCTTCTTCAGGGAGGTCATATCCGCCGGGTCAACATTATCTTGATAAAATTTTAGCTCTTCCGCTGCACAAGCAGACTTAGCATAAGCCGCGTCGCCTTCTTCACACTCCAAGGCTTCCTTTCGACTCCCATGCACAGTGATAGTGCCCTTGTAACCCAGCATCTTGAGCTGCAAATAAACATAACATGGTCGTGCCATGAATTTAGCATACGCCGGCCGCCCAAACAGAGCATGATACGGATTCCTGATTTTAACCACCTCAAATGTCAATTTCTCAGCCCTGGAGTCATACTCATCTCCAAAGGCCACTTCCAGTTCAATTTTGCCAACTGGGTAAGCCGACTTACCAGAAACCACCCCATGAAAAATAGTGTTGGATGTCCTCAAATTCTTATCAGTTAATCCCATGCGTCGAAAGGCCTCATAATAGAGGATATTGATGCTGCTACCTCCGTCCATGAGTACCTTAGTGAATTTGTATCCACCAACCTGAGGCGCTACCACCAAGGCTAACTGACCCGGATTATCAACCCGTGGAGGGTGATCTTCTCTGCTCCATACAATGGGTTGTTCTGACCACCTCAAATAACAAGGAACTACCGGCTCAACAGAATTCACGGCCCTCTTATGAACCTTCTGATCACGTTTGCACAAGCTAGTGGTAAACACGTGATACTGCCCACTATTCAACTGATTCGGATGGCTTTGATAACCCGACTGCTGCTGTTGTTGCTCTCCTTGACCAGACTGCTATTGATTATAACCGCCTTGATGTCCCTGAAAGCCGGAGTTTGAGCCGCCGCCCGGGCCATGAAAACTGCCAGCTCCTGAACCGCTGCCGGACCCAGAATTGTCACCAAACGTGTTGGAATTCTTAAAAGCCTTCATGATCACGCAATATTTCCATAAGTGGGTGGCGGGTCGTTCCCGGATGCCATGTCTCGGGCAAGGCTCGTTGAGTAGCTGCTCAAGAGATGGGCCTGACCCGCCAGATCGAGGGGGCGGCTTGCCCTTACATCTCTGATTGTTACCTTGTGCATTGACGTTGGCTACAAACTCCGGGTTACCATCCGCCTTACGCTTATTGCCTCCTTGATTCATCGGGTTATGCTGCTGACCCTTTCCATTGCTGTCGGGGATATACCCCGCGGTGTAACCCGCTGGATGTATGACCCGGCTGGAGCATGGCGACTCACTGGTGACCCGCCTGGAGCTTGGGGATTCACGGATAACCCGCCCGATATTGGCGACTCATTAGTAACCCGGCGGGCGGGTCAGATGGACAACAAGGCCCAAAGCCCAGAATGCCGGCTCACGTTATGATGGGCCGGCTTAAGAGGAAAGGGATGACAAATATTTCCATTATGAGGAAGCAAGACCCGGACTTGTATTTAGCTTGTAAGAGAAGATAGACTAGTCCTAGTCCTACTAGGACTCCACATGTAACCCGCCCCTCTAACTTATATAAGGAGGGGCAGGGCTCCCCAAAGAAAGGAGGAAGCAACAAGAAACAATATCTAGGGCTAGACAAAAAGGGGGAGCCGGCTTATGCAGCGACTCCCTCATGAGCATAATGAGACCTAGCCTCCAACAGCATGTAGGGCTATTACCGGATGATGTTTACCGAAAAAGGCTTTCGCCCCGCTTTATAGATAAAGCCAATCGCCACAAGACATATAGCCATAACAGGTTCACACACACGCACCCAAGTACCACAACAAAGTCATAAGGTTCTGCTGAGGGCACAACTCAACAAGCCCAAAGAAAGATAAAAAGAAACAAAACGAGACCATCGCAGGTCTAGTCAGGCTCCGGTGGCGGCGGTGGCGGCGGGGGCGATAGGGGGACGACCATCGAGCGAAGATCGATGATGAAGGAAGAGATGGCGTCGCGCTCCAGGGGACGGCTAAGCGGCCGCCAAAGCTACAGGAAACCCGAGAATTTGTAGAGGGAGTAGCACGAGGAAGGGGGGTACGCTCGATCACAAGCTTATTACGAACAGTCCAAAGAGTCCAGGCAAGGACCCCAACCTCCAGCCACCTAATGTGGCGGGAGGACGAGGGGGACGCTTGGAGTTCAGCAAATAAGTCGGGGAAGTTGGAGTGAGTCCAACTTCCCCCGAGAATCTCGCGAAAGCAGCTCCAGAGGAACCGGGCGGAAGCGCAAGCGAAGAAGATGTGGTTGGAGTCCTCGGGGACAGCACAGAGGGGGCAGATACCAGTGCCCGGGCCATTACGCTTGCGGACCTCCACCCCGGATGGGATTCGTCCACGGATCCACTACCACATGAAGATGCGGATCTTCAGTGGGAGACGGACGGACCACACCATCAAGAGGGGGGAGCAGAGGAGGGGGCAATGGCCAAGTAAAGTGATTTGGTAGAGAACTGGCCCGACGGCTCCAAGTGCCAACGCACACGGTCTTGGGCTCCATCCACCAACAGCTCATGCAGAGCGACACAATCAAGCAACTCACGCCAGGCGGCGGATTCCGCAGGTCCAAATGGCCGACGGAAAGAGAGGCGCCCTAAGTCAATAAGGGCCCTATCAACAGATATCATGGGGTCGACGGAGATAGAGAATAGGATGGGGAAGCGAGCCGCAAAGGGGGAGTCGCCGGCCCAGCGGTCAAACCAGAAGAGCGTCGAGAGGCCAGACCCTACCGAGATAGAGGTACCAATGCGGAGCACAGGGAGGAGCTGGACGAGGGACTGCCAGAACTGAGAACCGCCCGACTTCTGGCAGAAGGCAATGGGTTGGCCGCGCAGGTATTTATTCCGGATAATGTCCAGCCAGAGGCCACCATGACCCTGCGTGATGCGCCACAGCCACCGGGATAGGAGGGCAATATTCATCCACTTAGAGAACATGATTCCCAAGCCACCCTGCTCCCTGGGCTTGCAGATGTCAGGCCAGCTGACCATGTGATACTTCTGCTTGCCGTGCTCGCCAGGACAATAGAAGCGGGACTGAATTTTGGCGATCTCCTTATGGAGAGATTCGTGGAGGCTGTAGAAACTCATAAGAAATAAGAGGAGGCTGGAGAGGGAGGAGTTGATAAGAATAGTCCGGGCCTCCTTAGAAAGCCACCTCCCCTGCCAGGGCTCGCATCTAGTCTGGAGCTTGGTCACGGAGGGGCGAAGATCGGCGGCCAAGAGGCGCGAGTCGCTGATGGGCGTCCCAAGGTAGGTAGTGGGGAACGAGCCCAGGCGGCAATTAAGTCTATTGGCAATGGCCACCGACTCCTCGGGAGAGTATCCCATCACCATAACATCGCTCTTATCGAAGTTGATCTTGAGGCCCGACATCTGTTGGAAGCAAAGGAGGAGGAACTTGAGGTTGGTGATGTCCATCTCCGAGCCTTCAACCATGATGATCGTGTCGTCGGCATACTGGAGGATGGAGATTCCCGAGCCCCCAGAGAGATGGGGGGTAATACCTCAGAGGTGGCCAGCGGCTTTAGCCTTATCTAGAATGGAGGCCAAAGCGTCCACGACCATATTGAAGAGGAACGGGGAGAAGGGGTCGCCTTGGCGCACCCCACAAAGGGTAGGGAAGAAGGGGCCGATCTCGCCATTATCGTTGACCATTGCAGGCATCAAGAAGAGACCATTTGCATGACTCTCGTGATCCACCGGTCATCAAAGCCCTTTCGCAGAAGGACTTCCCTAGGGAAGGGCCAGCTAACCGTGTCATAGGCTTTGTGAAAATCAATCTTCAGAAAGACCGCCTTCAGGTGTTTGACCCGGACTTCATGAAGGACCTCGTGCAGCACCAGGACACCATCCAAAATGTACCGACCCTTAATGAACGCATATTGGTTAGGGTGGGTAATCCGGTCTGCAAGCAGGGTCGCCCTATTGACGTACCCCTTGGCCAGGATCCGGAAGATCACGTTGATGACCGTAATCGGGCGGAACTGGCGGATGTCCGTCGCCCCAGGGACCTTGGGGATGAGGGAGATGGTCCCAAAGTTGAGGCGGCCAAGGACAATCGATCCCACGAAGAATTCCTTGAAGATGGCCATGATCTCAGGTTTAATCACATTCCAGAAGGTCTGGAAGAAGATGACCGGAAGACCATCTGGGCCCGTCGCCGAGGAGGGGTTCATACCCTTGATGGCCTCCCAGACCTCCTGTTCAGAGAAGGGGGCCGTCAGGGATGCGTTATCTGCGTCAGAAACCAGATGGGCGCCGGTCCAGCAGTCAAGGGCGAGAGAGAGACCGCTCCGAGGAGCGGGGGAGAAGAGGGAACGGTAGAAACCATCAACATGGGAGCGGATGTCTCGGGGGTCCTGAAGGAGAGTGGCTCCATCCCAAAGGCAGGGGATAGTGTTGCGTCTACGGCGTTCGTTTGCTATCGCTTGGAAGTAAGCCATATTCGCATCACCCTTCAAGACCCAACGCTGAGCGCCCCGAATACGCCAATAGGCCTCCTCATCGGTGTAGATCATGGAGAGCTGGTCCTCTAGGTCATAGCGGGACAGCCACTCGTCCGGGGATAGACCCACCGCGTCAGCCCGAAAGTCGAGGGCCTAGATCGCAGTCAGCAGCGCCTTCTTACGCTCCCTGGAGTCGCGGCCCAGGTTGGCCCCCCACCCCGTCATAGATTGCCGAGCACGCTTTGCACAGAAGTGCCACGCGTCGATGGTAGAGGGGGGACGGGGGTGGGGGTGGGCACGGGCCTCGATCCAACGCACACAGACGGCGTTAGAAAACCCGGCCTGGGAGAGCCAGAATGTCTCAAAACGGAACCTAGGGGGAATCGGAGGACGCTTGTCCACGGAGGAGAGAAGCAAGGGGACGTGATCCGACCCAATCCGAGTGATGGCACGAAGAGAGGCTAAGGGGCACCGGAGGTCCCACTCGGGGGAAACTAGGACCCTATCCAAGACGGAGAGGGTCGGAGAGGCTTGGCGGTTGGTCCAAGTAAAACGGGCCCCAACCCGATCAATCTCCCGGAGGGCAAGGTCAGCAATGAAGTCGTTAAACATGTCCATCCGGGCAAGACTAACATTGCCATTATTCTTGTCCTCCGCAAATCTCAGCAGGTTGAAGTCACCCCCGACAACTACGGGGAGGGAGGCGGCCGAGATTTTCTGGTGAAGCTCCTCCAGGAAGGAGGCCGCGGGTCTCTTGCACCACCACGATGTCTATGTGCTCATCTCGCATGTACTCCACTAACTGGCGGCGGCGGCCATCATGGCAGAAGCCGCGGATGTTCTAGAAGAGGGCCCACATCAAGGAACCATTGGGGGGCTGCTTGACCCCAAGACACAGGAAGCGCTAAGCGCACGAAGAGCCGCTGTGCGGGAGCGGGTGCGTCCCCGGATCTTCGGCAGGGCCCCCGAGGGGGAAGGAGCCATCTGCTGCGTCCGAGGTAGGGGGAAGAGCCCCCAGGCAACGCAGGGGCAGGGGGAGCCACGAGGGCCGCTCGGGCCTCCCCCAGTTTCCCGTCAAGAACCTCCCGGGCCCTGATGGCCGCAATCTGGGCGAGAGGGGGACCCACCTCCCCACGAAAGATGATCGCGGAATCAGAGGCTACTTTGGCGAGATGGCCTAGAGGAACAGATTCAAGAGCAGAGAAAGAGCAAGACGGCAGTAGATAGGGAGCGGGGCGACTGCTCCGGGCTCTGGGCGGCACAAGCTCAGCCCGCTCAGGGATGGAAGCGCCGGGAGGCCACCACCGGGGAGGAGGCCGACCAGCCGTGGCGGGAGTAGGCGGCAGACCGTGGGGGGGGGTGCTAGGCTGCCAGAGGGGTGATGATCCGGGCAGCCCCCTCCCCAGGAGACGATGAGGGAGAGGCCAACAACCCTGGCCCAGCACAGCCTAGGGAGCTCAGGGTCGGGCGTAGAGGAGCGACCCGAGGGGGAGAGAGCGCACCCGAGGCCGAAGATCTTGCCCCAGATGGGACCCGAGGGGACGCCGGGGCCGGGGGCGCGTCGGCCTGCGTGGAGAGGACGGTGGCGGGGGGGAGGCGAAGTCGGAGGGGGGGCCATCCACAGGAGGCGGCGCCCCACCCACCGGAACCTCCGCTGAGGCGGAGAGCAGACCCCCGGTCGGGCCGACTGGGGCCATCCCCGGGGGCGGGGAGGAGACGGGGGAGCGCGGGGAGGAAGCCGGACAGACCACCAGGCCGACACTGGAGATGTCGCTCCCCACGGATGACGACCCGTCAGGGATCGGCGGGTCATCCACCTCGGGGCCGGGAGCAGCCTGGCGGCCCTTGCCCCCCGTAGCCGGAGGGGGGGCATGGGGGAGGGGGAGCGGGAGTCCTCGGATGCCCCCTCCTCATCAGAGTGGTGGGAGCGAGAGTGGTGCCGGCCGTGGTAGTCTCCGCAGGCCCCCCGGTTGTCGTCTGGGGGGCCGACGTCGAGGGAGCGGGGGCGCCCAACATGGTTGGGGGGCTCGGGGGCGATCCTGAGGTCGAAGCCCTGGTCATTGAAGAAGACCCGGACCGAGGTGTGCAGCCTGGTGGAGTCGAGACACATGACCTTGACCCGCAACTCCTCCTCCTTGCGCAGTGAGAGCTCGTCGACCACCACTACCTTGCCTATTAGGCGAGACATCTGGCGGATGACAAGCTCTGACCGCGCAATGTCGGGGAGACCGGAGATGAGGATCCAGGCGGGGTCGAGGACGGCCACGGCCTGAGCATCGAGAACTGGCTCAGAAATCTCGACAACCAGCTGGTTGAGCGCGAGAGTGATCCGGTCACTACGCGTGGCGTAGCCGTAGCTGACGGAGTCGGGGAAGACGACAGAGAAGATGTGACCGGCGGTGGGGGTGACCACCCAGTCCCACTGGCGGCGGTAGAGGTGGTTGAGCTCGGCCTCGATCATCTCCGGGGATGCCACCCCATCAACGACCGTGACAATCGCCTGAAGGGATGGCGATGGAGGGGGGGCGTCCGGGACCTCAAGGTGGAAGAAGCCCAGCCCCTCGATCCCGTGCCCATACATCATGAGCTCAGAGACCACCGGTCTGTCCGGGCACAGAATGGCGGGGTGGCCAGGGTCCTTGCAGAGGTAGCAGCACTGGGGGTTGACACATGCAACCTGAGAGTGACCCCTCACCCCACAGTTGAAGCATGGGGGGCGAGGGAGACCGGAGACGGGGCCCGGGGCGGAGGGGACCCCCGGACCCGCGGAGGGAGGCACGGCCGGAGTGGGGCGGGCACCCCGGCGCTTCTTCTTCTTGGCGGGGCCAGGGCGGCCGCGGAAGGTGCCACCGCCAAAGGCCGGAGCTGGGGTCGTCGTCCCCGCGCAAGCCGCGTGCGGGGCGACGTAGCGGCGGGTGTCGGAGGTGTGGAGGATACTGTCCCGCGGGCGGGGGGAGCCGGAGCGAACCGGCCGGGCGGGAGAAGGGGACCGGTCTCACGGCGGATGGCGAGGGAGTCTGGCGACGCCAGCCACCCGACGACGCCCGAGGCGAAGGGACTGGCCCGGCCGCCCCGGGGGAGGGGGGGAGCGGCGGCTGTCCCGGCTCTTGAGCTCAAGGCTGAGCTTCTCCTCCCGCCGAGAGAGTCGGGGAGGGCGGGTCGAATCGTGGGAAGCCTCGCCCGCCTTGCGCTTAGCCCGGGGCAGGGTCCAGCCGTCCAGCAAGGCAAGGCCGACCGCGGCACGACGGGAGCCGGAGGGGCGAGGGGAGCGGGCGGGGCCGGGGAGGCCGCCGGACGGCCGGACACGGGAGGGGGGACGGCGAGGGGGGCCGGCGGAGCGAGATCGGAGGCGGAGGAGGGCAGGGGAGCGGGACGAGGAAAATCAGAGGGAGTGGGAGTGGCAGCGCACGAGGACGGGGCGAGGGGAGGCCGCGGGGGAGCCACATCGAGCTGGTGCGTCCCACGCTGGGCCTAGCGCACCGGGGTGGCCCATCCGGGATGGGCCGGCCTGCGAGGGGAGGGGGAGGACGGTCCGAGGTGGGCCGCGCATGGGCCCCTGACCGGGAAGGGCCGGGGCCCAGCAACCCAGCAAGGGCGCGGGGAGAGCGGGGAGGGAGGGAAAACCCTACCGGGCGAGGACGACGGCGCCGCCGCCGACGTCGCACCGGCGAGGCCAGCGGCCGGGGGCAGGGCAGCCCGGGCCGTCCGCACGAGGAGGCCTGAGGAACCGAAGTGGGTGATGAAAGGCCGGAACGGCTTTGGCCGGGGCGACGGGACCGGGAGGAGGGCGGGCAGAGGAAGGGAAAGCAGGGGGGCAGGGAAGCCGACGGCCGGTCCCCCATCGCCGGCCGGCGCCAGGAGGAGCGGGCGGGCCCCTATCGGCGCGCCCGGCCACGCCCCATGCTTGCACGCGGCGGCGGCGGAGGGACCTACCAGCCAAGGCCATCCCTTGGCGGAGCGGCACCCGAGCCGGGCTCCGGGGCGCCGAGGTGGTCGTCGCCGGCACCTGCCTACCGGCCGCAGAGCTCCTCACGTGGGGGGCTGAGCTCGTCGGCCGGCGGGGCAGAGCAGGCCGGCGGGAAGAAAGGGGGGTAGAGTGGGCCGGAGGAGAAGGGGGAGGGGGAAAGGCGCATCGTCGGCGCAATCTGCCCACCGGAAGTGGGCGCCCGGGGCGGCCGAAGCGGAGGCGGCCGGCGTGGGGGCGGCGGCAGGGCGCAGCCGAGGGATCGCCAGGAAGGGGCAGGGAGAGGAGCCAGCGGCACACAAGGCGGCGGCGGCGGAGACGCCATGGAGCGCCAATGAGTCGCCTGGTTCTCCATCCGCTCTCCAAGTGAAGTATATCAGTGATGAGCTCCCGGATGACGTTTCCCGGGGCCCGAAGCTGTCTAAACCCTTGTCTTGCGTGTTGATCCGCCCTGCGTCTCTCGTCCCACTCAACCCCTCTCAAGCTACCACATAGATGCGTTGGCCTCGCGACTAAGTCCTAACACTAAGGACATGTGCCGTGACAAATCCATCTACAGTTAGGCGCCCACTGGGGCTCACAGACAAGTGGTGTTGAGATCTTGGAGGGATCTCTCCTAGGGACCAATGAGCTTGCAATAGTGAAGTGAAGAAGAATCGGCGAGGAAGAATCGTGCAGGATGACCCGGCATGGGACAATTTTTGGGCAGAACCAACATGTTCATTGTTTCATGATCAGAGTCGTGATTAATTTTATAGAGTCAAAACCAAAAGCTAGGGCTGCATGCGGCCACCGCAGGCACCGTGGGGATCCACTAAGCAGATCGTTTTGGAGGACCACCGCAAGTCGCCAGTCTAAGATTGGCAAGATTTTCTGCTGCAGTAGTCCGAATACTACTCTGAACACCGAAGCATATCAGATTAAGTCCCGAGGCAGCATTCCGTTTTGATTGTTGTTGCTCAGACAGATTCCAAACTTTAGCGTGGCCAGACGTTGAAGTGCGCATGTTGCCAATCGTGCGTGCATGTACCGCGGTTACGACTCGGAAACAAGTACGACCATGGTCTCACCTGCCTCTACGGCTGCGGTCTTACTTGCAAGCCGGCGACCGTCGAGCCGCCGTCTCCACGACTCCACCGCCGGCTGTCGTCATTGCTTCTGTGGCTGCCGCCACCGCCTCGTCGCCCGTTTCTGTGCGTCATGACCTCTCGAGCTGCTGAGTCGCCGGCTTCGCCTCAAGCCGCTGGTCGCCGTCGTCGCCTCCGAGTGGCCTTGCCTCGCTCCGCTTCTGCCGAGGCCGAAGCTCCGCCTTCACCTGTGAGCCGGCCTGCCGTGGTGTGGTGCCAGGTCACCTCCGCTGGCCTCCTTCCGAGCCGCCCTTGAGGCCCCGTCTCGCCTTCTGGAGTTGTTAACATCGCGCACCGTGTCGTGCCTTGAGCCGCCGCTACAAATCATCTCCATTGAGAGCTGCCCACGCGGCCATCCAAGTCCAGTCATCAAGTAATCCATCCATTAATCCATGAGCACAAGAAGAAAAGTCAAACCAACAACAAATCAGAGAAGAATTTGGTCATGGGGGTAGGCTGACTCCGAGTCATTTCCAAAACTCGCCTCTGCACCACAACTTGCCTCTGCTCCATCTCCGCCTCTGTAGTTTCCGAAGCGCTCACTGCCTCGGCCTCAAGCCGCCGTCGCACGGTTGTCCTTGTCTGCGGGTCGCCACACCGCCGGAGGATCTTCAAATTGATGCCACTACTTTGTTCCATCTCTGCAGAGCCGCCGGCCGCCGTCACTGCCTCCGTGGCCAATTCTGCCGTCCAGCTCTGCCGCGCATGACCGTAGATCGTGTTGAGCCGCCTTCGAGGTCCGCTGCTCGGTTCCTTCACACCGAGGCCGCTGTCGGTTTGCTTCATGCTGGAGTTGCGGAGAGCCCGCCTGCTGCCGTCTCTGTGTGAGGCGCCATCTGCGAGCCGCCGCTGGAGAGCCACCTCGCGCCTCTAGGCCTCCCGCGATGAGCCGCTACTAGAAAACCATCTCTGAAATACTGTGGTCACCACAAGTTGCCGACCTCGTCCCGCCAAAGCATCCATGGGAAATAAGCATGAGGTGGTCTCATCATGATTTCAGTGGCTGTGTTCTGAAGAAAATTGCTTGACGAGGTGATGTTTCAAATGGATTAATACAAGGGGATATGGATGCGCCTGGGATTATTCAGTGTTTTCTGATGAGTGGACAACTGACAAGGATATCGTGGCATTATAAGGCGCGTTGTTTGAGTTGCAGCAGTACTAGCCACTATCGCCATGAGTCGCCAGCTGTTGTTCTACCTCTGCTGGTCTTCATTATATACTGCAAGAGAAAGGGAATTTTTGTGGGTGATGGCTACAGTGCTGTGATTAATCCCCTTTGCAAGGAGAGGGGCTAAATCACCGTTGCAAATACTAAAGGTTGTTCAGGATCATCCGTCATCCAAACATATCAGGTTATATCCGTCTGAGTTTATTTTATTAAACATACTGTTTTCATCAAAAAACAATTACTTTGGTCTGTATATTTATGTGCAGCAAAGGTGGTGCCATGTTGTGCCTATGAAGTGTACGTCAGCATCATCACGCACCGGTGTCTGCGCTTGCTTACTGATGGAACAGGTGTGTGCAAGTCGCCGGCCGTGCATCTTAATTTACGTCAACCCGCCGGAGCCGCGTTGAGCCGCCCTTGCTGTTTTGAGCCGCCGGGGTATATTAAGTCGCTGGTCTGCCTGAGCCACCGGAATTATGTTAAGTCGCCACCGCCTCGAGCCGCGGAATTATGTTAAGTCGCCGGTCTGCCTGAGCCACCGAAACTATATTGAGTCGCTGGTCTGCCTGAGCCACCTCTGTCGCGATAAGCGGATCATCCTCGTCCAAACAAATCAGGTGATATCCATCCAAGTTTTTTTTTATTATCACATGTTGTTTTTGTCAAAGAACAAGTTTATCTTTGCTTTGGTCTGCAATATTGTTTATGCGGGGCAATTATTTATGACAAAAAGTGATATTACACCGCGGAGGTGGAGGTATGCCAACATCTTTTGGCACAGGTGGTCGTCGTTACTCAACGGACTCCCGCACCGGCTTACAATGCCGTGGCCGTCTCTCGCGACCGCGCCGGCTTACAACGCCGCGGCCGTCTCTCACGACCACGCCGGCTTACAACAAGGAGGACAACTTGCCCGTCTGCACCGGCTTACAACACCACGGTCGATTCATCGGTCTGTGCCGCCTCAGATGTGGCGGTCGTCTTTACCGTCCGTCTTTTGTGTCCTGGTCTACATCAACACTTCGGGCCACACCTGTCTGCATGAGTTGTTTATTGAGTATGAGCAAGTCACTATTTGGGAAGCCCGGTTTTTCTTCCAACAAATTGGAGGCAAATTATCATGTATTGTCAGCCGCCGTCTGCACTGGATGGCTCAATGGGCAGGCGCACAAGTCGCCACCACTACGGTTTGGTTAACTTCAAATAGCCAGTTGGAAGGAACCATTGGCCGAGTTGCTGACATGGCTCATACGGGATCATTTATAACCCGCCACAGTCACCTCAACCTTCTGTGGATTCATATCACGTTATCAACGCCAATGATATACGCCTTCTGCTATGGTCAAATACGGAGAATCTCAAGCCAACTCTTCGAGTCATCTTGAGACTCGGGGGCTACAATGGTATGGCTCGGCAAAATTAGCCGGTTTCAATGAATTCAAGAACTCCGGGTCATTGAAGGGAAGATAACCCGACCCTGGAGGCTACTGCTTTGTTGGCAAATATTTAAAAGCCGTCAGAAAAATTTCCGGCTCAAAATGAAGATTCCGGTTTAAAATATAGCTCAAGAGATATCTCTCTCCCGCAAAGCTTTGAAGCTCTCAAAACCGGTTCAACATCCGGCTCAAGGTAAATTTGTCCCTTACAAAGCTTTGAGGATCTCAATATCCGGTTTAAAAATTTCCGGTTCAAAAAGAATTAATCTCTCGCAAGTTCGAGATCTCAGACAAATTAATGGTTACCAAAGAGAACTTGCTGTCATGATGCACGGTTCAAAACATGGGTATCCTGCCTTACGGCTTATCTTATATGGTCACTTGGGGGCTTCCTGTTCAAACATAGGTCGTATTCGAACCAAAGAGAACATAGCTGTCGATACCCTTTTGATTAGCAAATTGCTGAACCTACTTGGGGGCTTCTTGATCGTATCCGAATCATAGCTCAACCCCTTTGGGAATCGACGTGGATCGTATTTGAATCAGCGTCGCTAAACAACTCTTAAGGTCACTTGGGGGCTTCCTGTTCAAACATGGGTCATATTCGAACCAAAGAGAACATAGCTGTCGATACCCACTTTGATCGGCAACGCCAACGCCACTGGGGGCTATATGATCGTATTCGAATCTTAGCTTAACCCCTTTGGAACGTGTAGGACCTTGAGAAGAGGTGTCTAGAGGGGGGGGTGATTAGAAACTAAGTACCAGAGTTGCAATTTTTAAGATTCTTTAGGTTTAAGTGGAGCTTAGGCACAATTTCAACAATCACAATACATATCAAGCAAGCATGCAAAGAGTATATGAGCAGCGGAAAGTAAAGCATGCAACTTGCAAGAAAGTAAAGGGAAGGGTTTGGAGGATTCAAACGCAATTGGAGACACGGATGTTTTTGGGGTGGTTCCGATAGGTGGTGCTATTGTACATCCACGTTGATGGAGACTTCAACCCACGAAGGGTAACGACTGCGCGAGTCCATGGAGGGCTCCACCCAAGAAGGGTCCACGAAGAAGCAACCTTGTCTATCCCACCATGGTCGTCGCCCACGAAGGACTTGCCTCACTAGCGGTAGATCTTCATGAAGTAGGCGATCTCCTTGCCCTTACAAACTCCTTGGTTCAACTCCACAATCTTGTCGGAGGCTCCCAAGTGACACCTAGCCAATCTAGGAGACACCACTCTCCAAGAAGTAAAAAATGGTGCATTGATGATGAACTCCTTGCTCTTGTGCTTCAAATGATAGTCTCCCCAACACTCAACTCTCTCTCAATGGGTTTGGATCTGGTGGAAAGAAGATTTGAGTGGAAAGCAACTTGGGGAAGGCTAGAGATCAAGATTCATATGGTAGGAATGGAATATCTTGGCCTCAACACATGAGTAGGTAGTTCTCTCTCAGAAAATGTATGCTAGAAGTGTAGGTTCAGTCTGATGGCTCTCTCCACGAATGAAGAGGAGGTGGAGGGGTATATATAGCCTCCACACAAAATCTAACCGTTACACACAATTTACCAAACTCGGTGGGACCGAATAGTTAAACTCGGTCGGACCGATTTAGCAAATAATGTGACCGTTAGGGTTTTCGGTGGGACCGAAATGCAACTCGGTGAGACCGGTATAGTTAGGGTTAGGGCATAACGTAATCTCGGTAAGACCGATTACACAAACTCGATGAGACCGACTTTGGTAATAAGCTTTCCAGAGAGTTGGTCAGGCAGACTCGGTGGGACCGATTACTCAAACTCGGTGGGACCGATTTTGGTGATAAGTTTCCAGAGAGTTTGCATTGTAATCTCGGTAGTACCGATTTTTCAAACTCGGTGAGACCGATTTGATAATGGACATACACAGAGAGATTACAATCCCATCTCGGTGAGACCGAGATCCCTATCGGTAAGACCGATTTGCTTAGGGTTTGTGGGAGTGGCTATGACTTATGGAATCGGTGGCGCCGGATAGGAAGTTTCGGTGTGACCGATTTTGGCTTTGGGTTTAGGTCATATGTGGATGTGGGAAAGTAGTTGAGGGTTTTGGAGCATATCACTAAGCACATTGAAGCAAGAGGCTCATCAAGCAACACCTCATCCCTCCTTGATAGTATTGGCTTTTCCTATAGACTCAATGTGATCTTGGACCACTAAAATGTAAAATGAAGAGTCTTGAGCTTGAAGCTTGAGCCAATCCTTTGTCCTTAGCATCTTGAAGGAGTTCCCACAACCTTTAGTCCATGCCACTCCATTGTTGAACTTATCTGAAACATACTAGATAAAAGTGTTAGTCCAACAAGAGATATGTTGACATTAATTACCAAAACCACCTAGGGAGCACTTGTGCTTTCATTCTCCCCCTTTTTGGTAATTAATGGCAACATACATCAAAGCTTTAGACAAAGATATAAAGAATAGCAAGAAAAGCTTTGGAAAGACATGTAACAAGCATAGGCTCCCCATACATGTATGCAATCATGTGAATATGAAATGTAAAGGCATGTGAGAGCATAAACATGATAGAGCAGGCAATGTGTTACATGTATCTTGGCCATATGCATCAGAGCAAAGAATGTTGAAGAGGATACCTTCATGCTCATGAGTTCTTCTTGCAAACAATATGTACATCAGCAAGAATTCCTCATACACATGATTGTGATGCATATACTTACCTTGTATTCTTGAGTTGTCTTAGGATGGAATGAACATGTGTAAACAAGGTTAGATAACACAGATACATCTACTAGCCATAACAAACAAAAGAAACCACAAGAATACCAAGACTGGGATGACATGTAGAGAGTGAGTACTAAATACCACATTTGGATTAGACATGTCCCCAAGAGTAAAGATATGCAATGAATTTAAATGATCTCTTTCCCTTAGATGTCTTGCTCCCCCTGAATCTAGCATGGGATAATGGGACAAGATAGGGAACAAAAAATCAGAGCTTAAAGAAAACAGAGCTGAAAGATATGAATGATGATCAGAGCCTGAAAAAAATATGAATGATGACCAGAGCTGATGCATGCTAATTCAAATAGGCACAACAGATCGTATGAACATGTCTCTCCCCTCAAGAAGACATGTGAACATCTCTCCTCTCGAACACCAAGCATCTGGGATCCTTGAGAATTACTTTCTACTTAAGTATTCTCTCCCCCTGGAGATCTCTCTCCTCCCTTTGAGGGTCTCTCCCCCTAGAAGGTCTCTCTCCCCCTTTAGGAGATAATATCTCTCTCCCTTAAGAAGGTGTAAGCTTTGATGTTCTCTCTCTCCCCCTTTGACATCAATTTCCAAGAAGGGTCTTCTAGAATCCGACGAATGGGTTTGGTCCTTGAGACACAGAACAAAGCAATGATAAAAATGTGATGCTTGTAGAGGACAAGATTCATTGAGTGGAGCTGGATTAGAAGAAACATAGAATTATGTGGCAAACTGTTTTTCCTGTTATGAAGTCGGTGGCACCGGGTGGTATGCTTCGGTCGTACTGAAAAGATTCGGTTGGTCCGAAAATAACAAACCGGTGAAACCGAGTTCATTGCAGAGAAAACACTTGTCACCTCAGCTCGCTAAACTGGTAAGATCTCACAAAGATTTGCAAGGAATTCACTGAAAGATGTGCAATGAATTGGAATGCAGAAAATGCAGAGCAAACAGAAAGAAAGAAATCTAGATGAAGTTTTTCTTGAAAGGGGAAACAAATATGCATGAGACGGATGCAAAAACACAGAAAAGAACACAAGAGAACTTCATCTAGAGATGGTCGGCGACGGAGTCACCTATGTTAGAGTATATTGACTTAGGAGTCAGGTGAGATCACTTGATCATAGGTCATACTCATCGTTTAAGCTCAAAATGGGGTTGCCATTTTTCGTTTAAGCATCTTGATGTATTCACATCTTGTTGAGTAGCTTTAGCTCATGACTTGGAGTAAAGCTTCTCTAAGATGGAATAACATACCTTGATTGTTGGTGTTGTCCATGTAGTTGAACTTGTGTGGGTTGCTCAAGGTTGATGTAGCTCATTAAGAATTTGGAGCACCACTTGGAATTTTAGTCCATCTACCTACATGGGTTAGTTCTTGCAAGGAAGAGCACTTGTGTATCCAAAAATGACAATCGTGAAGTTCAACATAGAATTTGTCAAAGGATATGTTTGAGTGGTTTCGTGCTTCCTTGTCTTCAACTACCATAGTGTAGAGACTTGGTGATGTAGAGATTGCTCAAGATGTGAGTAGATTACAATCTCATGGAATTTGATTCCACCAAGTACCTACATGGGTTAGATAACATGAAAGACGCAAATATATCCAAGACATAAGATTTTCATCATAAAAGAAATATCAAGGATTAGTCATAAGCTCATGTCTTGCATGTATCCAATGGAGTTTCTACTCCAAGTTTGAAGCATCAATGATGTTCAATTCTCCTCTTAACCTGCAAAACACTTTCTCATCAAGAGGTTTGGTAAATATATCCGCTAATTGCTTTTCGGTGCGAACATGCTTAAGATCAATGTCACCCTTAGCAACGTGATCTCGAATGAAATGATGACGAACTTCAGTATGCTTAGTTCCAGAATGTTGCACAGGATTATGACCAATTTTGATAGCACTTTCATTGTCACAAAGCAATGGAACATGTCTCACATATATCCCATAATCTTTAAGAGTTTGGGTCATCCAAAGTAATTGAGCACAACATGAACCAGCGGCAATATATTCAGCTTCGGCAGTGGATAAGGATACCGAGTTTTGTTTCTTGGAAGACCAAGACACAAGAGATCTACCAAGAAATTGACAAGTACCCGAAGTGGACTTTCTATCGACCTTGTCTCCGGCATAGTCCGAGTCGGAATAGCTAACAAGATCGAAAGAGGCCCTCTTAGGATACCAAATGCCAAAGTTTGGTGTATGGATTAAGTATCTCAATATCCTTTTCACAGCCTTAAGATGACATTGCTTAGGAGAAGCTTGATATCGTGCACACATGCACACACTTAGCATGATATCGGGACGTGAAGCACATAGATATAACAATGAACCAATCATAGAGCGATAAACCTTTTGGTCAACCGGTTCACCATCTTTGGTCAAGTCATTATGTCCACTAGTAGGCATGTGTTGGATTTTGGGTTCCGGCAGACCCTTGAGGTTCGAACACTGGGGTGCACGCGGAGATTCAACCCTCTACTGTCTCGCTCCTCGCCGGATCACTAGGACCTAAACTACTAAACTGAATAGCACAAGGGACACAAGATTTATACTGGTTCAGGCCACCATTGTGGTGTAATACCCTACTCCAGTGTGTGGTGTGGTGGATTGCATCTTGGGCTTGATGAGGAACAATACAAAGGGAGAACGGCCTCGCGAGGGTTTGTTCTTGGCAGGTGCGACGAACTGCTGGGATGAGTTCAATCGCTCTATCTACTGGTTTCTTGGTAAGGATCCAGATTGCTAGGTCAGGTCTAGATGCCTCTACCATGGGGGTGGCTAGTCCTATTTATAGGCAAAGGCCCTGGGCCTCTTCCCAAATATTGAACGGGAAGGGCGCCAACAATTGGCCATTTTGAAGGGGAACAACGGGTACACTTACTTGACTAAAGTTGGTCCTCGCCCGTCAAAGGCTCTGGTGACGACGCCGGCTTGGGCTCCACAATGACTTCCTTCCGGCCGTTGGGCTGGTCTTGGTCTTGTTGCACCGAAATGGACGCCTTTTCTTGATGCCCTCGCCTGCGCTTGCTCCCTTTGCACCAAAGAGGAAAGGAGGACACTGCGCGGGTTGGCGCCCGACTGGCGCCCTTGGTCGTCATGGCTTGCGTCATGGGCACCTCGCGAGGTACCCTGCCTTGAACTCTCCGCCTCCTCATGAGCCAGCCTGACGAGGCCGTGCCTGAGGAAGCTCCTTGTCGTCCGCCCCACGAGGCTTGGCCCCTCGCAAGGGTCTTGGGCTTGCGTTGATGAAGACGGGTTGTGCTGGGCCTCCTTTGAGCCACGCCGCGGGCCGCAGGCAGGCAAGTCTGGGGACCCCCGTTCCCAGAACGCCGACAGTAGCCCCCGGGCCCACGGCGCGCCTGAACTTGGCTGAGCAGAGAGGCGAAAGGGCAAGTGCGAAGCGCAGCGGGCCCTAATAGCCTGCGGCCTTGGGCGCCGCGTGGTGGTTGATTGGACGTGGGCGGCTCCGCTTCCCCATGACACCTTGGTAACCGCACGGATTCGACAAGTCCTTGCATGCAAAGCGGGTCATGATTACCTGTGATCGTGGAGGTCGACGGTTGGCCTTCGCCGACTATAAGTATGGAACGGCATGTGCCCTTCCAGCCTATCCCCTCTTTCTTCTCCTTCTTCTCCTTCTTCTCATGAGGTTGCTTAACATAAACTTATCCTGACTAAAGTTGGTCCTCGCCTGTCAAAGGCTCTTGTGATGATGCCGGCTTGGGCTCCACAATGACTTCCTTCTGGCCGTTGGGCTGGTCTTGGTCTTGTTGCACCGAAATGGACGGCTTTGCTTGATGCCCTCGCCTGCGCTTGCTCCCTTTGCACCAAAGAGGAAAGGAGGACATCACATGGGATGGCGCCTCGATCGCCCTTGGTCGTCATGGCTTGCGTCATGGGCACCTCGCGAGGTACCCTTCCTTTAACTCTCCGCCTCCTCATGAGCCAGCCTGACGAGGCCGTGCCTGAGGAAGCTCCTTGTCGTCCGCCCCGCAAGGCTTGGCCCCTCGTGAGGGTCTTGGGCTTGCGTTGATGAAGACGGGCTATGCTGGGCCTCCTTTGAGCCATGCCGCGGGCCGCAGGCAGGCGAGTCTGGGGACCCCCGTTCCTAGAATGCCGACAGCATGGATGTAGATATACCTTTGCATTCTTGCATATTGAACTTCTTGAACAAGTCCTTGGTGTACTTTGTTTGAGAAACAAAGGTACCTTCCTTAGTTTGCTTGATTTGCAGCCCAAGGAAGAATTTGAGTTCACTCATCATAGACATCTCAAACTTCTGCCACATTAGCTTTCCAAACTTTTCACTAAAATGAGGGTTAGTTGAACCAAATATGATATCATCAACATAGATTTGGCATACAAATAGTTCTCCATTAACCCTTTTAGTAAAAAGAGTAGAATCAATTTTCCCAATTTCAAAGCCTTTTTCAATAAGGAACTTGGTCAAGCATTTATACCAAGCTCTAGGAGCTTGTTTAAGACCATAAAGAGCTTTGTGAAGTTTGTAAACAAGATTGGGTTTCTTAGGATTGACAAAGCCGGGAGGTTGCTTAACATAAACTTCCTCCTCTATCTCACCATTTAGAAAAGCACTTTTAATGTCCATTTGGTACAAGGTGATATCATGATGATTAGCATAGGCAAGTAAGATGCGAATGGACTCAAGTCTAGCAACGGGGGCGTAAGTCTCACCATAGTCCATACCTTCGACTTGTGTGTAGCCTTGGGCGACGAGACGTGCTTTGTTGCGAACTACTTGTCCATCTTCATCTTGCTTGTTGCGAAACACCCATTTGGTACCGATGATGTTGTGGTTGTTCTCGGGCCTCTCAACCAATGTCCAAACTTGATTCCTCTCAAAGTTATGTAGCTCTTCATGCATGGCATTTATCCAGTCCGGATCTTCCAATGCTTCTTCAACCTTCATAGGTTCAATGCTAGAGATGAAGGAGTAGTTTTCACAAAAGTTAGCTAAACGAGTTTTAGAGCGAGTGATTCTCCCGGTTTGAATGTCATTGTAGATTTGCTCGACGGGATGATCTTTAGCAATTCTTGCTCGAACTCGTGAAAGCTTTTGCTTGGGTCTTCGTTAAACATCTTCTTCATCTTGTTCTTCTTCTTCTTGGCCTTCCTCATTGTTGGCATTGCCGTTCTCTTGTCGTGGTGGAGAAGGAGGTTGTTGACGTTCATCTTGATGCACTTCCTCGTTTCCTTCATCTTGGTGTGTCCCGCTTGTGGATGCTTCCGTATCAACTCTTGGTTCACCTTGTTGTGAAGTTGAAGCTTCCACTTGGACGGACGAGGTACTCTCCTTCACCTCCGTTGGACGAACCTTGCCAATAGCCAAGTCTTGAATTGCTTCCGAAGGATCTTTGTCACCTACATCAATTGGCAATTGCTCTACTTGCGAGCCGTTAGATTCATCAAACTTCACATCTACCGTCTCTTCAACCTTTCGGGTGAAATTGTTGTAGACACGGTAAGTGTGAGAGTTTGAGCCATAACCTAGTAGGAAACCTTCATGAGATTTAGGAGCAAATTTAGAGCGATGATGCTTATCAAGAATGTAGCACTTTGAGCTGAATACTCGAAAGAATCCAACTTGGGGTTTGTTACCAGTGAGGAGCTCGTATGCCGTCTTGCCGAGTAGCTTGTGATGATACAAGCGATTTGTTGCATGACAAGCTGTCTCAACCGCTTCCGCCCAAAAGTTCTTCAGCGTCTTGTACTCATCAAGCATCGTTCTCACCATTTCAATGAGCGTCCGGTTCTTCCTCTCAACAACTCTGTTTTGTTGAGGTGTGTACGTAGCCGAGAACTCGTGTGAAATCCCTTCTTCGTCAAGAAAGGTGTCCACATTTGCGTTCTTGAACTCCGTTCCGTTGTCGCTGCGAACCTTCTTGATCTTCACTTCAAATTGATTTTGGGCCTTCCTAGCGAAGTTTTTGAAAATCTTTTGGACCTGCGATTTATCATCGAGAAAGAACACCCACGTAAATCTTGAAAAATCATCAACTATAACTAGACCAAAAGAATTTCCACCGAGACTCTTGTAGGCGTTGGGACCAAAGAGATCCATGTGAAGTAGCTCGAGTGGCCTCCTTGTGGTCATGATGTTCTTCATGGGATGCCTTCCTCCAACATGTTTACCTGCCTGACAAGCGCTACAAAGTCTATTCTTATCAAATATGACATCGTTAACTCCAAGGATATGATTTCCTTTAATAAGCTTGTCAAGGTTTTGCATACCAACATGACCAAGTCGTCTATGCCATAACCAACCTTTTGAGGATTTAGAAATGAAGCAAGTTTTAGGTTGAGCCTTTTTTGTGAAATCAACAATGTAAAGATCACCTCTACGTACACCGGTAAAGACCATTTTATGATTATCTCGACGAAACACTTGGCAATCTACTTCAGTAAATAGAACATTGAAACCGAAATCAGCAAGTCTAGATACTGAAAGTAAGTTGTAACCAAGAGATTGAACGAGCATGACATTTTGTATGGAGCTATCGTGTGATATGGCCACCTTACCGAGGCCAACCACCTTACCCTTTGAGTTGTCACCGAAAGTGACATACTTTCGAGGACTATCATTATCAGCAAGCTCACGGAACATGTCTTTATCTCCTGTCATGTGATCGGTACATCCACTATCAAGAACCCATTCCTTTCCTCCTGACATATATCCCCGAAGATTTGCCATAAGACCAAAATGTCTCATTGCATCATCAAGATCGAAGTCACTATCATCATCCTCATCATAGTATCCATGTTCAACATCGTCATGTGGTGGATCAAGTCCTAGAGAGGGTGGTTCATTAGAATAAGTTTGATAATCTTGCTTATGAATTTTTATAGCTTCGAAAATAATGTCACTAATGATACCAACATTTCCTTTGGCACGCATAAGGTTTGTAAGCTCAAATAGACGATCACCAAACAAAGGATCACTAGTATTCATTTTACTCAAGGCAATAGACTTATGGAGAATCTCATCAAGATTTTTCAAGGAATAATCGGGAAATCGTTCTTCAAGAAATTTCCATATGGTGTAGGCACACCTAAAAGTAGGCAAACATCCAAGCAAGTTTCTAGGCAATCCTCTAATGATAAGATCGGCAGTTCTAAGATTCCTAATCATGTCAATTGACTCATCATGGGTAGGATGCATTGGATCAACATAAGGTGCACAAGGGCTAGCAATGTACTTGTTAAAATGATATTGATTGAAGATAACAAGCATCTCATTTTTCCACTCATGAAAGTACTCTCCATCAAGAATAGGCACTCTATGTCTAATACTCCCAATAGTAGACTCATCCATCTTCCTCCAATGGTGATTAAACCAAAGCAATGGAGACCAACGCTTTGATACCACTTGTAGGACCTTGAGAAGAGGTGTCTAGAGGGGGGTGATTAGACACTAAGTACCAAAGTTCAGTTTTTAAGATTCTTTAGGTTTAAGTGGAGCTTAGGCACAATTTCAACAATCACAATACATATCAAGCAAGCATGCAAAGAGTATATGAGCAGCGGAAAGTAAAGCATGCAACTTGCAAGAAAGTAAAGGGAAGGGTTTGGAGGATTCAAACGCAATTGGAGACACGGATGTTTTTGGCGTGGTTCCGATAGGTGGTGCTATCGTACATCCATTTTGATGGAGACTTCAACCCACGAAGGGTAACGGCTGCGCGAGTCCATGGAGGGCTCCACCCAAGAAGGGTCCACGAAGAAGCAACCTTGTCTATCCCACCATAGCCGTCGCCCACGAAGGACTTGCCTCACTAGCGGTAGATCTTCACGAAGTAGGCGACCTCCTTGCCCTTACAAACTCCTTGGTTCAACTCCACAATCTTGTCGGAGGCTCCCAAGTGACACCTAGCCAATCTAGGAGACACCACTCTCCAAGAAGTAACAAATGGTGCATTGATGATGAACTCCTTGCTCTTGTGCTTCAAATGATAGTCTCCCCAACACTCAACTCTCTCTCAATGGGTTTGGATCTGGTGTAAAGAAGATTTGAGTGGAAAGCAACTTGGGGAAGGCTAGAGATCAAGATTCATATGGTAGGAATGGAATATCTTGGCCTCAACACATGAGTAGGTAGTTCTCTCTCAGAAAATGTATGCTAGAAGTGTAAGTTCAGTCTGATGGCTCTCTCCACGAATGAAGAGGAGGTGGAGGGGTATATATAGCCTCCACACAAAATCTAACCGTTACACATAATTTACCAAACTTGGTGGGACCGAATAGTTAAACTCGGTCGGACCGATTTAGAAAATAATGTGACCGTTAGGGTTTTCGGTGGGACCGAAATGCAACTCGGTGAGACCGGTATAGTTAGGGTTAGGGCATAATGTAATCTCGGTAAGACCGATTACACAAACTCGGAGAGACCGATTTTGATAATAAGCTTTCCAGAGAGTTGGTCAGGCAGACTCGATGGGACCGATTACTCAAACTCGGTGGGACCGATTTTGGTAATAAGTTTCCAGAGAGTTTACATTGTAATCTTGGTAGTACCGATTTTTCAAACTCGGTGAGACCGATTTGATAATGGACATACACAGAGAGATTACAATCCCATCTCGGTGAGACCGGGATCCCTATCGGTAAGACCGATTTGCTTAGGGTTTGTGGCAGTGGCTATGACTTATGGAATCGGTGGCGCCGGATAGGAAGTCTCGGTGTGACTGATTGTGGCTTTGGGTTTAGGTCATATGTGGATGTGGGAAAGTAGTTGATGGTTTTGGAGCATATCACTAAGCACATTGAAGCAAGAGGCTCATCAAGCAACACCTCATCCCTCCTTGATAGTATTGGCTTTTTCTATAGACTCAATGTGATCTTGGACCACTAAAATGTAAAATCAAGAGTCTTGAGCTTGAAGCTTGAGCCAATCCTTTGTCCTTAGCATCTTGAAGGAGTTCCCACAACCTTTAGTCCATGCCACTCCATTGTTGAACTTATCTGAAACATACTAGATAAAAGTGTTAGTCCAACAAAAGATATGTTAACATTAATTACCAAAACCACCTAGGGAGCACTTGTGCTTTCAGAACGGTTTACTAATCGTATTCGAATCAGAAGCCTCAAAAAATTTATCTGTTTTTATACAATCGCAAGTATTTGAGTTGTCACAAATATCATATGTGCCGGCTCTTACAGAGTTGAGTTATCAACTTCACTGTCTGGGTCACATAAGCCGGCGGTATCATTCAAAGGATCATAGGGATCTTGTGATCTACTTGTGTGTAGGATAAGACTACATTTGGGTGGTTGCCCTCCCTGGCTTTTGACGTTAAGTCGCCAGGGCATATGTTGTTTAAACTCTTTGCAGGATTTGCAGAAACATGACATATAAATGATCCGTTCTGGATTTTTCTCAAAGGCTATAAGCCGCCGGGTTATAAAAATTCCGGCTTACAATGAAGGCGTATTAAATCGCCATCGGCCAAGAGCCGCCGGGTATTTAAACTCCGGATTTACTTATCAACCGATGAGGTATTCAAATTTTTAATAGCCAAAACTGGCTGGATTTTCATGATGATATTGAATGATTGAGGTTTCATACCGGATTATATTATTCAAATATTGAATAGCCAACATGGCTGGATTTCTATTGTGATTATCAATAACCAGTGTTATGATTGAGGTTTTTAAAGTCACTTTAGCGCAACTGCTATTATTTTTATCAATGGATATGATTTATTCTACAATGGAAGGAATAGTCCCGAGTCGCTGCAGGCTTACGACCCGGCACTTGGGGGCTACATTATTCAGATTGGGATTATATCAAATATGCAAGTCCCATGTTACTGCCAGCATGCACCATGGTAGTAGGGGGCTAATGCAAAGTCATTTTTTGCTCAACTTATTGAAGACCCGACTCATCACATTCTAAATGAGTTGGCCCTTGGGGGCTACACATTGCTCCTGTCAAAAATTCATGGTACACAAGCATCAATCCATTATATTGAACGGTCCACTATTCAGTTGGTGGAGTACAAGGCTCTTAACCTTGTGGACATGGGTTCAAGCCCCATGGTGGAGACTATATTATATGATGTTATTATCAATTATATACAAAGTCCCAGCTCAGTGTTATCTTACTAAGCCGGCCCTTGGGGACTACACATTGCTGTTCAAATTTACATGGTTATATCTACAAAGTCCCTGCTCATTATTGCATAATGACTCGGCCCTTGGGGGCTACACCGGCTGGAGTTTTCATGAGCATAAAGCAATTACAAGTCCCAGGTTGCTGCAAGCATGACAACCCGGCACTTGGGGGCTACATGTGTGGAATATTCAGTTTATATGATTGAGATGAATAAACCGGATTTCTTCAAGGTTGCAACATTTATTGGAACAAGTCTTAAACCATCATTTTGTTTTGCTCAAGACTTGGGGGCTACAGGTAATATGGATATAAGGGAGAAAAATCTTCAATTATCAGTTTTGAGCAAATCAGGAGGATCAATTACATAAACCGGTGTCAACAACAATTATGACCCGGCATCCTCTGTTTTATAATCCGGCAGTTTTTGGTAATGATAAACTGGCAAATTCTACATCTTCAAGCCGGCTGACTATTAGATGAGTATTTCAAGACCAATATTTTTTAAGCCGGCGCTTTGGAAGCCGACTCAAGTGGATTATTCTTCACAATATTTCTCTGGGAGAAACTAACGTCAGAAAATTGAGTATGAAGCTGGTTTATTGACCCGGATTTTTTAGAAGAAGGAAACGACAATTGGACTTAAGGATGATCAGGTCCCGGCTCAGGAGAATATTTAACCCGGAGCACAACCTGTCAAATTTGCTCTTGAGTTATTTTGCAGGATCAGTTTAACATGGATAAATCCAACTTAAACTGGGGGCTAATGTCGGGGATATACCCCGCGGTGTAACCCGCCGGATGTATGACCCGGCTGGAGCATGGTGACTCACTGGTGACCCGCCTGGAGCTCGGGGATTCACGGATAACCCGCCCGATATTGGCGACTCATTAGTAACCCGGCGGGCGGGTTAAATGGACAACACGGCCCAAAGCCCAGAAGTTCGGCTCACGTTATGATGGGCCGGCTTAAGAGGAAAGGGATGACAAATATTTCCTTTATGAGGAAGCAAGACCCGGACTTATATTTAGCTTGTAAGAGAAGATAGACTAGTCCTAGTCCTACTAGGACTCCACATGTAACCCGCCCCTCTAACTTATGTAAGGAGGGGCAGGGCTCCCCAAAGAAAGGAGGAAGCAACAAGAAACAATATCTAGGGCTAGACACAAAGGGGGATCCGGCTTATGCGGCGACTCCCTCATGAGCATAATGAGACCTAGCCTCAAACAGCATGTAGGGCTATTACTGGATGATGTTTCCCGGGGCCCGAAGCTGTCTAAACCCTTGTCTTGCATGTTGATCCGCCCTGCGTCTCTCGTCCCACTCAACCCCTCTCAAGCTACCACATAGATGCGTTGGCCTCGTGACTAAGTCTTGACACTAAGGACATGTGCCGTGACAAATCCACGACAATTGCCGTTCTTCTTTCCCTTCCCTGTCTTTTCCTCATCAGACGCGGGATCCTTGGTACTATCAGAGTCGGAATATTTGACTAAAGCTGCCATCAGCGTACCCATATTGTTGCAATCACGCTTAAGGCGCCCCAGTTTCTGTCTCAGCGGCTCAAAGCGGCAATTCTTCTCCAACATGAGGACTGCAGAGCCGGCATCCATCTTATAAGATGAATGTATTATCTCCTTGACCCGGCGTACCCAATGAGTCATAGATTCACCCTTCTCCAGCATACAATTTGTCAAGTCCACAATCAACATGGATTGCTTACAAGTGTCCTTGAAGTTCTGGATGAAACGGGCTTTTAACTCTGCCCATGAACCAATGGAATTGGGTGGCAAACCCTTTAACCAAGACCGGGCCGTTCCATCTAAACACATGGTGAAGTACTTAGCCATTGCCGCGTCGCTGACTTCCAACAGCTCCATGGCCATCTCATAACTTTCGATCCACGCTCCGGGCTGTAAGTCGGCCGTGTAATTCGGCACCTTTTGAGGTCCCTTGAAGTCCTTGGGTAGGCGCACATTATGCAGAGCCGGCACCAAGCAAGGAACTCCGCCGGTTCTAGTAGCTACTCCTGTCTCAACGGAAGTCATCGGATACTATGGGAAATCTTGATGAACCGGCTGTTGAGCAGCTAGCTGAGCCGCCCGCTCGTTCTCCTAACGTATTCGGTCCTGTACCGGGTTATAGCCACCGGGCATGTTACGGCGTTGGGCATTGCTTGACAAAGCTTCTGACTCCATGCGCCTGCTGTAACTCGGACTCCGGTTTTGACGAGGCGGTGCTAACCAAGGCGGAGGAGTTGAATGAATCCTGTCCCGGCTGTAAGAATAAGTCTCTTGCTGAGCCAGGGCCGTCTGGAGAAGTTCTCTGACCCTCCGGGTCTCCACCGCTGTCGGTTCATCACCGTCCACTGGGAGAGCCGCCAAACGCGCCAATGCTGTGATTAAGTTCTCCATGGGGTTGGAAAAGTGACCCGGTGGTATCGGCACATAACAAGGCGGTGCCATACTCATATGAGGAGGTGGCATCTCCCGAGGCTGAGCCGCTCCTCCCGTTCCGGCTGTCATAAACTGATTAGCCTCCGGCGGGTTACTTGGGCCGGCCCCGGGTATAGCGAAAAGAGTCCGAGGGTCGTAATTCGGAGGCAAACGGGACTGGGTTTTCTGATGTCTCCTCCTCATTACCTCGTTGGATGCGTTTAGGCTCATTGTGAGCTGGTAGGCTTCTGACTGTAGCCGTTGCGCCCATGCATCTAGAGCCGCCCGCTCTGCGGCTAATCTAGTGTCCTCAGCTGCCAAGGCCTCCTTGGCCCGAGCTATCTCCTCACGCACCCGTGCCACCTCCGCGTCATGCTCATCTTTATTTGCAGGAATAACCGTGGCGGTTAACAGGGCCATAAGCTTGTCCATGAGATCTATCAACACTGAGTGGTGGGCGCCAGGCCTCCTGCCTGCTGCCCTGTCCCCGGCGTTATTGCTGTAGCGACTGTAGAATTTTGGCCGGGTTGAGTCCCAGCCATGAAGACTCCTGCCCATCTTGGCGGCTCACAGAGGTCCGTGAAAGCACAAGTGCTCCCTAGGTGGTTTTCTTAATTAATGTCAACATATCTCTTGTTGGACTAACACTTTTATCTAGTATGTTTCAGATAAGTTCAACAATGTACTGGCATGGACTAAAGGATATGGGAAATCCTTCTAGATGGTAAGGACAAAGGATTGGCTCAAGCTTCAAGCTCAAGACTCTTCATTTTACATTTCAGTGATCCAAGATCACATTGAGTCTATAGGAAAAGCCAATACTATCAAGAAGGGATGAGGTGTTGCTTAATGAGTTTCTTGCTCCACAGTGCTTAGTGATATGCTCCAAAACCCTCAACTACTTTCCCACTCCCACACATGTGTCCTAAAACCCAAAGTCAAACTCGGCCCCACCGATTCTTTCTATCCAGCGCCACCGAGTTCAGATGTCATAGCCACTGCCACAAACCCTAGGCAAATCGGTCTCACCGATAGGGATCTCAGTCTCACCGAGATGGGATTGTAATCTCTCTGTGTATGTCCATTACAAAAATCGGTCTCACCGAGTTTGAGCAATTGGTACTACCGAGATTACAATGAAAGCTTCCTGTTTGACTCATTACCAAAATCGGTCCTACTGAGTTTGTGTAATCGGTCCAACCGAGTTTGCCTGACCAACTCTCTGATTAGCTAGTTACCAAAATCGGTCTCACAGAGTTTGTGTAATCAGTCTCACCGAGATTAATTAATGCCCTAACCCTAACCGAATCGGTCTTACCGAGTTGCATGTCAGTCCCACCGAAAATCCTAAAGGTCACTAGGTTTACTAAATCGGTCCGACCGAGTTTGTTGATTCGGTCCCACCGAGTTTGGTAAATTGTGTGTAACGGTTAGATTTTGTGTGGAGGCTATATATACCCCTCCACCTCCTCTTCATTCGTGGAGAGAGCCATCAAAACAAACCTACACTTCCAACTTACCATTTCTGAGAGAGAACTACCTACTCATGTGTTGAGGCCAAGATATTCCATTCCTACCATATGAATCTTGATCTCTAGCCTTCCCCAAGTTGCTTTCCACTCAAATCTTCTTTCCACCAGATCCAAATCCTATGAGAGAGAGTTGAGTGTTGGGGAGACTATCATTTGAAGCACAAGAGCAAGGAGTTCATCATCAACGCACCATTTGTTACTTCTTGGAGAGTGGTGTCTCCTAGATTGGCTAGGTGTCACTTGGGAGCCTCCGACAAGATTGTGGAGTTGAACCAAGGAGTTTGTAAGGGCAAGTAGATTGCCTACTTCGTGAAGATCTACCGCTAGTGAGGCAAGTCCTTCGTGGGCGACGGCCATGGTGGGATAGACAAGGTAGCTTCTTCGTGGACCCTTCGTGGGTGGAGCCCTCCGTGGACTCGCGCAACCGTTACCCTTCGTGGGTTGAAGTCTCCATCAACGTGGATGTATGATAGAACCACCTATCGGAACCACGCCAAAAACATCCGTGTCTCCAATTGTGTTTGAATCCTCCAAAACCCTTCCCTTTACATTCTTGCAATTTGCATGCTTTACTTTCCGCTGCTCATATACTCTTTGCATGCTTGCTTGTTATGTGTTGTGAATGTTAAACTTGCGCCTAAACTCCACTTAAACTTAAAGATCTTAAAAACTGCAACTTTGGTACTTAGTGTCTAATCACCCCCCCCTCTAGACACCTCTTCTCAAGGTCCTACAAGTGGTATCAGAGCATTGGTCTCCATTGCCTTGGTTTAATCACCATTGGAGGAAGATGGATGAGTCTACTTTGGGGAGTCTTAGACATGGAGTGCCTATACTTGATGGGGGGTATTTTCATGAGTGAAAAAATGATATGCTTGTAATTTTCAATCAATATCATTTGAACAAGTACATTGCTAGACCTTGTGCACCTCATGTTGACCCTATGCATCCTACCCATGATGAGTCAATTGACATGATTAGGAATCTTAGAACTGCCAAACTTATCATTAGAGGATTGCCTAGAAACTTGATTGGATGTTTGCTCACTCTTAAGTGTGCCTACACCATATGGAAATTTCTTGAGGAACGCGTTCCAAATTATTCCTTGAAAAATCTTGATGAAATTCTCCATAAGTCCATTGCTTTGAGTAAGATGAATACTAGCGATCCTATGTTTGGTGATTGTCTATTTGAACTTACAAACCTTATGCGTGCCAAAGGAGATGTTGGAATTATTAGTGATATTATTTCCGAAGCTATAAAAATTCATAAGCAAGATCATTGTCAAACTCACTCTAACGAATAACCCTCTCTAGGATTTGATCCACCACATGACGATGTTGAACATGGATACTATGATGGGGATGATGATAGTGACTTCGATCTTGATGATGCAATGAGACACTTTGGTCTTATGGCAAATCTTCGGGGATATATGTCAGGAGGAAAGGAATGGGTTCTTGATAGTGGATGTACTGATCACATGACCGGAGATAAAGACATGTTTCGTGAGCTTACTGAAAATGATAGTCCTCGAAAGTATGTCACTTTCGGTGACAACTCAAGGGTAAGGTGGTTGGCCTCGGTAAGGTGGCCATATCACATGATTGCTCCATACAAAATGTCATGCTCGTTGAATCTCTTGGATACAACTTACTTTCAGTATCTAGACTTGCTGATTTTGGTTTCAATGTCCTATTTACTGAAGTAGATTGCCAAGTGTTTCGTTGAGATAATCATAAAATGGTCTTTACCGGTGTGCGTAGAGGTGATCTATACATTGCTGATTTCACTAAAAAGGCTCAACCTAAAACTTGCTTCATTGCTAAATCCTCAAAAGGTTGGTTATGGCATATACGACTAGGTCATGTTGGTATGCGAAACCTTGACAAGCTTATTAAAGGGAATCATATCCTTGGTGTTAACGATGTCATATTTGATAAGGATAGACTTTGCAGTGCTTGTCAAGCAGGTAAACAGGTTGGAAAAAGTCATCCCGTGAAGAACATCATGACCACAAGGAGGCCACTCGAGCTACTTCACATGGATCTTTTTGGTCCTAACTCTTACAAGAGTCTCGGTGGAAATTCTTCTGGTCTAGTTATAGTTGATGATTTTTCAAGATTTACGTGGGTGTTCTTTCTCGATGATAAATCGCAGGTCCAAAAGATCTTCAAAAACTTCGCTAGGAAGGCCCAAAATCAATTTGAAGTGAAGATTAAGAAGGTTCGCAGCGACAACAGAACGGAGTTCAAGAACGCAAATGTGGACAGCTTTCTTGACGAAGAAGGGATTTCACACGAGTTCTCGGCTACGTACACACCTCAACAAAATGAAGTTGTTGAGAGGAAGAACCGGACGCTCATCGAAATGGCGAGAATGATACTTGATGAGTACAAGACACCGAAGCACTTTTGGGAAGAAGCGGTTGAGACAGCTTGTCATGCAACAAATCGCGTGTATCTTCACAAGCTACTCGGCAAGACGGCATACGAGCTCCTCATCGGTAACAAACCCCAAGTTGGATACTTTCGAGTATTCGGCTCAAAGTGCTACATTCTTGATAAGCATCGTCGTTCTAAATTTGCTCCTAAGTCTCATGAAGGTTTCCTACTAGGTTATGGCTCAAACTCTCACACTTACCGTGTCTACAACAGTTTCACCCGAAAGGTTGAAGAGACGGTAGATGTGAAGTTTGATGAATCTAATAGCTCGCAAGTAGAGCAATTGCCAATTGATGTAGGAGGCAAAGATCCTTCGGAAGCAATCCAAGACTTGTCTATTGGCAAGGTCCGTCCAACGGAGGTGAAGGAGAGTACCTCGTCCGTCCAAGTGGAAGCTTCTACTTCACGACAAGGTGAACCAAGAGTTGATACGGAAGCATCCACAAGCGGGACACACCAAGATGAAGGAAACGAGGAAGTGCATCAAGATGAATGTCAACAACCTCCTTCTCCACCACGACAAGAGAACGATAATGCCAACAATGAGGAAGGCCAAGAAGAAGAAGAACAAGATGAAGAAGATGTTCAACGAAGACCCAAGCAAAAGCTTTCACGAGTTCTAGCAAGAATTGCTAAAGATCATCCCGTCGAGCAAATCTACAATGATATTCAAACCGGGAGAATCACTCGCTCGAAAACTCGTTTAGCTAACTTTTGTGAACACTATTCTTTCATCTCTAGCATTGAACCAATGAAGGTTGAAGAAGCATTGGAAGATCCGGATTGGATAAATGCTATGCATGAAGAGCTACACAACTTTGAGAGGAACCAAGTTTGGACATTAGTTGAGAAGCCCGACAACAACCACAACATCATCGGTACCAAATGGGTGTTTCGCAACAAGCAAGATGAAGATGGACAAGTAGTTCGCAACAAAGCACGTCTCGTCGCCCAAGGCTACACACAAGTTGAAGGTATGGACTATGGTGAGACTTACGCTCCTGTTGCTAGACTTGAGTCCATTCGCATCTTACTTGCCTATGCTAATCATCATGATATCACCTTCTACCAAATGGACATTAAAAGTGCTTTTCTAAATGGTGAAATAGAGGAGGAAGTTTATGTTAAACAACCTCCCAGCTTTGTCAATCCTAAGAAACCCAATCATGTTTACAAACTTCACAAAGCTCTTTATGGTCTTAAACAAGCTCCTAGAGCGTGGTATAAATGCTTGAACAAGTTCCTTATTGAAAAAGGCTATGAAATTAGGAAAATTGATTCTACTCTTTTTACTAAAAGGGTTAATGGAGAATTATTTGTTTGCCAAATCTATGTTGATGATATTATATTTGGTTCAACTAACGCTCATTTTAGTGAAATGTTTGGGAAGCTAATGTCGGAGAAGTTTGAGATGTCTATGATGAGTGAACTCAAATTCTTTCTTGGACTGCAAATCAAGCAAACTAAGGAAGTTACCTTTGTTTCTCAAATGAAGTACACCAAGGACTTATTCAAGAAGTTCAATATGCAAGAATGCAAAGGTATGACTACACCCATGCCTACTAGTGGACATCTTGACTTGACCAAAGATAGTGAACCGGTTGATAAAAAGGTTTATCACTCTATGATTGGTTCATTATTATATCTATGTGCTTCACGTCCCGATATCATGCTAAGTGTGTGCATGTGTGCACGATATCAAGCTGCTCCTAAAGAATGTCATCTTAAGGCCGTGAAAAGGATAGTGAGATACTTAATCCATACACCAAATTTTGGCATTTGGTATCCTAAGAGGGCCTCTTTCGATCTTGTTGGCTATTCCGACTCGGACTATGCCGGAGACAAGGTAGATAGAAAGTCCACTTCGGGTACTTGTCAATTTCTTGGTAGATCTCTTGTGTCTTGATCTTCCAAGAAACAAAACTCGGTATCCTTATCTACCGCCGAAGCGGAATACATTGCCGCTGGTTCATGTTGTGCTAAGTTACTTTGGATGACCCAAACTCTTAAAGATTATGGGATATATGTGAAACATGCTCCATTGCTTTGTGACAATGAAAGTGCTATCAAAATTGGTCATAATCCTGTACAACATTCTCGAACTAAGCATATTGAATTTCGTCATCATTTCATTCGAGATCATGTTGCTAAGGGTGACATTGATCTTAAGCATGTTCGCACCGAAAAGCAATTAGCGGATATATTCACTAAATAGGATCTTGATGAGAAAGTGTTTTGCAGGTTAAGAGGAGAATTGAATATCATCGATGCTTCAAACTTGGAGTAGAAACTCCATTGGTACATGCAAGACATGAGCTTATGACTAATTCTTGATATTTCTCTTATGATGAAAATCTTATGTCCTGGATATATTTGTATCTTGCATGTTATCTAACCCATGTAGGTACTTGGATGAATCTAATTCCATGAGGTTGTAACCTACTCATATCTTGAGCAATCTCTACATCACCAAGTCTCTACACCATGGTGGTTGAAGACAAGGAAACACTGAACCATTCAAACATATCCTTTGACAAATTCTATGTTGAGCTTCATGATTGTCATTTTTGGATACACAAGTGCTCTTCCTTGCAAGAACTAACCCATGTAGGTAGATGGACTCAAATTCCAAGTGGTGCTCCCAACTCTTGATGAACTACATCAACCTTGAGCAACCCACACAAGTTCAACTACATGGACAACACCACCAACCAAGGTATGTTATTCCATCTTAGAGAAGCTTTACTCCAAGTTATGAGCTAAAGCAACTCGACAAGATGGGAATACATCAAGATGCTTAAACGAAAAATGGCAACCCCATTTTGAGCTTAAACGATGAGTATGACCTATGATCAAGTGATCTCACTTGACTCATAAGTCAATATACTCTAACATAGGTGACTTTGTCGCCGACCATCTCTAGATGAAGTTCTCTTGTGTTCTTTTCTGTGTTTTGCATTTGTATCATGCATATTTTTTCCCCTTTCAAAAAAAACTTCATCTAGATTTCTTTCTGTTTGCTCTGCATTTTCTGCATCCAATTCCTTGCACATCTTTCAGTAAATTCCTTGCAAATCTTTGTGAGATCTTACTAGTCTAGTGAGCTGAGGTGACAAGTGTTTTCTCTGCGATGAACTCGGTTTCACCGATTTGCTGTTTTCGGTCCAACCGAATCCTTTCGGTACAACCGAAGCATACCACTCGGTGCCACCGATTTCACAACAGGAAAAACAGGTTGCCACATATTCTATGTTTCTTCTGATCCAGCTCCACTCAATGAATCTTGTCCTCTACAAGCATCACATTTTTATCTTTGCTTTGTGCTGTGACTCAAGGACCAAACCCATTCGACAGATTCCAGAAAACCATTCTTGGAAATTGATGTCAAAGGAGGAGAGAGAGATCACATCAAAGCTTATCATTTAGAGAGAGATCACATCAGAAAAAGAGTATATCACCTCCTCAGGGGGAGAGAGATCCTCAGGGGGAGAGAGAGATCTCCAGGGGGAAAGAATACTTAAGTAGAAAGTATTTCTCAAGGATCCCAGATGCTTGGTGTTCAAGAGGAGAGATGCCACATGTCTTACTGAGGGGAAAGACATGTCCATATGTGCATATTTGCATTAGCTTGCATTAGCTCTGTTCATCATTTATATCTTTCAGCTCGATTTTCTATTCCTATCTTCTCACGGATCCCATGCTAGATTAGGGGAGCAAGACATCTAAGGAAAGAAATCAGTTAAATTCATTGCATATCTTTACTCTTGGGGACATGTCTAATCCAATGTGGTACTTAATACTCACTCTCTACATGTCATCACAGTCTTGGTATTCTTGTGGTTTCTTTTGTTTGCTCGGCTAGTAGGTGCATCTGTGTTATCTAACCTTGTTTACGAGTTCATTCTATCCTAAGCCAACTCAAGACTACAAGGTAAGTATATGCATCACAATCATGTGTATGAGGAATTCTTGCTGATGTACATACTGTTTGCAAGAAGGACTCATGAGCATGAAGGTATTTTCTTTAATATTTTTTGCTCTAATGCATATGTCCAAGATACATGTAACACATTGCCTAGTCTATCATGGTTACGCTCTCACATGCTTTTATATTTCATATTCACATGATTGCATACATGTAAGGGGAGCCTATGCTTGTTACATGTCTTTCCAAAGCTTTACTTGCAATTCTTTATATCTTTATCTAAAGCTTTGATGTATGTTGTCATCAATTAACAAAAAGGGGGAGATTGAAAGCACAAGTGCTCCCTAGGTGGTTTTGGTAATTAATGTCAACATATCTCTTGTTGGACTAACAGTTTTATCTAGTATGTTTCAGATAAGTTCAACAATGTACTGGCATGGACTAAAGGACGTGGGAACTCCTTCTAGATGCTAAGGACAAAGGATTAGCTCAAGCTTCAAGCTCAAGACTCTTCATTTTACATTTCAGTGATCCAAGATCACATTGAGTCTATAGGAATAGCCAATACTATCAAGAAGGGATGAGGTGTTGCTTAATGAGTTTCTTGCTCCACAGTGCTTGGTGATATGCTCCGAAACCCTCAACTACTTTCCCACTCCCACACATGTGTCATAAAACCCAAAGTCAAAATCGCCCCACCGATTCTTTCTATCCGTGCCACCGAGTTCGATGTCATAGCCACTGCCACAAACCCTAGGCAAATCGGTCTCACCGATAGGGATCTCGGTCTCACCGAGATGGGATTGTAATCTCTCTGTGTATGTCCATTACCAAAATCGGTCTCACCGAGTTTGAGCAATCGGTACTACCGAGATTACAATGCAAGCTTCCTGGTTGACTCATTACCGAAATCGGTCCTACCGAGTTTGTGTAATCGGTCCAACCGAGTTTGCTTGACCAACTCTCTGATTAGCTAGTTACCAAAATCGGTCTCACCGAGTTTGTGTAATCGGTCTCACCGAGATTATGTTATGCCCTAACCCTAACCCAATCGGTCTTACCGAGTTGCATGTCAGTCCCACCGAAAATCCTAACGGTCACTAGGTTTACTAAATCGGTCCGACCGAGTTTATTGATTCGGTCCCACCGAGTTTGGTAAATTGTGTGTAACGGTTAGATTTTGTGTGGAGGCTATATATACCCCTCCACCTCCTCTTCATTCGTGGAGAGAGCCATCAGAACAAACCTACACTTCCAACTTACCATTTCTGAGAGAGAACTATCTACTCATGTGTTGAGGCCAAGATATTCCATTCCTACCATATGAATCTTGATCTCTAGCCTTCCCCAAGTTGCTTTCCACTCAAATCTTCTTTCCACCAGATCCAAATCCTATGAGAGAGAGTTGAGTGTTGGGGAGACTATCATTTGAAGCACAAGAGCAAGGAGTTCATCATCAACGCACCATTTGTTACTTCTTGGAGAGTGGTGTCTCCTAGATTGGCTAGGTGTCACTTGGGAGCCTCTGACAAGATTGTGGAGTTGAACCAAGGAGTTTGTAAGGGCAAGGAGATCGCCTACTTTGTGAAGATCTACCGCTAGTGAGGCAAGTCCTTCGTGGGCGACGGCCATGGTGGGATAGACAAGGTAGCTTCTTCGTGGACCCTTCATGGGTGGAGCCCTCCGTGGACTCGCGCAACCGTTACCCTTCGTGGGTTGAAGTCTCCATCAATGTGGATGTACGATAGCACCACCTATTGGAACCACGCCAAAAACATCCGTGTCTCTAATTGCGTTTGAATCCTCCAAAACCCTTCCCTTTACATTCTTGCAAGTTGCATGCTTTACTTTCCGCTGCTCATATACTCTTTGCATGCTTGCTTGTTATGTGTTGTGAATGTTAAACTTGTGCCTAAACTCCACTTAAACTTAAAGATCTTAAAAACTGCAACTTTGGTACTTAGTGTCTAATCACCCCCCCTCTCTAGACACCTATTCTCAAGGTCCTACAGTCCGGAATACTAGTGCCATCGGAACAGCCCCCAAGCATGTCGTCTTGCACTTGGTATAGCGAATCTGTTGAACCGGCGGACGAATCACCGTCCGAGAGGACGGCCTTCTCACCACCATCTTCAGATCCTTCAGAAAGTTCCTCTCCGTGGATGCAGCCCACGAAGGCACGCTTCATGATGGGTTGAACTCGGGCCTTTCTCGCATGCTGAGCCGTCTCGACGAGGTCGGTGCAGTTGTCCGGCTCAGGGCCCGGTTCACCAATCCGGCCGATGAAGACGTGGATTCCACCGAAGGGGGCCTGGTATCCGTACTCAATTGAGCCGGCATCAGGGCCCCAGCCTTCGTCGTCGATGTAGATCTTGCCGCGACGACTCTTGGTCATCCGGCCCACTACGTATCCCTTGAGCCCTTCGAAGTTGCCCTTCAAGAACTCAAATCCATCGTGCGCTGGCCCCATGGTGGGCGCCAACTGTCGTGGAATTGTCACATCAGATGTCCTCGTGAAAGGACTTAGTTGTGGAGCCATCGCAACTAGGAAGCTTGAAGGGGTTAATCAGGACAAAGGACACGAGAGGTTTATACTAGTTCGGCCCCTTACGGTGAAGGTAAAGCCTACGTCTAGTTGGGTTGGTATTGATGTTTCGATGACCAGGGAGCGAGATACGCTATACCCGGCTCTCGATGAGTTGTTTCTTACCCTAAGCCGCCAGCGGGTCGTCTCCTTATATACACAAGTGGACGCCCTACGGCTTACAGAGTCCCAGCCAGCTCATAGACAGTGTCCGGCTCGGTGACTAATTAACTCACCTTATGTTACAAGTCATGCCATCATGGCGGTTTACATACTATGGGCCTTAAGCCGCCTATAGGCCTTAGACCCTTTATTGAACCGCCATCTTCTTGCTTGGTCTTGGGATTCTTTCGGGTGAGTCTTCTTTGCATAATCCGGCCCCCTCCTTGGCGGCTTACACAAATAGTTATATCCCCAACAGAACCGTTCCTGCAGTTAGTCCCAACATATCTAGCAAATACTTCACCATTCTAGTTTCTGAACAGTTTATAGTTGGAGTCAAATGACTCATCAGAAGAATGAAGAGATTCACATGTAAAGCGGATAAGTTGGATGGATCAACTGGAGGTCCTTTGCAACAACCCATGAGGTTTTGGGGTCTTGCTTAGGCTTCAATATGATCCATCAGCATTGAGTTTCCTCTCAAAGGCAATACCCTCTTTCCTAGGGTTTCTGTTGAGGATCTGCCTTTTGAGCACATCACAAAGAGTCTGATGCCCTTTGAGGCTTTTGTACATGCCTGTCATGTACAATTCCTTTAGTCCTGCATCATCAGTGATACTTGCATTGTCCTCAGATGAGGAATTAGTGATAGCAGAGACATGTGAAGAATTTGTAGCATTTGAAGCATTTGAACATTTAGGTGAAGAATTAGCAGTTTCACGTTCAATGAACTTCAGACATGGAGGAACAAATTCTTTCTGAGTAGCGCTTATCTGTTGAGCAAGTAATGAATCGCGCTCCTTCTGAAGATCTTCATAATCCACTCTTAGCTTTTCAAGATCTTGCTTTCTTTGAAGAAATTCATAAGAAAGCTTCTCGTGATCAGACAAGAGAGTGTTATGATGACCTTGAAGATTGTCAAACTTGGACTGAAGTCTCTGAAGATTTTCAGTCAAGGTTTTAGTGCGATCCATTTCTTCACCCAACATATCATCACTTTTATCTAGCATGTTTTGAACCTTTTCAAAGGCCTTTTGTTGTTTCACGGCAATTTTAGCAAGTTTAGAGTAGCTGGGCTTGAGGTTTTCATCAGATTCATCCTCACTAGAGTCAGAGGAGGCGTATTTAGTTACCTTGGCACCCTTTGCCATGAAGCAATAGGTGGGAGTGTAGTCATCATTGCCTTCATCATCCTTGTTGGTGAAGCCTTTTTCTTCAGAGTTGAAGATAGACTTGCTGACGAATGCAGTAGCGAGAGCTAGGCTCGCCACACCAAACTCAGACTCCTCAGATGCCTCCTTGTCCTCATGTTCCTCAGATTCAGCCTCAGAGTCCATTTCTTTGCCAATGAATGCCAGAGCCTTCTTGGAGCTGCTATTCTTGTGAGACGAAGACCTCGAGGATTTTGATGATGAAGACTTTGAAGATTTCTTCTTCTTCTTTGCGTCATCAGAACTGTAATCCTTGTACTTCTTCTTCTTTGATTCCTTATCCCACTGAGGACAGTCTTGGATGTAGTGACCGGGTTTCTTGTATTTGTGGCATAGCCTCTTCTTGTAGTCACTGGATGAGGAATCATTGATCCTTGAGGGTTTTCCAAAGCGACCACATCTTGAGAACTTCTGAAACTTCTTCACGAGCAGTGCTAGTTCTGGCTCGATTCTTGAGGTCACCAAGGCTGCTAGCAGAGTCTTCATCTTCAGACTCATAGACTGCCTTGGCCTTCAGAGCACGTGATCCGCCATAGCTCGAACCATAGAGATCTCGCTTCTCAGCAAGCTGGAACTCATGAGTATTTAGCCTCTCGAGGATATCAGCGGGATCAAGTGACTTGTAGTCAGCACGCTCTTGAATCATCAGTGCCAGAGTATCAAATGAAGAATTGAGCGATCTCAGCAATTTATTCACCACCTCATGGTCGGTGATGTTAGTGGCGCCAAGTGCTTGAAGCTCATTTGAGATATCAGTGAGGCGATTGAAGGTTTGCTAAACATTCTCATTGTCGAGTCTTTTGAAGCGGTTTAAGAGATTGCGAAGAACGTCAACACGAGAGTCACGTTGAGTTGAGACTCCTTCATTCACTTTGGAAAGCCTATCCCAGATAAGCTTAGCAGTTTCCAAAGCACTCACTCTTCCATAATGTCCTTTGCTCAGATGGCCACATATGATATTCTTCACTTGAGAATCAAGTTGCTTGAATCTCTTCACATCAGTAGCGTTCAGAGAAGGTGTGACTGAGGGAACACCATTTTCCACAACATACTAGAGATCGTTGTCAATTGCCTCAAGATGCATTCACATCTTATTCTTCCAGTGAGGGGTAGTCTGCTCCATCAAGGTAGGACACCCAGCAGAGACCTTGATCACACCTGCGGTCGACATAACTAAAACTCCAGGCGGTTAAACCAAAATCACATAGAACAAGGGAGTACCTTGCTCTGATACCAATTGAAAGTGCGTTATATCGACTAGAGGGGGGTAAATAGGCGATCTTTATGAATTCTTCACTGAGGAATTTGCTGGTGAGGAAATTCCTAAATGAAGAACCACTAGTGGCGGAATAAGTACTCAGAAGTAAACATAACAGAATACAAGCATAGTCATCATGACGAGATGAAGACAAGCACAGAGTACAGAAAGCGTAAACACAGGATAACACAAGAAAGAAGACGAACAGACTGAAGAAACTGAACTGAGGAAATTGAGAAAGTATTCAGTCAAAGTCTTCAAACAGATATGAACAGGCACACAACAGACATGAGGAAATGAAGGAGTTGAGGAAATAGAACCAGTAAGCTCGGTGAAGACGATGATTTGGTAGACCAGTTCCAACTGCTGTCTCAATTGTACATCTGGTTGGAGTGGCTGAGTATTTAAACTCGAGGACACCCATCCGGACACCTGATCCTCACCGTATTCTCCTTGAGCTAAGGTCACACAGACCTCGCCCAATCACTCGTGGTAAGTCTTGGTGACTTCGAACCTTCACAAACTTCGGTCACTCGGCGATCCACAATTCCTCTTGGAGGCTCTAGACCTTGGCGCCTAACCGTGCGGAAGAAGCACAGTCTTCAAAGGAAACAAGCGTCGGATCCACGCAGGATCAATCTCTTCAGTGATGCTCAATCACTTTGGGTTTGTAGGTGTTGTGTTTGGGTTCTCCTCACTTGATGATTTTCGCTCAAAGTCCTCAGAGGATGGGATGCTCTCAAATGACAAGTGTCAGTTTCTCTCAGAGCAGCCAACCAGCTAGTGGTTGAAGGGGGCGGCTATTTATAGCCTAGGGAGCAGCCCGACATGATAAGACATAAATGCCCTTGTCTAATATGACCGTTAGGTGGGTAGATATTTTGGAACAGCTGGCGCATAGCACATCAACGGTCGGAATTTTGACTGTCAAAATCCTCAGCGCTATCATGTTCCTCACTGTGTAGGCAATTCGCACTGGCGAATTCCTAACTCCTTAGTCAGAAAAAATTACTCAGAGACCAGAAGAACTTCGTCTCTGTCACTGAAGAATATGACTGAACTGTATGAGATTTCCAATGGCTTCACTCGAAGGGATTGGAAGGTGTAGGATTTGAGTTCAGCATCACATGGAAATTTTTCCTTAGTATTTCCTCGACCCCCTTTAACAGTACGGTGTTTTCTATGACTCAAGAAAGAGAAAATGAAACTATGAAAACAAAAGTCTTCACACTTCATGTTCCTCGTATGATTGCCAAGTCTTCAAGGTCACACCAATTTCTTCACTTTCAAAGTCTTCAGAAATCCAAAGTCTTTAGTTGAAGAACTTCATTTTTAGGGGTTGACTTTCTCTGTAAATATCAAACTCCTCATAGACTTATAGACATGTGTACACTCAAAAATGCATCAGTCCCTTAACCTATAAGTCTTCAATACACCAAAATCACTAAGGGGCACTAGATGCACTTACAGAACTTGATTGTCTGAAGAATTTGCTGGAGACCTGAATGTGCTTGAAAGGACACAAGCTAATCATGAATAAATGAATCATTCATTTCTCACGTCCTCATATTGCTGTATCTATTACTGTTGATGAAATTGATATCATATTCTTCACTGATGAAGTATATGGGTTCGTAAGTTGCACTAATTCATCTACAGGATGAACAACCCAAAGATACCGAGTGGGTCCTCGACAGTGGATGTACAAATCACATGACTGGTGATAGGAGCTTGTTGATGGACATTGATTTGTCACCATCTCATCTGAAGCATATCACCTACGCTGACAAAGGCAAAAGCAAGGTATTGGGTCTAGGTAAGGTTGCAATCTCAAAGGATAAACACATGGACAAGGTCATGCTTGTTGAGTCCTTAGGATTCAATCTTATGTCTGTCTCAATGCTTTGTGATCTTGATATGGTTGTTGTCTTTGGCAAATTTCGTTGCCTTGTGCTAATGGAATCTGACAACTCCAAAGTCTTCGAAGGCTTTAGGAAAGGAGAATTGTATATTGTTGATTTCTCTGCGGGACCACAGCCCGCCACATGTCTACTTGCAAAAGCTTGAGAATCTTTGGTTATGGCATCAATGACTTGGTCATGCTGGGATGAGGAACTTGCATACACTCACGAAGAAGAAGCACGTCATTGGCATCGAGGGTGTCAAATTCCTCAAAGATCATCTTTGTGGGGCTTGTGAGGCTGGAAAGATCACCAGAGCCAAGCATCCCTCGAAGACTATCATGACCACCTCTCGTCCCTTTGAATTACTTCATATGGATCTATTTAGCCCTACTCATTATGCCATGTTCACTAGTTCTGCATCATTATATGGCTTTGTCATAGTTGATGACTATTCTCGTTACACATGGGTGCGTATCATCACTTACAAAATGAAGTGCAGGAAGTCTTCAGATGATTTTCCTCAAGGGCTTCCACTAACTTCGGTGTGAAGTCAAGCATATCAGGAGTGATGATGGAACCGAGTTCAACAACACTGGCCTCGATGAATATCTCGATATGCTTGGTATTATTCACGAATTGTCTACTCCTTATACTCCTCAGCAGAATGGCATCGTGGAGCGCAAGAATGGGACTCTTGTTGAGATGGCTGATACGTCCATTTTGCATCATGCTTTTATATCAATATTTATTGCATTATGGGCTGTTATTAAACATTATATCTCAATACTTATGGCTATTCTCTCTTATTTTACAAGGTTTACCATGAAGAGGGGGGATGTCGGCAGCTGGAATTCTGGCTGGAAAAGGAGCAAACGTTGGAAACCTATTCCGCACAACTCCAAAAGTCCTGAAACTCCACGAAACAACATATTGGATTTAATAAGAATTTATGATCAAAAGAAATAGGCCAGGGGGCCCACACCCTGTCCACGAGACAGGGGGGCGCCCCCCTGTAGGGCGCGACCTCCTATCTCGTGGGCCCCCTGGTGGGCCTCCGACGTCCATCTTCTGCTATATCATCACTTTTACCCTGGAAAAAATCGGGGGGCAAGCTTACGGGACGAAACTCCGCCGCCACGAGGCAGAACCTTGGCGGAATCAATCTAGGGCTCTGGCGGAGCTGTTATGCTGGGGACACTTCCCTCCGGGAGGGGGAAATCATCACCAACGTCATCACCAACGATCCTCTCATCGAGAGGGGGTCAATCTCCATCAACATCTTCACCAGCACCATCTCCTCTCAAAACCCTAGTTCATCTCTTGTATCCAATCTTGTATCAAAACCACAAAATGGTACCTGTGGGTTGCTAGTAGTGTTGATTACTGCTTGTAGTTGATGCTATTTGGTTTGCTTGGTGGAAGATCATATGTTCAGATCCTTTATGCATATTATTATCCCTCTGATTATGAACATGAATATGCTTTGTGAGTAGTTACGTTTGTTCCTGAGGACATGGGTGAAGTCTTGCTATTAGTAGTCATGTGAATTTGGTATTCGTTCGATATTTTGATGAGATGTATGTTGTCTTTCCTCTAGTGGTGTTATGTGAACATCGACTACATGACACTTCACCATTATTTGGGCCTAGAGGAAGGCATGGGGAAGTAATAAGTAGATGATGGGTTGCTAGAGTGACAGAAGCTTAAACCCTAGTTTATGCGTTGCTTCATTAGGGGTTGATATGGACCAATATGTTTAATGTTGTGGTTAGATTTACCTTAATACTCCTTTTTGTAGTTGTGGATGCTTGCAATAGGGGTTAATCATAACTGGGATGCTTGTCCAAGTTAGGGCAGTATCCAAGTACCGGTCCACCCACATATCAAATTATCAAAGTACCGAACGCGAATCATACGAACGTGATGAAAATTAGCTTGACGATAATTCCCAATGTGTCCTCGGGAGCTCCTTCTTCATTATTAGAATTTGTCCAGGCTTATCCTTTGCTACCTAAAGGATTGGGCCACCTTGCTGCACTTTAATTACTTTATTTACTTTTTGCTCGTTACTATTTATCTTATCACAAAACTATCTATCACCTACTATTTCAGTGCTTGCAGAGAAAACCTTACTGAAAACCGCTTATCATTTCCTTCTGCTCCTCGTTGGGTTCGACACTCTTACTTATCAAAAGGACTATGATAGATCCCCTATACTTGTGGGTCATCAAGACTCTTTTAAAGCCGTTGCCGGGGCGTGGCGCTCTTGGTGAGTGGAACTTGGTAAGGAAACATTTATATAGTGTGCTGAAATTTTACATTACTTGTCACTATGGAAGCTAATCCTTTGAGGGGCTTGTTTGGGGTATCTTCACCCCAACCGGAAGAGCAAAGAGATTCTCCTCAACCTCTTGAACTTTATGAAAATATTCACTTTGAGATTCCTTGGGTATGATAGAAAAACTGCTAACTAATCCTTTTGCGGAGGCGGAACATTGCATCGATTTACACCTTATCTTTGTGGATGAAGTTTGTGGATTATTTAAGCTTGCAGGTATTCCCGATGATGTTGTCAAAAGGAAGGTCTTCCCTTTATCTTTGAAGGGAGATGCAATGACATGGTATAGGCTATGTGATTTTGGAATTATAAGCGATTGAAGTTGGAATTTCACCAGAAGTTCTATCCTATGCATCTTGTTCATCGTGATCGTAATTACATATATAATTTTTGGCCTCGTGAAGGAGAAAGCATTGCTCGAGCTTGGGGAGGCTTAATTCAATGTTGTATTCATGCCCCAATCATGAGCTCTCTCGGGAAATGATTATTCAGAATTTTTATGCTCGGCTTTCTCTTGATAATCGCAACCTGCTCGATACTTCCTGTCCTGGTTGCTATATGCTGAAGACTATTGATTTCAAATGGGACTTATTGGAAAGAATTAAACGCAACTCTGAAGATTGGGGTTCCGACGATGGTAAGGAGTCAGGTATGACACCTAAGTTCGATTGTGTTAAATCTTTTATGGATACCGATGCTTTTCGTGGATTTAGCTCTAAGTATGGACTTGACTCGAGATAGTAGCTACTTTTTGTGAAACTTTTGCTACTCACGTTGATCTCCCTAAAGAGAAGTGGTTTAAATATAATCCTCTGTTGAAGTGAAAGTAGTTGCACCTATTACGGTCAAAGAAGACTATTACATATAGTGATCCTATTATTCCTCTCGCTTATGTTGAAAAACCTCCTTTTCTGTTAGGATAAAAGATCATGCTAAAGCTTATTTGTTGTTAAGTAAGAGTAATACTAGGACTTATACACCTCTGAGCAAATTAATGTTGAACCTGGTATTGCTATGATTAAAGATCTCTTGGATGAGGACTTAGATGGGCATGTTATCTCTTTCGTGGGTGAAACTGCTAATATTGCTAGACCCGATACTAAGACACGTAGACTGTTGTAAACCTTTGTTATTTCTGTTAAAATAGGAGATCATTGTTATCATGGCTTATGTGATATGGGTGCTAGTGCTAGTGTGATACCTTATGATCTTTATAAACAAATTATGCGATATTACTGTTGAATTAGAAGACATTGATGTTACTATTAAGCTTGCTAATAGGGACACCATTAAACCTATTGGGATTGTTAGAGATGTTGAAGTCTTGTGTGGGAAGAGTAAATACCCTGCTGATTTTCTTGTTCTTGCTTCCCCACAAGATGATTTTTGTCCCATTATTTTTGGCAGACCCTTCTTGAATATTGCTAGTGCTAAGATTAATTGTGAAAGGAAGGTCATCACCGTTGGCATAGATGGTATGTCTCATGAGTTCAATTTTGCTAAGTTCAGTAGACAACCTCGTGAAAGGGAACCACCTAGTAAGGATGAAATTATTGGTCTTGCTTCCATTGCTGTTGGGGATATTACCACTAGGTGTAAACCGGCCAAGCTTGGGCCGGGTTAGCTCTGCTAGTGGAGTAATCATGGAAAGGCCCAAGGCCTGTAGTTGGTTTAGAACTTGTAGCCGTAAACCGGCCTGATGTATGACTTGTATTGTAAGTTAGGAATAGAGAGATACCAACCGGGATACGAATATGAACCGGTTGGGACTCTGCAAACCGACGGGCGTCACTCGTGTATATAAGGGGCGACCGGCGGCGGTTCAAGACGAGACAACCACAACTCGAGCCTAAGCGAAGCTTGTCCGCTCCCTAGCCATCGAGACTACATCAATTCCATCACAACTAGGCGTAGGCTTTTACCTTCATCGAAGGGGCGAACTAGTATAAACCCTTGTGTCTTTGCGTCCGCTTTAACCCTGCAAGTAAAACCCGTCGCGATGGCTCCACGACTAAGTCCTTACGCTAGGACATCTGCGTGACAAATCCACGACGGTTGGCGCCCACCGTGGGGCTATCGCCGCGATGGTTTGGCGATCTTGGAGGGCAAGCTCAAAGGACTCGAAGGCTACGTCGTGGGCGGATGACCAAGAGTCGTCGCGGCGGATCTACATCGGCGATCTTTGGATGGGGTCGAGGCGATTCAATCGAGTATGGATACGGGTCCCCTTGGCGGCATACACGCTTTCATCGGCGGGATCGGAGGGCTGGGCTGAGCGGACATCTGCACCGACCTCATCGAGACGGCTCGGTAGCGACCTGCCGGGCCAAACCGGCCGTGAAGCATGTCTTCGTTAGAGTCACCCATGGAGAAGTACGGCGCCGATTGAGCATCAGTGGCGAGACCGTCGTTTACTCGGCGATGAATCTTCAGCGGAGAGACCGAGTCATTGTACCAGATTGCGGGGCGATATGATCGAGGGCTGTTCCGACGGTGACGATATTCCGGACCCCCAAGCCAGCTAAACGGGTTGGAGTGTTCATGGACGGTATGCATAGCAGCAAACCTCTCTTCAACCGCAGCAGCAATGCTTTCCGGTTCAGCGGCGGCAGGAGCGGGAGGCCGGTGCGACCGCCGGTTCAAGTTCTGTCGAGATCTGTTTGATGCACTAGCGGCGCTCATGGCGGAGGACAATCCAGCAGATTAGGAGGCTCATAACGCGAAGTGCGAAGGTGAAAGAGCAGATCCGCAAGCCAAAGCGGATCTAGCGGCGAGAGAAGGCGTATGGCTGCAGAGCGGGCGCTTTAGATGCACAAGCTTACAAACTCATGCTTGACCAGGCGCGCGTCGCGAGAGGTGCTAAAGCGGAAGTACGATCGCGCCTACCATCGAGTTTGACCCTAGAAACCTCTTCCGGACCCGGGCGGACCTAGTAACCCGCCCAAAGACAGGAGGTAAGCCGGATTGAGGCACCAGAGCGGGGCGACGGTCCAACCGCGCTGATGGAGCCTCCGCAGCAGAACACGGTGATTCCTCCGCGATCTGAGCGCCCGGGCCATTACTCTAACCCTATGGACAACCTTGTTGCGGCTGCTGCACGATTGGGCGATCGATCGAAGGAGATTCCCCTGGCGCGTTGAGACACGCCGGGTTAAGGCTTCTCGGACTGCACCGATCCAGCGAAGCGTATTCATACAGCCGCGATCGGATTCACTCTCGCCGCGTCAAGCGGAGTTCTGGCAGTGCATGGATGAACCGCCCTGTCAAATGTAGCGGGACCGTGAAGCGGCCGAGGAAATCACCGATAAGCGGCATTCGTGATGCTCGGAGGTGGTAGATCGGGCCGCACGCAGGAGGCTGAGTTAGCGACCTGAGGATGATCGGGTCAACACACACCGGTTCGCCCTACCACCTTCGCCGGACCAGGAGTCGCATCCGCTTTGGGAGTGCCCTGTTTAATCCCCGCTTTACGCAATGTGCGTCTGCCTAAGGATTTTAAGGGCCCGCGCAAGGTGCCGAATTACACCGCAGATCTATCCTCAAGCGTGGGTTGAGAGTTATGAGATGGCCATGGAGATGCTAGATGTTGTGAAGCGGCGTGTGCAAAGTACTTCACCATGATGATGGAGGCACAGCCCGTGCTTGGTTGAAAAGCTTGCCGCCCAATTCTATCAGTTCATGGGGTCGATTCTGAGCCGGTTTATCCGAATTTCAAGGATACATGTAAGCAGCCCAAGTCCATAGTAGACCTGGCGGCTTGCGTCCGAGAAGAAGAAGTCGACAACCCGTTGGATGCGCCGTGTGTCGAGATTTTGCACTCCTCGGCCGGATCAATGCTGACTCGGCGATCATAACATTGAAAGCAAGCGCGGTTTGAGCCTTTGAAATTTAAGCTGGGGCGTATGAAGCGGTTACGCAATGATATAGGAACCCTCATGGCGCTTTGGTAAAATATGCCGACTCGAGCGGTACCAAGGATCTGAAGCGGATGATGATGAAGCGAGGAAGGGAAAGAAGAACGGCAACTCAAGCAGCAGCATTTCAAACCGGCGGGTCATGGAAGCGGGGCAAGCGCAAGGCTGATGGTAATCCGGTTCGTAGCCAACACTAATGCGCGAGGATAGAGGCCGCGGCAGAGAGCAAAGCGAATCGGGGTCAAAATACCAAGACAAACCGTTTGAATTACTTGTTAAATCAGCCTTGTCCCAAGCATGGAGCGAAGAATCCCCATCGAATCATCTTTGGAAAACTGTTATATTATCAGAGGAGTTCAAAAATTCGATGCTTTCCGATATGACCGAGGGTCGGTGGTGGTTCAGGATCCGGTTTCCATGGGCGGGTCGGACGGAGCTTCGGTTGAGGGCATAACCAGGCAATCTCAATAATCGAGTAATCAAGGTGGCGGCGCAGCAGCAAGAGATAAATCGAAGCTATCGAGCCAACCAAAGCGGTTGAATGGCGGGCGGTATCATGTTTTCACGACCGGTTTGGACAAACGGGATCGGAAGCTTCACAAGCAGGCGATAAACTCTGTTGAACCGGCTTTGCCGCGGTATTTCTTGCTGGTCGAGCAGCCTATCGTATGGAGCGAGAGGACCATCCCCGGGTTGATAATCCGGGTCGGTGGCTTTGGTGGTAGATCCTCGGGTTGGGGCTATAAGTTTACTAAGGTACTTATGGATGGAGGAAGCGATATCAATATATTGTATTATGACACTTTCCGTCGCATGGGTCTCACGGATAAAGATCTCGCACCGTCCGTCGGTGTTCCATGGTGTAGTGCCAGGCAAATCTGCTTATCCTATTGGTAAGATAGCCCTGGATGTGGCTTTTGGAGATGAGCATGATTACCGGTCTGAAAAGCTAACTTTTGAAGTGGTGAAAATCCGGAGTCCATATCATGCCTTGTTTGGACGGCCAGCTTATGCTAAGTTCATGGCACGACCTTGTTATATTTACTTGCAGCTCAAAATGCCGGGTTACAAAGGAACGATAACGGTGCATGGAAGCCGCCGAGTCGCTTTGGAATGTGAGGAAGGAGATGCAGCTTATGCTGAGGCGGTGCGTGCTACGGAGGAGTTGAAATGTTATAAGGACAATGTTGATCCGGCGATATGACCCTTTGAAGAAACCCACTCTGAGCATGAATCGGATCTGAAGTTTAAATCGGCAAATGAGACCAAGCTTGTTGACTTTGTGCTGGCGATTCGTCCAAGCAGTTCATTGTCGGTGCCAACTGGATCCCAAATAGGAAGGCGCGCTCATCGAGTTCATCCGTGAGAACCGGACATCTTTGCATGGAAACCATCGACATGCCGGTGTCCGAGGAACTCACCGAGCACACACTTAATGTGGATCCTAAGTATAAACCGGTGAAACAGTTTCTCCGCGGTTTAATGAAGAAAAGCGCAAAGGCCATTGGGAAAAGTAGCGAGGCTTACGGCGGCTGGCTTTATCATTGAGGTGTTTCATCCGGAGTGGCTTGCTTATCGGTGCTGGTCCTTAAGAAAACGGCACTGGCGTATGTGTGTGGACTACAGATCTCAACAAAGCTTGCCCAAAGCAGATCCTTTTGCTCTCCCCGCATCGATCAGATTATTGATGCCACGGCAGGATGTGGCGTTTAAGTTTTTGGGCGCATACTCGGATATCATCGATCAAAATGGCGGTTAAGGACCAGGAGAAGACGGCGTTTATAACTCCCTTTGGAGCCTTACGCTATGTATCTATGCCTTTTGGGCTCAAGAGTGCCCGAGCTACTTATCGGCGGTGTGTCTGAATTGCTTGCATCACAGATTGGCCACAATGTGCATGCTTATGTAGATGACATTGTGGTGAAATCAAGACAAAAGGAGACACGGTGGAAGATTTGAAGGAGACCTTCACAACTTGCGCATTTATAAGATGATGCTTAATCCGGCCAAGTGCGTTTTTGGTGTTCCGGCTGGCAAGTTATTGGGGTTCCTGGTGTCTAACAGAGGAATCGAGGCTAATCCGGAGAAAATTAAAGCCATCACTTCCTTGGCTAAACGAAGTGTATCAACGATGTTCAATGCTGGCGGGCGGATTGCGCGTTGAGCGATTTATCGGCCGCCTCGGAGAAGGCCATCCCTTATACCGAGATCTTTGAGGAAGGCGGATAATTTTATGCGAGTCCAGGCTGCTGATGAGGCCTTTGAGGATCTAAAGCGGCAATTGGCCAACCCGCTGTTCTTGCGGCTCCGGTTGACAAGGAACCGCTGTTGTTATATGTGGCAGCCAATGCTCGGCGATGGCGTAGCCATTGTGGTAGAACGCAAGGAGGCGGAAAAGGAGTATCGGTTCAGCGGCGGTTTATTATATCAGCGAGGTGCTTATTGAGTCCAGCGAGATATCCGCATTGGCGAAGCTAGTCTATGGTGTTTTTATGGCGGTAGGAAGCTGAAACAATATTTCCAAGGGCATCCTATTACGGTGGTTAGTTCAGCCCTTTGGGTGATATCATACAAAACCGGAGGCGGCGGATTGCAAAATGGGCCATCGAGCTTGGGCGCATGGGCTAAAGTATATACAGCGCCGCGGCGATAAAGTCACAAGCCCTTGTTGATTTCATTAATGGTGGACAGAGTTACAAGCACCGAGGAGAAGCGGATCACACATCTTGGACTATTCATTTTGACGGATCCGCACAATTGGAAGGCTCGGGGCTGGAGTCGTTTTAACTTCCCCACGGGTGATAAGTTTTGTTACGTTCTCCGTCTAATGTTCCCTTGTACTAATAATGCAGCTGAGTACGAAGCCTTGCTCCATGGTCTCCGGATGGCTAAGGAGATGAATTTAAGCCGGGTTAAGTGCTTTGGCGACTCGGACCTGGTGGCTCAGCAAGTATCTGGCACTTGGGATTCTAAGGACCCCCTCATGGCCGCATATCGTCGAGAAGTGGATAATATCGCAGGTTGCTTTAAGGGTTATCAAGTGGATCATGTGGATCGCCGGAAGAACGAAGCGGCAGACGCTTTAAGCCGTTTGGGTTCTCAGCGTAAACCGGTTCCACCTAATGTCTTTCTGGACGTCTTGCACAACCCGTCGGTTCAGCTCCCTGGTGAAGCGGATTTGGCAATTCCTGATCCGGAGGCTCAGTTGGTGGCAGCATTACATGCTATTCCGGATTGGACAGTTCCTTACCTTGCGTATATGACTCGAGGAGAGTTGCCAGACGATGAGGTTCTGGCCAGACAGATAATCCGGCGCTCCAAATCTATGACGATTCTTAATGGTGAGTTGCATCATTGCAGTGTTTCAGGGGCGTTTCAATGCTGTGTTTCCCCTGAGGAAGGTTGTGAAATTTTAAGAGAAATCCCTGAAGGGGATTGCGGGCATCACGCCGTTCAAAGTCCACAGTGGCGAAGGCATTCCGTCATGGATTTTACTTGGTTAACTGCTCATCTTGATCACGGAGGACTTAGTCAAGCGGTGCGATGGATGTCAGAAATTTTCTAGGCGTGCTCATGTACCGGCACAAGAATTGAGGATGATCCCAATAACGTGGCCGTTTGCGACCTGGGGGCTGGACATGGTTGGACCCTTTAAACGATCCAAAGATAAGAAGACACACCTCTTAGTGGAAGTGGACAAATTCACCAAGTGGGTTGAAGCGGAACCTGTCAGCAAGTGTGATGCGGCAACAGCGGTGCAGTTCATCAAAAAGGTGATTTTCCGGTTTGGCTTTCCACACAGTATCATTACTGACAATGGCACTAATTTGTCCAAGGGGGCTATGAAGGAGTTCTGTGAACGTGAGCATATCCGACTTGACGTATCATCCGTAGCGCATCCCCAGTCCAGCGGGCGCGTAAGCGTGCTAATCGAAATCTTGCGAGGCATCAAACCCGACTTCGGTTCCGTTCTGAGAGAACACCGGGATCTGGGTTGAAGAACTCCCATCAGTACTATGGAGTATCAATACTACGCCAAACCGGTCTACTGGGTACACCCCTTTCTTCATGGTTTACGGAGCAGAGGCAGTTCTCCCCAGTGACATCAGGCACAATTCGCCCCGTGTAGCGGCTTATGTTGAAGCGGACAACGAGGCGGCACGACAGGACGCTTTGGACCTATTGGATGAGGAGCGTGATATGGCAGCCGCTCGTTCGGCGATTACCGACAAGATCTTCGTCGTTATCACAGCCGTCGGGTTAAGACGAGCCTTTCGGAAGGAGATTTAGTGCTTCGTCTCATCCAAGACCGCAGATATGCACAAGTTATCCCGCCTTGGGAAGGACCCTTTGTGGTCGACAAGACTCTACACAACGGTTCCTACTATCGGTTGATATTCGAGGCGTAAAGACTCACGTACATCGGAGGAGGAGACCAATAGGCCGTGGAATATAGCTCATCTTGACCTTATTACACTTGAGTCATCGGCTCGGTTTATGTACATAGCATGACAATGTATATATTATCTTCGATATAATAAAAATCAGGGCCTCGGCTAAAGCGGGGTCTCTGTCTTTCTTTTCATGTGTGGTTACATGGAGTGCTTCATTTTTAAAGCGGCCTCGGTTTACCCCTTGACGATTATATTTATCACTTGGGGGCTTGGTAGGTGTCGAACCAATGCAACACCTCTTGATAAGCGAAAGCCACCAGATCATTGGGGACACGGTCACGTCTGAACCGGTCACGCCTCTTGGTCGACCAATAGGGCCAGCGTCACTTGGGGCTTGGTGAACCAGAACCAATGTCATGCCACTTGGCGGCGTACTCGCCAAGAGTCTTTTGGGACTGGCCGACTAGCACCATCGCTTCGCCTTCGGGGGGCTTGGTTGCGTCTGACCATGGTAATGCCATCGGACCAGCTCCATGAAGCTTTACTTTTGCAAAGAGTTATTGCCTTTGTTGCCATTTTTTGACATAGTTAGTATTCGATTTTTGTTGCGTTTTCCAACCCGACGAATATTTTTATCCGGTTTAGCTGTCAGTAACAAACTGACAGGACACGGTTTGGTATTACACCGCAGTTTTTCTCTGCTCGTTTTCCCTTCTTCCGGTTCATCCTTATGGAGTAACACGGGGGCTTGTGCTGTTTTAGCACGCCTATGTGGGAATTATTGTCTCCCCAGACGGTCATGGTTTTTTAAGGGCCTCCGCTTCAAGATTGGCTATGCTAGCTTCATGCCCAGATACAGCAGGTATTTGTATCGCATACTAATTGATTTTTCGATACACAAAATATATTGGATGCCATAAACCGGCTGGCGGTGTCACCGCCGCCGAGGTTCAATTTTTTGATTGCAGGAAGCATGACTAAAACAAAAGTTTCATCTATGCACAAAGGCATATCCAGGCAACAAGTTTTAACTAAGGCTATTACAAGGCAACACAATGCCCAAATGAGATCATTGTTCTTTGGGTTAAACCGGCTACCGGTTCAAGACTGTTCTTCATCTCCCGCCGCTTCAGCATCTTCATCTCTACCCATCGGCTGGAAATCCACAGTAGTCCAGTCGATTCCCATTAGCGCTTGAAAAACAGCCTCTTCATGAATCAGAGACGACGGTTCAATGTCAGGAGCGTAAGTGTGCTTACGGATTGGAGGGATCAAGTTTTCCGGTTCAAAGGTTGGAGCGGACACACGCTTGTTCTGCTCATTATATTGGGCTTGATAGTGCTCCAAATCGGCTTCTTCCACCAATTGACAAGCCAGCGGGCATACCGCACGGTTTATCGCCCGCAAGTCCTCTTCACTGAAGTCCGAGCCGTCCTCCTTCACACTGGGATAGCCTTGAGCTGCTTCCACGGGATCAAAATCCGGCACCCAGGCTTTGGCTCGGATCAAGGCGTTGATGGCTCCGGTTCGTGCAGCAGATTTCTTCACCTCTTCAATCCGGGAAGGAAGGATGGATAGCGGTTCGGGGTATCTTGGATCGGGGGCGGTGCTGGATTGTTATGTGACATTGTGGTAATCACGCTGGGGCTCCGTATACAATTGCTCCACTAAAGTGTAGACAGCCTTCAGTTTCTTCCGCACGTCATTTCCCAAGTGCCCAACGCGTGTGCCTGCATTTGATAACAGGATAGTTTTAAACTGGAATAATGGTGCAGCAGGAAAAGCATATTACGCTTATCCACAAGGAACTTACCGAAGATGGCTGCCGTCATAGAATGTACTTGCCGCTTCACGGCTGTCAGATCATCCACCACCGGTTTAAGGGCAGCTTCAGCATTTTCTGCCCGTTTGAGCAAGTTAGCCTTTTCGGTGGCCCAGGCCGCCTGTTCCTTCTTCATGTTTTCCTTCACCTGTTCAGCAGCAGTCAAGGCGCTGGTTAGCTCCTTCTTGGCTTTTTCTGTCTCGGCCTGCTGAGTTTTCAAAGCTGCCTGTAAATCGGCAATCCGATCATCCTTGATTTTCACCTCAGCCTGCGCATTGATAGCATGATCAGCCAACAATTCAAGTTAAAGTCTCAACCATACAACACAGTTATATGCTCGACACTTGGGGGCTAATGTACCTTCAATCTTTCTACTGCTAATACATGGCAAAGTCCCAAGTTGAATCTGAGTATTCAACTCGGCACTTGGGGGCTAATGATTGTTTGATTCTATTAAAGTGTTGTCGGGAAGTTTTTGGAGTACGGTTTAAGTATGCATCGTTAAACCGGTGGCTATGAGGAAGTTTGCAAAGTCTATCACGAGAAAATTATCAAGTCGGTTTGATCAAAGATTACAAACCGGCCCTTGGGGCTACAAGGACTCTTGTCTTGATAATAAGGAAAGGAGTGTTACCTCAAACTTGTCTCTCATTAGTTTCACCAAGCCAGCTTCATAATCACGGCTACTATAAAGCGGTTCAGTATCGAGAATGAAGATCTTGGGCGCTTAAAGCGGCATATGTTTCCAGCTCGGCAGCCCACTTTCCTTTGTTCAAAATTGAAGAATCCTCCTTCACGAGATGCGGGTTAAGGTGGCGGATTCCCGGTTCAGAGCGCCCATGCCGTAATCACAGCGTCATCATCTTTCGACTCGATGGATCGCGTTAGCACAGCTATACAGTAGGGCTGCGAGGCTTTTCAAACCGGACAGTCTTGGCAGGTGGATCGGCGAAGATTGAAGGGTTGATGGTATTTCTTACGGAATAACCTCCTCTTGAATCGGAGGGTCATTTGGAATATCTTGAGAGGCGTTTTGAGATCTGGCGCCGCTCATGATCTCAAGCGGCAGCCTCTTCAACTATTTTGTCCAAACGAGCCTTCTTGCTGGGTTTCGGTTTGGTCTGAAGAAACAAAGATTCAGGAACAAGGCATATACATTCTGAAGAAATCGAAAGCGTATGGCTGTATGGACTTACCCGACGGCTATCTTCAGCGGAGGTAGCTGAGTGGTGACGATTCGCGGAGGATGAATGGGAGGTGACACGATAATCGGTCGGACGGATTAAGAGGTTGTGGAACAAACCGCTTTGGAATTTAAGGCAATAAAAGGTTGGAAACCTCGGTGAGGCGCTTCGAGCGGGCTGTTTGGTAAACCGGCGAGGTAACTACCTGTCCGGTCTTGGGGTTGTCGACGAGCTTCATGTTGTTGTGTCTTCATAAAGAGTTTGGGATCCAAGTAAGCAAGAGGGTGAGAAAAGTTAACTTTCCGGTTTGCCGCGAAATTTTAGTGAAGGCAAATTTGTTGAATCGGAAGAGAATGGTTACCTCGGCAAATCCTGCGTTCTTTGGCTTCAGCGTCATCGACAAGCATCGTCATCAATAAGGCGTGTAAAAACAAGCCAAGAGAATCAAGTTCGGAATACCCACATCATCATCAATGGCGGATCGAGGCGAAGCGTAGTCTTCCTCTTGTGGGCGGTTCTTGACAACTTTTGTTTTGGGCGAATTGGCGCCCGGCTTTGTCCGCTTTGTCTGAGAGAGTTTTTGCTCCAAAGCGGATTATCGCCTACGATAAGAAATAATTGAGAGTTGGACATATGAAAGTAACAACGGTTTTCATAATGACACGATCGAGACTTACCGCAGGTGGTGCGTTGGTGGTGCGATGAGGAGCTAAGCGGTTTGAGCACGAGGTGCTCCGGTTCATTCAGCATTCTCCTTCTTGAATCCGTAACTTCATCTTGAGCAGTTCGATTTGGTGTGTCGGAGTGGGTCATCGGCGCTGCGGTATATTGGCACATCAAACCGAACAGCTGGCTCAAAACAATATGCCCCAAGATAACCAGCAGCGTGCCAGATTGATCCCAGTCAAACCGTTGGCCATAAAGGCTCGAAGCTTGGACAGTTGTGGGGCATATTTGCTTCTCTCTTTGGCAGTCAATCGTTGCGGAAAGGGATGAGTGTTGCTTAGCCGCTCTGGGCGAAAGCCGGTAAAGGATTTTCACCTTGAAGTGTCTTTCTGATAGAACCAAGTCGCGTTCCACTCTTTGGGGTGAGTGTGGAGTTTGGCGTGGGGATAAGTGATCTCCTTCCTCTTACGGATAGCCATACCGCCTAATTACGTATTGGGGCCGTCGGTGAATTCGGTCTGACGGTTTAGGTGGAAGAGATCCTGAACAGTTCAACGAAGGTTCTTCTTGTAGATATGCTTGAACAGACACTTGAAAGTGGCACAGGTTGGTAACGAGTTGGGGCCGATGTCTTGGGGGCGGAGCTGAAAATTGGCCATCACGTCTCGGTAAAATTTTGACCGGGCAGTTTGAAACCCGGGCGGTGATCTGAAAACTACAACTTCTCCTTCACGAGGTGTGGGAGGACATTCCTCTCCGGAACCCTCAATGGATTGTGTTTTGATCATCTAAAGCGCCAATCGATACAGTTCTTTCAAGCTGTGTCTCGGAGACGCGGAAGGAACCCGATTGCATTCGTACACTGTTTGGCCATCATAAGATCTACAAGGAGAAGGATCCGGTTTAAGAAAGCGCTTATTACAGAGTGATTGATCTAAGTTATGATAAACCGGGGCGGTTCCTATAAATCAGCTCGTTATGAGATGATGTCGATCACGTTCTGGCGGTTCAACAAGGGACTAATGGTGTACGATGCGGTTTAGCAGTTTTTACTATGGTGAGTTAAACCGCCTAATCTTGGCCTCGAAGGTAATTGAGGTCATGGACGAAACAGGTTTCACACAATTTCATGTTTACTACGGATCAAGCGGGTTTTGAGAAAATAATAAATGCGCCATGAAGTAAAGAAGAAGCGAAGTGGACTATAAAGGCGTATATGTATATCGCGAAGATCCATGAGATTAAGATAAGAAAGTACAGCGGATCTGCAGGAGTCGCCATTAGTGCGAGCAGGATTCATAGCATGGTTCAAGACTAAAAATATGAAAGCGTCTGAAGAACAGGGCATGAAGCTCGAACCTAGAAACAGATCTAAAATGAAGGAACAGTGAAGAAGGGCAAAAGCTTACGGAAGCGGAGGAGATGCGGAGAAAGGCCGCGATGTTACGAATGCGTCTGAGGTTGATCTGCGGCCTAGGTCGAAGCGAAGTTGATAACGACGGCGGAGCTCAAAAGGCAGCGGCGCGAGGAAGAAGAAGAGGAAGCGAAGGAGAAAAAGAATGACCCTTCGGTCCTATTTATAAAGCGATAAAAGCTAGGTCAGCGCGTGAATCCGAGAACTGTCATTAAGGAAGGCGTTATAAAGGATAAACTTCAAGATGACGTCATGCGGTTCTGATGACGAAGCAACGATGTCATGCGGTTTACTGATGATCGAAGCGATGACGACGTGACAGTTTATTAAACAAAGAAGATGTCAAGATGCGAGGTTACGTGAAGGATTGACATGAACCAGTTCAAATCAATCTGGGCCTAATGTTGGGGATATTACCACTAGGTGTAAACCGGCCAAGCTTGGTCGGGTTAGCTCTGCTAGTGGAGTAATCATGGAAAGGCCCAAGGCACATGGTTGGTTTAGAACTTGTAGCCGTAAACCGGCCTGATGTATGACTTGTATTGTAAGTTAGGAATAGAGATACCAACGGGATACGAATATGAACGGTTGGGACTCTGCAAACCGACAGGCGTCACTTTCGTGTATATAAGGGGCGACCGGCGGCGGTTCAAGACGAACAACCACAACTCGAGCCTAAGCGAAGCTTATGCGCTCCTAGCCATCGAGACTACATCAATTCCATCACAACTAGGCGTAGGCTTTTACCTTCATCGAAGGGGCGAACTAGTATAAACCCTTGTGTCTTTGCGTCCGCTTTAACCCCTGCAAGTAAAACCCGTCGCGATGGCTCCACGACTAAGTCCTTACGCTAGGACATCTGCCGTGACAAATCCACGACAATTGCTGTTCCTCCAACTGATCCGTTAGAACAATATTTGCTAGACCATGAAGACGATATGTTTATGCAGGAAAGGGAAGAAATAGATGAAGTGTTCCTTAAACAAGAACCTATCTTTGAAACATAACCTTCCGTTGAAATTCTTGGGATCCCCTCCACCCAAGGGTGATCCGTGTTTGAACTCAAACCCTTACGATAATCTTAAGTATGCTTATCTTGATGAAAAAGAAATATATCCTGTTATTATTAGTGCTAACCTTTCGGAGAAAGAAGAAGAAAGATTATTGAAAACTACGAGGAAGCACAGCTGCTATTGGATATACTCTGGATGATCTTAAGGGCATTAGCCCCACATTATGTCAACACAAAATTTCAGTGGAGAAAGATGCCAAACCAGTTAGAGATCCTCAAAGACGATTAAATCCCAAGATGAAGGAAGTGGTAAGAAAGGAGATACTAAAGCTCCTTGAGGCAGGTATTATTTATCCCGTTGCTAATAGTGAGTGGGTAAGCCCTGTCCATTGTGTCCCTAAAAAGGGAGGTATTACCGTTGTTCCTAATGATAAAGATGAATTGATCCATAAAGAATTATTACAGGTTATAGGATGGTAATTGATTTCCGTAAGTTAAATAAAGCTACTAAGAAAGATCATTACCCTTTACCTTTTATTGATCAAATGCTAGAAAGGCTATCCAAACACACACATTTTGCTTTCTAGATGGTTATTCAGCTTCTCCCAAATACATGTCGTGAAGGATCAATCTAAAACTACTTTTACTTGCCCTTTTGGTACTTTTGCTTATAGACGTATACCTTTTGGTTTATGTAATGCACCTGCTACCTTTCAAAGATGCATGATGGCTATATTTTCTGATTTTTGTGAAAAGATTTGTGAGGTATTCATGGATGACTTCTCCGTCTATGGATCCTCTTTTGATGATTGTTTGAGCAACCTTGATCGAGTTTTGCCTAGATGCGAAGACACTAGTCTCGTCCTGAATTGGGAAAAGTGTCACTTTATGGTTAATGAAGGCATTGTTTTGGGGCACAAGATCTCCGAAAGAGGTATTGAAGTTGATAAAGCCAAAGTTGATGCTATTGAAAATATGCCATGTCCCAAGGACATAAAAGGTATAAGAAGTTTCCTTGGTCATGCCGGTTTTTATAGGAGGTTCATTAAGGACTTTTCTAAAATCTCTAGGCCTCTGACTAATTTATTGCAAAAGATATTCCTTTTGTCTTTGATGATGATTGTGTAGAAGCATTTGAAACACTTAAGAAAGCTTTGATCCTTTGCACCTATTGTTCAGCCACCTGATTGGAATTTACCTTTTGAAATTATATGCGATGCTAGTGATTATCTTTGTAGGTGTTGTTTTAGGGCAAAGAGTCGATAAGAAATTGAATGTTATCCAAGATGCTAGTAAGACTCTTGATCTGCCGGAGAAATTATGCTACTCTGAAAAAGAGTTCTTAGCAGTCGTGTTTGCATGTGATAAGTTTAGACCTTATATTGTTGATTCCAAAGTTACTATTCACACTGATCATGCTGCTATTAAATATCTTATGGAAAAGAAATATGCTAAGCCTAGACTCATTAGATGGGTTCTCTTGCTCCAAGAATTTGATTTGCATATTATTGATAGAAAGGGAGCTGAGAACCCCATTGCAGACAACTTGTCTAGGTTAGAGAATGTTCTTGATGACCACTGCCTATTAATGATAGCTTTCCTAATGAACAATTAGCAGTTGTCAATGCTTCTCGTACTGCTCCTTGGTATGCTGATTATGCTAATTACATTGTTGCTAAATATATACCGCCTAGTTTCACATACCAGCAAAAGAAAAAGTTCTGTTATGATTTAAGACATTACTTCTGGGATGATCCACACCTTTATAAAGAAGGAGTAGATGGTATTATTAGATGTTGTGTGCCTGAGCATGAACAGGAACAAATCCTATGCAAGTGTCACTCTGAATCCTATGGAGGACACCATGCTGGAGATAGAACTACACACAAGGTACTACAATCTGGTTTTTATTGGCCTACTCTCTTCAAAGATGGTCGTAAGTTTGTCTTATCTTGTGATGAATGTCAAAGAATAGGAAACATTAGTAGACGTCAAGAAATGCCTATGAATTATTCTCTTGTTATTGAACCGTTTGACGTTTGGGGCTTTGATTATATGGGACCTTTTCCTGCCTCCAATGGTTATACACATATTTTAGTTGCTGTTGATTATGTTACTAAGTGGGTAGAAGCTATTCCAACTAGTAGTGTTGATCATAACACTTCTATTAAAATGCTTAAAGAAGTTATTTTTCCGAGGTTTGGAGTCCCTAGATATCTTATGACTGATGGTGGTTCACACTTTATTCATGGTGCTTTCCGTAAGATGCTCGCTGAGTATGATGTCAATCATAGAATCGCATCTCCTTATCACCCATGATCTAGTGGTCAAGTAGAGTTGAGCAAATAGAGAGCTCAAATTAATTTTGCAAAAGACTGTGAATAGATCTAGAAAGAATTGGTCCAAAAAACTTGATGATGCATTATGGGCTTATAGAACTGCATACAAAAATCCTATGGGTATGTCTCCTTATAAGATGGTTTATGGAAAAGCATGTCATTTACCTCTTGAAATTGAACATAAGGCATATTGGGCTATTAAAGAGCTCAATGATGACTTCAAACTTTCCGGTGAGAAAAGGTTATTTGATATTAGCTCACTAGATGAATGGAGAACCCAAGCATATGAGAATGCCAAGCTTTTCAAAGAAAAAGTCAAACGCTGGCATGATAAGAGGATACAAAAGCATGAGTTTAACATAGGAGATTATGTGTTATTATTCAACTCTCGTTTAAGATTTTTTGCAGGAAAACTTCTCTCAAAATGGGAAGGCCCCTACGTTATCGAGGAGGTCTATCGTTCTGGTGCTATAAAAATCAACAACTTCGAAGGCACAAATCCGAGGGTGGTAAATGGTCAAAGAATTAAACATTATATTTCAGGCAATCCTATCAATGTTGAAACTAATATTATTGAAACCATAACCCCTGAGGAATACATAAGAGACACCTTCGAGCGTTCGGACTCGGAAGGCATAGGTACGTGGTACGATAAGTAAACCGACTCCAAAACAACTCTAATGGCAATTTTTATCAGTTTTGGATTATTTAAGAATTTTAGGAAGAAAGTAGTCCAAAAGGGACATGAGGCTCCCACGAGAGAGGAGGCCCCCCCTGTAGGGCGTGCCCCCTGTCTCGTGGGCACCTCGTGTCCCTCCTGGACTCCGTTTTCTTGTATGTTACGTATTTTGGTTGGTAAAAATTCATTGTATATACTCCCGAAGGTTTTGACCACCGTATCATGCAAATATCCTCTGTTTTCATTTCGAGATGTCCTTGTTGCAGAATAAAGCAAGATGTCTTCTCAAGAGTCAGTTGGGGAGAGTCGGGTGTCTCACCCAACGCCAGGTCCCGGAGGAAATAGTGATGCCTATCACTTTGGACCATCAACGGAGGATGAGATGGAGGCTGATTTGAAAAGAATAGATGCCATGGAGGAGGATCAAGAAGTTACCTCTCGTCTCAGGCGAGAATTCACTATGGGGAACTCCTAGCTGGCTGTCCCTACTTTGGTCACTCCTTCCAACTCTAGATTTATTTCTTATGAAACTATGAAAAAGAGTTTCTCTTGTTCTCCAGAAGCTATGCATCATCCTTGGGTAAAAGGGGCTTTGTCCGTCACGGGCAAGCTCCGTGAAGAAAATATGGACCTCAAACAACCAGTCAATAAGCTCGAGAGGAGAACCGTATCCTGAAGGGCATCATCTCCAAGAAGATCGTAACACCTACCGTGAAGAAGGAGAAATAATCACATGGGTATGGGCACTCCCCTTGGCAACTGCCAAGCTTGGGGGAGGTGCCCCGGTATCGTATCACCATCACACTCCTATCTTTACCGCTTTATTTAATTCGATCCTTTTAGTAGTATCTTGATCTAGTAGATTGCAATTTTGATATCAAGTAGTTTTGAGTTTTGCTTTGTGATCTCTTTTTGTAATCGAGTCCGTGTGCTATCTATAATAAAGATTAGTGTTGAGTCAAGGGCTTTGCTATGTTGCTATGATCTTGAGAAAGTAGAAAGAATAAAAGAGTTCATATTGATCTTATGGATAGTGATAACTTCACACATAGAAAGTATGAGGCATAAAAATTGTTGAGAGTTGATGAACGTAGCCTTGGTCATGTTGCAATTAATAGGAAGTGATAAGGAAAGAGGGGTTCACATATAAATATATTATTTTGGACATCTTTTATGATTGTCAAGCACTCATTAAGTATGACATGCTAAAAGAGTTGATGTTGGACAAGGAAGACAACGTAATGGTTTATGTTTTCCGACATCTCAGTTAAAGTATATTGTCATTGACCTTCCAAACATGTTGAGCTTGCCTTTCCCCCTCATGCTAGCCAAATTCCTTGCACCAAGTAGATATACTATTTGTGCTTCCAAATATCCTCAAACCCAGTTTTGCCATGAGAGTCCACCATACCTACCTATGGAATGAGTAAGATCCTTAAAGTATGTTGTCATCGGTGCAAGCAATAAAAATTGCTCTCTAAATATGTATGACTTATTAGTGCGAGAGAAAATAAACTTTATACGAACTTGTTCGGAAGTAATAAAAGCGACGGATTGCATAATAAAGGTCCACATACAAGGGCAATATAAAGTGGCGTTCTTTTGCACTAAGACTTTATGCATCAACCCTAAGCAGCATGACAACCTCTACTTCCCTCTCCGAAGGGCCTATCTTTTACTTTATGTTTTTACTTTATGCTTGAGTCAAGGTGATCCTCACCTTTCCCTTTTTCATTTTATCCTTTGGCAAGCTCCTCATGTTTGAAAGATCATGACACATATATCCAATTGGATGTAAGTTGGCATAGGTTATTATTGTTGACATCACCAAAAGGTGAATACGTTGGGAGGCAACACAAGAAGCCCCTATCTTTCTCAGTGTCCGGCTGAAACTCTATAACCACAAGTATTGCGTGAGTGTTAACAACTATGGGAGACTACGAGATAGCTGAGTATGTGAGCTTGTTGAAAAACTCTATTATTGACTCTTTCTGATGTTACGATAAATTGCAATTGCTACAATGACTGAGATTATAGTTTGTTAGTTCCCAATGAAGTTTTTGAACCATACTTGACATTGTGAATTGCTTATTACTTGAACATAGGAAATCATATGACAAAAATTTATATATGTTGCTATTATTAGAATGATCATGATGCCCTCATGTCCGTATTTTATTTTTATCGACACCTCTATCTCTAAACATGTGGACATATTTTCTGATTTCGGCTTCCGCTAGAGGACAAGCGAGGTCTAAGCTTGGGGGAGTTGATACGTCCATTTTGCATCATGCTATTATATCAATATTTATTGCATTATGGGCTGTTATTACACATTGTATCTCAATACTTATGGCTATTCTCTCTTATTTTACAAGGTTTACCATGAAGAGGGGGAATGCCGACAGCAGGAATTCTGGCTGGAAAAGGAGCAAACGTTGGAAACCTATTCTGCACAACTCCAAAAGTCCTGAAACTCCACGAAACAACTTTTTGGATTTAATACGAATTTATGACCAAAATAAATAGGCCAGGGGACCCACACCCTGTCCATGAGACAGGGGGGCGCGCCCCCCCTGTAGGGCGCGACCTCCTATCTTGTGGGCCCCCTGGTGGGCCTCCGGCGTCCATATTTTGCTATATCATCACTTTTACCCTGGAAAAAATCAGGGGGCAAGCTTACGGGACGAAACTCCGCCGCCACGAGGCGGAACCTTGGCCGAATCAATCTAGGGCTCTGGCGGAGCTGTTCTGCCGGGGACACTTCCCTCCAGGAGGGGGAAATCATCGCCAACGTCATCACCAACGATCCTCTCATCGAGAGGGGGTCAATCTCAATAAACATCTTCACCAGCACCATCTCCTCTCAAAACCCTAGTTCATCTCTTGTATCCAATCTTGTATCAAAACCACAAATTGGTACCTGCGGGTTGCTAGTAGTGTTGATTACTCCTTGTAGTTGATGCTATTTGGTTTACTTGGTGGAAGATCATATGTTCAGATCCTTTATGCATATTATTACCCCTCTGATTATGAACATGAATATGCTTTGTGAGTAGTTACATTTGTTCCTGAGGACATGGGTGAAGTCTTGCTATTAGTAGTCATGTGAATTTGGTATTAAATCAGATATTTTGATGAGATGTATGTTGTTTTTCCTCTAGTGGTGTTATGTGAACGTCGACTACATGACACTTCACCATTATTTGGGCCTAGAGGAAGGCATGGGGAAGTAATAAGTAGATGATGGGTTGCTAGAGTGATAGAAGCTTAAACCCTAGTTTATGTGTTGCTTCGTTAGGGGTTGATATGGACCCATATGTTTAATGTTGTGGTTAGGTTTACCTTAATACTCCTTTTTGTAGTTGCGGATGCTTGCAATAGGGGTTAATCATAAGTGGGATGCTTTTCCAAGTTAGGGCAGTACCCAAGTACCGGTCCACCCACATATCAAATTATCAAAGTACCGAACGCGAATCATACGAACGTGATGAAAATTAGCTTGACGAAAATTCCCAATGTGTTCTCAGGAGCTCCTTCTTCATTATTAGAATTTTCCCAGGCTTATCCTTTGCTACCTAAAGGATTGGGCCACCTTGCTGCACTTTAATTACTTTATTTACTCTTTGATCGTTACTATTTATCTTATCACAAAACTATCTATCACCTACTATTTCAGTGCTTGCAGAGAAAACCTTACCGAAAGCCGCTTATCATTTCCTTCTGCTCCTCGTTGGGTTCGACACTCTTACTTATCGAAAGGACTATGATAGATCCCCTATACTTGTGGGTCATCAATGGCCTGCACTATGTGATGAATACAAGGCGCCTCGGCATTTACGGCTTGAAGCAATTGATCTTGCATGCCACATCATCAACAGGATATACCTTCACAAATTCTTAAAAAGACCTCGTATGAACTCCTCAACGACAAGAAACCCAATGTAAGTTATTTCAAAGTCTTGATTGCTAAATGCTGGATTAGAGATCCTCCTTTGTCACTCTAAATTTGCACGAAAGCACATGAGGTTTATGCTTGGTTACGGAAAGGACTACGCACACCTCTGAGTCTACAACATCAATCATCACAAGGTTGTTGAAATTGTAGATGTGTGGTTCGATGAAACTAATGGCTCGCAAAGAGAGCACCTACCTGCTATGCTAGATGAAATGTCACCTGACCAATCCATCAAGTTCAAAGCTACTGAGGATGTCATCCCTACCGAATAATCTGCAGAAGAAGTCATTCCTGATCATGAAGAAAATCATGCTGGTGCTGCCAAAGAAACTGGTCCTGAAGAAACTGCTGGGCCTAAGCAAAGTCGTCAACCCGCTCATCCTCGCATTGCAAATGAAGTGCAAGTCGAGAAGATCATCGATGACATTCGTGCACCAGGTCCCCTCACGCGCTCAAAAGCTTCACATTTATCTAACTTTTGCGGGCATTTTGCATTTGTCTCTATCACAGAGCCCACTAAAGTAGATGAAGCATTCATGGAATCCGAGTGGATTCAAGGCATGCAAGATGAATTGCATCAATTAAAGCTCAACGGTGTGTGGGAGCTTGCCAGCGACCAGACCCATAAGCACAACATCATCGTTACTAAATGGATCTACCACAACAAACAAGGCGAAAATGGCCTCGTGGTGAGGAATAAGGCTCGTCTTGCAGCTCAAGGCTACACACAGGTTGAAGGAATTGATTTCGATGAAACTTTTGCACCTGTTGCTAGACTTGAGGCTATTCGCATATTGCTTGCTTATGCTAACCATCATAATATCATCTTACAACAAATGGATGTGAAAAGTGCATACCTCAATGGTAAGCTTGAGGAAGAAGTATATGTTGCTCAACCACTAGGTTTTGAGGATCCAAAATTTCCAGATCACGTCTACATACTCAACAAGGCCCTCTATGGCCTCAAGCAAGCACCTCGGGCGTGGTATGTGATAATCCCCAAGTGCAGGGAATCATCGTAGCAATTCCCAAAGGTGGAAGTGATAAATATGAAGTGGCGAACCCACAAGGAGACAAAGGTAAGATCAATATTCTCTCAAGCCCTATCTGCCACTGATACGACTCTACGTGCACCGAACATTTGCTTCCAACTAGAAACAAGAAATAAAACTATGTTGTGGGTATAACGAGGATAACTTTGTATGATATCGGAGAGCTAAAATATAAAAGTAGGTGATGTTATCATACAGTTAGAATATATTACTAAATAATATAAATAGCGAGTGTGGAATAATGGTGGATCGGTGTGCGGAATTGTCCTAAGCAATTGTTAACAAGACCGGTGATCACTATTGCAATTTCATATGAGGGAGAGGCATAAGCTAACATACTTTCTCTACTTGGATCATATGCACTTATGATGGGAACTCTAGCAAGAATCCACAAATACTAAAGATCATTAAGGTAAAACCCAACCATAGCATTGAAGCATCAAGTCCTCTTTATTCCCATACGCAACAAACCCCTTACTCGGGTTTGTGTCTCAGTCACTCACCAACCCACTATAAGCGAATCATGAACGTATTGCAACACCCTATAGCGGGAATCCCTCACGCTTGCGCGACACGAAGGGTACCATAGGACAGCATCAAAGTGAAACATACAACTCATACCAATCTAGATCATCAATCAACCCAAAGACAAAAGATATCTACTCAAAACATCATAGGATGGCAACACATCACTGAATCATAATATGTAGCATAAAGCACCATATTCAACTAGGGATTACAGCAGGGTGCGGGAGAGTGGACCGCGTAAAAGAGATGAGGGTGGTGATGATGATGGTGATGTTGATGAAGACGATCACCGCGGCAATGATTCCCCTCCCAATGGCACTCCGGTGCCACCGAGAGAGAGGAGGAGAGGTCCTCCCCCTTGTGCTTCCTCCTCCATGGCTTTCCCCCTCTGGTCCTTGGCCTTCATGGAGATGATGGCCCCTCCGAGATCCTCCTCCATGGCCTCCGGTGATGATGGCCCCCTCCGGCAGGGTGCCAGAGAGATTGATTTCTTGTGGCTACAGAGGCTTGCGGCGGCGGAACTTATGATCTAGGTTAATTCCCGAAGGTTTCTATATTTATAGGAATTTTTGGCGGTGGTTTCATGTCAGGGGGGTCTCCGGGCTGTCCACGAGATAGGGGGGCGCGCCCTAGGGGGGTGGGCACGGCCCCCATTCTCGTGGGCAGCCCGAGACTCTTCTGGCCCAACTCCGATACTCCGTGGTCTTCTTTTGGTCCATAAAAAATCCTCAAAAATTGGCACGTCAAGTGGACTCCGTTTGGTATCCCTTTTCTGTAAAACACAAAAACAAGGAGAAAACAGAAACTGGCATTGGGCTCTAGGTTAATAGGTTAGTCCCAAAAATCATATAAAATGACATATAAATGCATATAAAACATCATAGATGGATAATATAATAGCATGAATACTTCATAAATTATAGATATGTTGGAGACGTATCAGTATGACACACTAAAGGAATTCCTCATGAAGAAAGGCTTCAAACCCGGTTCACTTGACCCAACTCTTTTCACCAAAACATCTGATGATGAATTATTCTTGTGCCAAATATATGTTGATGATATTATCTTTGGATGTACTAACGAACGTTACAGTGACGAATTTGCCATATCAAAATGTCTATGATGGGAGAGTTGAAATTCTTCTTAGGTCTTCAGATTTGTCAACAATACAATGGCATATTCATATCTCAGAAGAAATACCTCAAGGATGTGTTGAGGAAATTCGGCATGCAAGATTGCAAAGGCGTCAAAATTCCTATGCCCACAAATGGCCATCTATGCACTGATGAAAATGGTAAAGACTGGATCAAAAGGTATACCGCTCCATGATTGGCTCTTTATTGTACCTATGTGCATCTAGGCCGGATATTATGCTTATTGTTTGCATGTGTGCCCGATTTCAAGCTACACCGAAGGAATCACACCATAAGGTTGTGAAGCATATTCCTTGATATCTAGCTCACACACCAACACTTGGATTATGGTATCCCAAGGGCTCTTCCTTTGATCTCATTGGATATTCAGACTCTGACTATGCTGGCGATCGGGTGGACCGCAAGTCAACATCAGGCACATGTCATTCCTGGACGATCCTTGGTATGTTGGTCCTCGAAGAAGCAGAACTGCGTATCACTCTTCACTGCAGAAGCTGAGTACATTGCTACTGTATCTTGTTGTGCTCAACTACTATGGATGAAGCAAACAATCAAGGACTATGGCATCAACGTGAAGAATGTGCCACTCTACTGTGACAATGAGAATGCTATCAAGATTGCTCACAACCCAGTTCAGCACTTGAAGACAAAGCACATCCAGATTCGTCATCATTTTCTTCGTGACCATGTGCTGAAGGGCGACATCTCCATCGACCATGCAAGTACTGATGGCCAGCTGGCCGATATCTTCACAAAGCCCTTGGATGAGAAGAGATTTAGCAAGTTGCGGTGTGAGCTAAATATTCTAGAATCTTCTAATGTTCTTTGAAAAGGACACACATCCTAACACTTTGTTCGAGAACGTAGTAATTTCAAAAAAAATTCCTACGCACACGCAAGATCATGGTGATGGCATAGCAACGAGAGGGGAGAGTGTTCGTCCATGTACCCTCGTAGACCATAAGCGAGCGTTAACTGCTTAGCGGTTGATGTAGTCGTCGTCTTCACGATCCAACCGATCCAAGCACCGAGCGTCACGAGCCTCCGAGTTCAGCACACGTTCAGCTCGATGGCGATCTCCGGCCTCCGATCCAGCCGAGCTCGGAGATGAGTTTAAATCGACCTGACGGCGTGGTGACGATGATGATGTTCTACGGTAGCGAGGCTTCGCCTAAACTCATGACGATATGACCGAGGTGGAATATGGTGGAAGGGGCACGCACACGGCTAAGGAACGATCCGTAGATCAACTTGTGTGTCCATGGGGTGCCCCTACCCCGTATATAAAGGAGTGGAGGAGGGAGGCCGGCCCTCTTCTATGAGCGCGCCCTAGGGGAGTCCTACTCCCACCGAGTAGGATTCCCCCTTTCCTAGTCAACTAGGAGTCCTTCCATGTATTAGGAGTAGGAGACAAGGAAGGGAAGAGAGAAGGGAAGGAAGGAGGGTGCGGCCTCCCCTAGTCAATTCGGACTAGGCCATGAGAAGCGCGGCCTGCCCTAGGCAGCCCTCTCTCTTTCCCTTGAGGGCCCAATAAGGCCAGTACTTCCCCGGCGAATTCCGTAACTCTCGGTACTCCAAAAATACCGAATCACTCGGAACCTTTCCGAACTCGAATATAGTCGTCCAATATATCGATCTTTACGTATCGACCATTTGAGACTCCTCGTCATGTCCCCGATCTCATCCGGGACTCCGAACTCCTTGGTACATCAAAACTCATAAACTCATAATATAAGCATCATCGAAACCTTAAGCGTGCGGACCCTACGGGTTCGAGAACTATGTAGACATGACCTAGAACTATTCTCGGTCAATAACCAATAAGCGGGACCTGGATGCCCATATTGGCTCCTACATATTCTCACGAAGATCTTTATCGGTCCAACCGCATAACAACATCGTTGTTCCCTTTGTCATCGGTATGTTACTTGCCGAGATTCGATCGTCGGTATCCAATACCTAGTTCAATCTCGTCACCGGCAAGTCTCTTTACTTGATACGTAATGCATCATCCGTAACCAACTCATTGGTCACATTGTTTGCAAGGCTTATAATGATGTGCATTACCGAGAGGGCCCAGAGATACCTCTCCGACAATCGGAGTGACAAAACCTAATCTCGAAATCGCCAACTCAACATGTACCTTCGGAGACACCTGTAGTACTCCTTTATAATCACCCGATTACGTTGTGGCGTTTGGTAGTACCAAAGTGTTCCTCCGATGGCAGGAGTTGCATAATCTCATAGTTACGAGGAACATGTATAAGTCATGAAGAAAGCAACAGCAACATACTAAGCGATCAAGTGCTAAGCTAACGGAATGGGTCAAGTCAATCACATCATTCTCCTAATGATGTGATCTCGTTAATCAAATGACAACTCTTTTGTCCATGGCTAGGAAACATAACCATCTCGATAAGCAGCTAGTCAAGTAGAGGCATACTAGTGACACTATGTTTGTCTATGTATTCACACATGTATTATGTTTCCGGTTAATACAATTCTAGCATGAATAATAAACATTTATCATGAAATAAGGAAATAAATAATAACTTTATTATTGCCTCTAGGGCATATTTCCTTTAGTCTCCCACTTGCACTAGAGTCAATAATCTAGTTCACATCGTCATGTGATTTAACACCAATATTCATATCTGTATATGATTAACACCCATAGTTCACATCATTATGTGACCAACACCCAAAGGGTTTACTAGAGTCAATAATCTAGTTCACATCGCTATGTGATTAACACCCAAAGAGTACTAAGGTGTGATCATGTTTTTCTCGTGAGAGAAGCTTAGTCAGCAGATGCATCACATTGAGCCGTATGTATTTTGCAAATATTCTATGTCTACAATGCTCTTGCGGAGCTACTCTAGCTAATCGCTCCCACTTTCAATATGTATCCAGTTGAGACTTAGAGTCATCTGGATTGGTGTAAAAGCTTGCACCTATGTAACTCTTTCTGACGGGCTCTTTTATCACCTCCATAATCGAGAAATATTTCCTTAGTCCTCACTAAGGATATTCTTGACCAATGTCGATGATCTACTCCTAGATCACTATTGTACTCCTTGCCAAATTCAGAGCAAGGTATACAATAGATGCAGTACATAGCATAGCATACTTTATAGAACCTATAAGCGAGGCATAGGGAATGACTTTCATTCTCTTTTCTATTTTACTGCCGTGGTGGGATTTGAGTCTTACTCAATTTCACACCTTTGCAACACAGGCAAGAACTCTTTCTTTGATTTGTTCCATTTTGAACTACTTCAAAATCTTGACAAGGTATGTACTTTTGAAAAACTTATCAAGCGTCTTGATCTATCTCAATAGATCTTGATGCTCAATATGTAAGTAGTTTTTACTGAGGTATTTCTTTTAAAGAATTCATTTAAAACACTCATTTATGCTTTGCAGAATAATTCTACATTATTTCCGATCAACAATATGTCATTCACATATACTTATCGAAAATCTTGTAGTGCTCCCACTCACTTTCTTGTAAATCTGAGGCCTTTCCAAAAGTCATATTAAACCATATCTTTGATCAACTCATTAAAGCGTATATTCCAACTCGAGATGCTTGCACCAGTCCATTGATGGATTGCTCGAGCTTGCACACTTTGTTAGCATCTTTAGGATTGACAAAAACTTTCTGGTTGCATCATATACAACTCTTCTTTAATAAATCCATTAAGGAATGCAGTTTTGACATCCATTTGCCAGATTTCATAAAATGTGGCAATTGCTAACATGATTCGGACAGACTTAAGCATCACTACAGTTGAGAAAATCTCATTGTAGTCAACACCTTGAACTTGTCAAAAAAAACCTTTTGCGACAAGTCGAGCTTTGTAGATAGTAACACTACTATCAACGTCCATCTTCCTCTTAAAGATCCATTTATTTCTTATGGTTTGCCGATCATCAGGCAAGTCCACCAAAGTCCACACTTTGTTCTCATACATGGATCATATCTCAGATTTTATGGCCTCAAGCCATTTCGTGGAATCTGGGCTCATCATCGCTTCCTCATAGTTCGTAGGTTTATCATGGTCTAGTAACATGACTTTCAGAACAGGATTACCATGCCACTCTGGTGCGGACCGTACTCTGGAAGACCTACGAGGTTCTGTAGTAACTTGATCTGAAGTTTCATGATCATCATCATTAGCTTCCTCACTAATTGGTGTAGGAATCACTGGAACTGATTTTAGTGATGAACTATTTTCCAATTCGGGAGAAGGTACAAATTACCTTATCAAGCTCTACTTTCCTCCCACTCACTTCTTTCGAGAGAAATTCCTTCTCTAGAAAGGATCCGAATTAACAGCGAAAATCTTGCCCTCGGATCTGTGATAGAAGGTGTACCCAACAGTTTCCTTTGGGTATTCTATGAAGACGCACTTCTCCGATTTGGGTTCGAGCTTATCGGGATGAAACTTTTTCACATAAGCATCGCAACTCCAAATTTTAGAAACGCATACTTAGGTTTATTGCTAAACCATAGTTCATACGGTGTCGTCTCAGCGGTTTAGATGGTGCCCTATTTAATGTGAATGCAGCTGTCTCTAATGCATAACCCCAAAAGCGATATTGGTAAATCAGTAAGAGATATCATAGATCGCACCATATCCAATAAAGTCTTGACTCTGACGTTTGGACACACCATAACGTTGTGGTGTTCAGTGGCGTGAGCTGTGAAACTATTTCACATTGTTTTAATTGAAGACCAAACTCGTAACTCAAATATTCATCTCCACGATCGGATCGCGAAACTTTATTTTCTTGTTACGATGATTTTCCACTTCACTCTGAAATTCTTTGAACCTTTCAACTATTTCAGACTTATTTTTCATCAAGTAGATATACCCATATCTGCTCAAATCATCTGTGAAGGTCGAAAATAACGATACTTGCCACGAGCCTTCATACTCATTGGTGCGCATACATCGGTATGTATTATTTTCAATAAGTCGATAGCTCGTTCCATTGTTCCAAAGAACGGAGTTTTAGTCATCTTGCCCAAAAGGCACGGTTCGCAAGCATCAAATGATTCATAACCAAGTGATTCGAAAATCCATCTTTATGGAGTTTCTTCATCGCTTTACACGATATGACCTAAGCGGCGATGCCACAAATAAGTTGCACTATCATTATTAACTTTGCATCTTTTGGCTTCAATATTACGAATATGTGTATCACACGATCGAGATCCAACAAACCATTTTCATTGGGTGTATGACCATAGAAGGTTTTATTCATGTAAGCAGAACAACAATTATTCTCTAACCTACATGAACAAGCAGATTGCAATAAACATGATCAAATCATATTCATGCTCAGCAAAACACCAAATAGCACTTATTTAGGTTTAACACTAATCCGAAAGTATAGGGAGTGTGCGATGATGATCATATCAATCTTGGAACTATTTCCAACACACATCATCACTTCACCCTTTAACTAGTCTCTGTTTATTCGCAACTCCGTTTGAGTTATTAATCTTAGCAACCGAACTAGTATCAAATCTTGAGGGTTGCTATAAACACTAGTAAAGTACACATCAATAACATGTATATCAAATATACTTATGTTCACTTTGCCATCCTTCTTATCCGCCAATCACTTGGGGTAGTACCTCTTCCGATGACCGATCTCTTTGCGGTAGAAGCACTTAGTCTCGGGCTTAGGACCAGACTTGGGTTTCTTCACTTGAGCAACAACTTGCTTGCCGTTCTTCTTGAAGTTCCCCTTCTTTTCCTTTGCCTTTTCTTGAAACTAGTGATCTTGTTAACCATCAACACTTGATGCTCTTTTCTTGATTTCTACCTTCGCCGATCTCAACATCGCGAAGAGCTCGAGAATAACTTTCGTCATCCCTTGCTTATTATAGTTCATCACGAAGTTCTAGTAACTTAGTGATGGTGACTAGAAAATTCATCAATCACTATCTTATCTGGAAGATTAACTCCCACTTGATTCAAGCGATTGAAGTACCGGACAATCTGAGTACATGCTCACTAGTTGAGCGATTCTCCTCCATCTTTTAGCTATAGAACTTGTTGGAGACTTCATATCTCTCAACTCGGGTATTTGCTTGAAATATTAACTTCAACTCTGGAACATCTTATATGGTCCATGGCGTTCAAAACGTCTTTGAAGTCCCGATTCTAAGCCGTTAAGCATGGTGCACTAAACTATCAAGTAGTCATCATATTGAGCTTAGCTAAGCGTTCATAACGTCTGCATCTGCTCTGCAATAGATGCATCACCTAGCGGTGCATTAAGGACATAATTCTTACGTGCAGCAATGAGGATAAACCTCAGATCACGGATCCAATCCGCATCATTGCTACTAACATTTTCAACACAATTTTCTCTAGGAACATATCAAAATAATCATATGAAAGCAACAATGCAAGCTATTGATCTACAACATAATTTGTAAAATACTACCAGGACTAAGTTCATGATAAATTTAAGTTCAGTTAATCATATTACTTAAGAACTCCCACTTAGACAGACATCTCTCTAGTCATCTAAGTGATCACGTGATCCAAATCAACTAAACCATAACCGATCATCACGTGAGATGGAGTAGTTTTCAATGGTGAACATCATTATGTTGATCATATCTACTATATGATTCACGCTCGACCTTTCGGTCTCCGTGTTCGAGGCCATATCTGCATATGCTAGGCTCGTCAAGTTTAACTGAGTATTTGGCGTGTGCAAAACTGGCTTGCACCCGTTGTAGATGGACGTAGAGCTTATCACACCGATCATCACGTGGTGTATGCAGGCACGACGAACTTTGGCAGCGGTGCATACTCGGGGAGAACACTTCTTGATAATTAGTGAGAGATCATCTTAAAATGCTCTTGTCAAACAAAGCAAGATAAGATGCATAAAGGATAAACATCACATGCAATCAAAATATGTGACATGATATGGCCATGATCATCTTGCGCCTTTGATCTCCATCTCCAAAATCTTGTCATGATCTCTATCGTCACCGCACGACACCATGATCTTCATCATCTTGATCTATATCAATGTGTCGTCACATGGTCGTCTCACCAACTATTGCTCTTGCAACTATTGCTATCGCATAGCGATAAAGTAAAACAATTATTTGGCACTTGCATCTTATGCAACAAAGAGACAACCATAGGGCTTACGCGATTGCCGATAACTTCAACAAAACATGATCATCTCATACAACAACTTATATCTCATCACGTCTTGACCATATCACATCACAACATGCCTGCAAAAACAAGTTAGGCGTCCTCTACTTTGTTGTTGCAAATTTTACGTGGCTGCTACGGGCTGAGCAAGAACCGTTCTCACCTCGCATCAAAACCACAGCGATAGTTTGTCAAATAGACTCCGTTTTAACCTTCGCAAGGACGGGCGTAGCCATACTTAGTTCAACTAAAGTTGGAGAAGCGACACCCGCCAGCCACACGTGTGCAAAGCACGGCGGTAGAACCATCTCGCGTAAGCGTCTGGCGTAATGTCATCGGGGTTGGATCGACATATGCCAACGGGTGGCTTATCATGGTGGGGGTGAGTAGAGCGTCGCGGTGCGGAAGCGGGATGAGCGCGAACATGCATGCGGCGAATCTTACCCGGCCGGGGCTCTCGGGAGATAACACCCCTGCTGCTCTCACGGGGTCTCCGCATGATCACTATGGTATGATAATCTGAGGGTGCTCCTTGAGCTGTTTGGGGGGCGAGGAGGGAGCAAGGCTGGCTCTTTCCCTTCTCCTATGTGTCTAAAACCTATCGGGGCGAACCCTTTGCATGGGTGCCCAGGGGTTTATATAGGCCTACCCGAAGTACAGCAGTAATCTAACTGGCGTGGCCCCGGCCGTCGATCTCTCTTGCAGCCGTCCTCCTGCCCGCCAGGGCCCGCCAACTGGCGGGCATACCATGAACAGCGAAACATCTTGTGCAGGCGCTCTGATGGCGAGGCTCGGTCATGGGGTCGTGGGAACAATGCCGCCCGTCTGTCGAGCGATCATTGTCGCCACTTCCGTTCAATCTGGTTTATGGCTTGTGGGGCCTGGCGGGGCGGCCGACTCTGGGAGGCCGACTCCTTGAGAACCGTCTTGAGCTCTCCGGCCGTCTTCTTCTCTCTCAGCAGCGGAGGGCCAGCGATCTCCGGGCCGTACATGCCGCCATCGTGGGCACAGATGCCTCATGCCTTTGTGGTGAGTCGAGGAGGCATGGCAGCGATCTGCGCGCCTCACGGAGATCTCTGGCGTCTGGCTCATTGTAGCCATGCCTTCCTCCCGTGGGTTTGAGGGGCGGCCACGTCGGGGCTGTACCCGCGCCGGTCTTCGTGTAGGTCGGCGGGCCGACTCTCATAGTCGGCCCCTTGAAAGGTCATAAGCACAGAGTCGGCTTGTTTTAGGGTCGCCGTCTAAGGACTCGGCTTCTCCAAAGGTCGCCAGTGGACTCGGCCTCTCAAAAGGTCGCCCGATGAGGACTCGGCCTTCTCGAAGGTGCATGGTGAGACTTCGGTGAGGCGCGGCCTGCCCGATGTCTTGAAAGATCTTGGGTCTGGGTCAGCCTACCGTGGCCCATTACTCAACGATAGTCCCAGTGGCGAAGCCAGTGAGCGCCGCCTTGTGGGGCTTGGCAGTTTCAATCTTCCAGCGCCGACTCGAGACTCGGCCGCTGTTTCCGAGACCGCCTCGCCGAAGCCGGACTGGCGCCACGAGGAGCCGCCGCTTCGCAAGTCGTGGCGGGAAACTGGCGGCGTGTCGGTTACGCTTCCCTGCCATAATTGAGGTGGTCCTATCGCGCGGCGCCACGTGGGCGATAGTGCACCTGCCTGCCTTGTGACAGGGCCGGGCCGTCGGTGGGGCCCGCCACTACGCGCCTCGGCCCCGGCGGATCCGCTGTGGCGAGGCGGTTAGCATCCCCGTCGTTCTGCGCGATAACATCGTGGGGGTTGATCATGGGCGGCGTGGGGCGCGGCGCGATTAATCCCCGTCGCCCCTCGGCTTCTCAACCCGTTGGGCTATAAGTAAGCGGGAGGAGGCGGGCGGCAATGTCGCGCACCTTTCCCCGCTCCCCTGCCCTTTCTTCCTCCTTCGCTGCGAGCCGCAGCCTTCTCCCTCCGCCGCGAGCCAAAGTGCCCCTTCTCGCCGGCGATGAGCTCTTCTTCCGTCGCGCCCCCCACCTCGCGCTCCGGCGTGGGGGATGGCTCGGACGTGGGGGCGGAGGACATCGAGTTCCTTCGCCAGACCCGCCGTCTCCCAAGCGCGGACTTGGTGCAAGCCCGTCCCGCGCCGGCGGGAGAGATCCGGCCCGCGCCCGTGGTAGCGGCGGGTCATCTTCCTTCGCACCTCATGCTGTGGCTGGGGCTCCCAGCCAGGATTCTTCGCTCTTTCCTCGAGTTTCATAGCTTGCAGCCGCTGCCTCACACCCAGCGGTGGTGCTTCTCTCCGCCGCCACCTTGTGCGAAGGCTACATTAGCGTTCTCCCCACCCTCGAGCTGTGGGGAGTTCTTCTCTTGGCTTCGCCACTCGGGCGCCCGGCCGCCGCCCCTGATCACGGCACCTACATCAAGGTCGCGGCGCCTGACGACCGACAACCCTTTTCCGCCCATCTCGCTGGTGAAATCGGTGAAGATGTGGCGGAAGGCGTACTTCTATGTGAAGAGCGTCTCTCTTGGCAACGGCTGGGTCAACCTGCCGCCTTCGACCCGAGCCAGCGGTGGCGGCCGCCTGGTTGGTCCCATCGGTCGAAGTCACTTTTAACCTCGAGTCGGCGCCGTGGCGCGCCTCAAAGTCATCTTTGCGGTCGGAGGGCTCGTCGCCTCGATCTCTGGCCGCCGTGGCGCGCGGGTTCTTCGCTCAAGGCCGGCCTCACCTCATCTGTCGGATGGCGGCGGCCTTGATCAAGCGGCTGTGCACCAGGACATGCAGCGTGGAGAGGTGGCGAACAGTGAACCACATTGCCCACTGCGGGTTCACGGAGGTGGCAGTTCGACAGGAGCCGTACTCGCGACAACCCCCTCCGATGGTAAGTTGCTTCCGTCGTATTTCGATCTTCTTTGCGTTTGACTTGAGCTCGATCTTTCTTGGCGTCTTACGGCGAGAACCCTCTCCACGGCACCCGCGGCGGCGCTAAAAGCAGCGCGACTCGTCCCCGACCGCGAGTCAGCGATATCAACGACCCGACTTGGGGCAGCGGCTGCTGGGCCGGCCTTGAAGCGGCGGAGGAGAAGGCGGTGGCCTCGGACCGTCGGCGACCTTCGCCCGGCGGCCCGAGCGGCGCCGCAAATCGCCCGCGCCGCCGGTAGAAACCGGCTCCTCCAGCCAAAGCCGGCGCGAAGAGCGTCACGCCGGGCGAGTGTGCCCGGCGGCAAGTCAAAAGTTCAAGGGAGCCGCCGCCCGCGTCCAGCGGGAAGGCGGCGCGAAAACCAACCGCTTCGAAAGGAAGTGAGAAGGCCGCCGCTAGTTTCTTCGTAAGTCCTTACTCCTTCATTTCTTTTACGGTCTCGCTTGAGTCTTTCGATCTCCTCAATCTTCTCCAGCGCTCCCTCTCCTTGAGAGCCGTCTTCCCCTCCGTCATGGGGTCGGTGGAGCGTCTGCCAATCTGACGGATTGATCCCCGCCGACCTTCGGGAGGCGGCAGCCTGAGCAGCGAGAGAAGCCGAGGAGAGAGGCCGACCGCTGGAGAAAGCGGAGGCGAGAAAGCGCCGCCCAGCGCCCGGCGCACTGGAGGAGGCCGTGGCTGCGGCTCTTGGCGGCGGCATGCCGAGGAGTCGCGCGTCATCGATCGGCGATGCTCGCCCCCCCACCGTTAGCACCGCCGCCCCCTGAGTTCGCGGGGCAGACCGGGGAGGTCGGCACCGCAAACCCTCTCGCGGAGGCGGCGGCGTCTCGAGCTCCGGATACTCACGCGCCGCCCCGCCGCCTCCGCCGCCTCCATCTTCAAGGCCGCATAGCAAACAGCAGTGGACCCGCGGGATCCTCCATTGCGGGCAGCGCCCAGCGCAGCTGCTTCTTCAGGTCGCGCGCCCGTACGCCCCGGATTGAAGGGCGAACTCGGCGCGCGAGCTTCGGAAACCGGCGTTGCGAGCACGGCGAACTTGGGCGTCGAGGCCTGAGTGCCACGCCCACCGGCTGGAGTGCGTGAAAGCGGCACCGGCCCTCTGAACCAGGCCCTTACGGGCGTCGGTCGAAGCTGCGCAAAGAGGCGGCGCCCTCAACTCTACACCAAAGCGCGTCGGCCTGCGGACCTCCGTCCGGGTATGTTTCGTTTTTCCTTTTTAGTTTCTGTCTTCTTCCGTGGGGGCGCGCCAGCGCACCCACTGGGTGTAGTCCCCGAGTTCGGGGTCGGCTGCTGAGCAGGCGACTCGAAACTCCCTCTGGCGAGCTCCGAAGACTAACTTTTACTTTGCCGGTTTTGCAGGAATACCACAATCTCCGTGCTACTGCCTTCAACCGCAATGTTGAAGGGCTGAGGAAGCGGACCGCCGATCTAGCGGAAAGTCGAGGTGAGCCCATTCTTCCTCCTTGCGAAGTGTGCTGGCGCACCAGCGGGCTGTAATCCCGAGATTGGGCCGGCGCTGGCGGTCGGGCGGATCTCCAGCGACCTTCCTTCCTTCTTCTCCTTGAAGTATGGCGCGCCCTGCGGGCTGTAATCCCAGATTGGGCCGACTCTTGAGTAGTCGGGCGGATCTCCCGGCGACCTTTTTCTTGATAGCGTTCTTGTCTTTCGATGTTGAGCGCCAATGCCGCCCTCCGGGAGCAGCTGAGCGAGGCCAACACCGCCCGCCGCGCCAAGGAGGAGGAGTCGACAAGCTCGTCCAAGCGCGACCTCTTTGGCGCAGCTGGCGGCGAAGAAGAAGCTGCTCGGAAGGCGCAGGAAGGCGTAAGTCGCGGAAGATGCCCTCATAGCGAGTTCAAGGTCGGCGCTCCGCTGGACCGACCGGGAGGCGATCTTGACCTCCGGCTACCACGAGCTCGAGGACATCGTCGGCGGTAATTCTTTTTCTCTTCTCTGGTCTTCCGACTACGTGTCGGGCTGGTTTTAGGTTTTTATTGTCTTTCCTTACATCTTGGCAGACTTCTTTCCCGCCACTCGCGAGCCATTCCTCACAGCCATCAGGCGGCTCGGGAGGAAGCGAAGCAAAGGCGAAGTGATTGCCGCCAATGCCCCCAAACCATCGACGAGCAGCTTGAGCATCGGGGCTGCTCGCCTTCATCCTCTCAATGTCTGCTGCGCCCGTCTTCAACGCCCGGCGCTCAAGTCGTTGCCGCTCTGTGGCTGGAGGTGCGGCTCTTTACACCGCCAGCGAGCGGCCCGGCCGGCTGGAGGTCGCCGCTGGTCGCCGAGGCTTGGAGGGCTCCTCGGCCCATGCGAACACGCCGAACCTTGGAGTTCGTCAAAGGGTGGTATCTGGGCTGGACTGGACCGCTGGCAGCGTTCGGTCCGAGGCCCAGCGGCTGGAGGCCGTGGAAGGCGCCCTCGTCGGCCTTGGCGGCCATCGCCGATACCACGGACACTAGTGTCTTTGTGCCAGCGGACCGGCAGGCGGCGGAGGTTCCGCCGGAGTGGTTGGGATGCACCGGATCTGAGAGGACTCGGCGAAGTGATCGGCTCCAGCACCGAGGAGGAGGGCGAGTCGGAGGGCGGAGGCGGAGGCGGCGCCAGAAGGCAAGCGGCGGCCAGCCTCGGCTGATCGTGCCTCCAGCAATGAGCCTTAGAAGGACAAAGCGGCCGTCGCGGAGGGCGACAAGCCGAACCGCCCGGCCGACTGCCCGACGTCCGACACGCCGCCACCTCCAGCCCTCCGGCTCCGGAGGCCGCCCCCTAGAGTGCTTCAGTTTTACCTGTCTCTTTTGTTCTTTTAAAAAACTTGTCAGTTTCGAACAATTCCACCCGCGGGGTGTATTCGGCCAAAGGCCTTATGTAAATACTTATCAAATTTCCGCCTTTCCTTGCTTCGGTTCTTTAGACTTTTTCCTTTGCCGCCTTCCTTCAGTTGTCGCCTTGCCCATTGGGCAGCCGCTCTGCGGACTGCCGCCGAGTCAAAGTCTTAGCTGCTTTAGGGAGGCAAGTACTAATCGTTTAGAATATCCTAGCAAGTTGGCTGAAATCGGCCGACTCTCGAGTTATCGTGATAAAATTGAGGCTGAGCATTGCTTTCATGAGCCGGCTCGGTAGAGGAGGCTGGCAGCGGCTTGGGCTATCGTAGCTCTTAAGCCCTTAGCCATTTTTCATGTGTCGCTTCGTTCTTTCCGTCCCCACCTTACCGGCGGTCGCTCTGCGGCTGCGGCTTCAGCGAGAGGCGGCTTTGGTGACACATTACTATTTGACTTGAGGGAGTTTCATAGCACAAGGCTGGCGAGTCCCGGTTTGAATAGTCGGACCCGGTGCGGATAGTATGATAAAGGGAAAAGCATATTTGGGCGTAATCCATATCATCTGAGATAATCAAGAAGGCAGTCCCGAGCTCGTCTCGAGGGCCTAAATCTTAGTACTTAATACAAAGAGGTAGCGTGATACATCTTGCATCAGCTGTAAAATCTTGAAGAAGATTCGCGTTCCATGGCGCTCTGTTTCTTTGCGGAATCGTCCCTCTTGCGTGCTCGAGGCTTACGGCGTCGATCAAATAGTAAGCGTCGTTCCCTAGCACCTTGCGATGATGAAGGACCTTCCCAAAGGCGCCGACAACTTGTCTTGCTAGCTATTCTCTGAATCAGCGGAGCACAAATCGCCCTCTTGGAATGATCTTGGCTTGACCTGCGATTGTAGTATCGGCGCGGAGACTCTGCTAGTAGATGCGGACCGGCGAGTGCCAGCGATCGGCCCTCTTCAGCAGATCAACGCCGTCTTGGCGTGCTTCTTCACCTCCTCTTGGTGTACATGGAGACTCGCGGAGAGTCGAACTGTATATCCGTCGGAATAGCGGCCCGGCACCGTGAAGCGAGGAAGAAAGCGTGAAGCGGTTGACTTGTTTGGGGTCGTCGCGAGACTCCGGAGGGCGGCGAGCAGCTCTTCAACCCGGCAGCGGCGGCGCTCGAGTGGTTCGACCAATCGAGGTTTGATGCGGACGAGATGAGGCCGTTGGCTCGTTCCACGGCGTTTGACTGCGGATGGGCAGCGGGCGCTAAGTCGATCGGATGCCACATGTCGTGCGAAAGCGAGCGAGGCGCCTTTGGCAAAGTTGGTGCCGTTATGCGTGATGATCTTTGCGCGGTATGCCATACCGTACCGTGATGTCGGCAATGAAGGTCACTTCTTTGTCGGCCCGTTTAATTTCTTGATGGGCTTTGCTTCCACCCACTTGGTGAACTTGTCCCTCGACAAGCAAATGAGTTAGGCCGCCTCGGGCCGTCTTGAATAGTCCCACCATGTCCGGGCCCCAAACTGCGAAGGGCGGGCGATGGGGATTGTCTTTAAGCGGAAGCGGTGAAGGGGCTTGGGCGGAACACACAGCACCTTGCATTTCTTGACTAGTTCTTTAGCTTCTTCGAGGCAGTTGGCCAAAAAAACCGTCTTAGAAGGCTTTGGCCCTGGCGCCCTTGAAGCCGCATAGTGGCCGCTTTTCATACGATGGATGTCTCGAGGATCGCTTGGCCTTGTTACGATTCTCGCCTTTGGTGGACACGATGCAGCTGCGCTGACTAACTCTCTGTTGACTATGGTGTAGGCTGCGCTCGGCGTTGTACTTGCCGAGCGAGGTCTCGTCTGCTGGTAACTCCTTGTTTACTAGGAACTTGAGGATGGGCTGCGCCCATGAAGGTCTTCTTATCTCTTCATTGCTACCACAGCGACTTGGACAAGGTGGCTGGGTTGGGGGCGGCGGGTTGGACTCTGCCGCCGCTTGCTGGGCTGAGGAATCTCTGGGCGGTGGCGCAGCTCCCGATCCCGGCGCTCCGGGCTTTTAAGTCCTCGGGCGGTGGCGCGATCCCGGGCAGGCGCGACCCGAGCGCCTTGATCCCGAGCCGGCTAGCGCTTTCTTGAGGTCGCTTGCTGGGGCTTTCGAGTCGGATCCGACTATCTCTGGCGGAGCCGGCATGAAAATGGAGTCGGATTACGGTGATGGTTTGATAGGCGGCGAGGCGGAAGGCGGCGCGAAGGTATCGCTTAGCGAGTAGAGCCGACTTCGTGCCAAAGCGTCTGCTTGATCGTTATCGTTTCTCGATGCGTGAAGAATTCGCACCTCGAAGTATCCGCTGAGTTGCTGCACCGAAGCGGTAGCTTGCCATGTTTGCGTCCTTGGCGTCCTAGTCGCGGATGATTCTTTGAACCACCAAGTCGATCGCCATAGCACGAGATCCGGCGAATGCGAAGTTCTTTGGCAAGCGAGCCGTGGATGGCGCTTCATATTGGCGGCGTTGTTGGAAGCGAAGTGGATTTGCAGCGTATTTGAGCTTGTTGCCCTTGGGGAGGTGAGGGCGACGCGGCTCGAGGCGGTCGCATCTTGGAGCCGTCGAAGTCAGCCGCCAATGAGTAGAGTCGGTAGCTGGTGGCGAATCTTGAGTCTCGGCCCGGTCGGCGAAGTCGGCGGCGCTGCGACTTGATGGCGGTCGCGAGGTTGGTAGTAGATGGTGTAGAGCTAGATCGATAGCCCACTTGGCTAGTCGGCGGGCGTCTCGACTTCCGATGATCTCGGCGAGTGGGCGGTGCAGACCCGATGATTGGATGCTCTTGAAAGTAGGGCTTGACTTCTTGGCGGCAAAATGCCGCCGTAGCACATCTTCGATAGTGAGGTAGTTACGCTTGGAGGTCGGCGATTACCTCGCTCGAATGTCTACGGTCTCTGGACGAGCGCCTTGCCTTCCTCTTTGCGTTCGACTACAATAAGCTGTCTTGACTACCGGTGGTGGCGGCGATGTACAAACATGGGCTCTTTGGGAGTCGGAGCCGCCAACCACGAAGTCGCCGACATCTTCTTCGATTGGAGAAATGCCTCATCGCCTTGTGGTTCCACTCAAAAAGGTGGTCTTCTTCATCAATTGATACAGCGGCGAGCTTTCTGCCATGACCGGTGATGAATCGGCTGATTGAAGCCAAGCGGCGGTGAACCGCACATCCAGCGATCGGCTGGGTACCTCCATTCTCTCAATGGCCTTGATCTTCAGGGTTGCACTCTATGCGGCTCGGAGACTAAAAAGCAAGGAGCTGGCGGTTGGGACTCGAATCGCACTTCTCTGGATTGAGCTTGATCTGGAATCGGCGCAGATTTTCAAAGGTCTCTTTGAGATCTTCGGCAGCGTCCGCGCTTCTCGTCTTCACCACCACATCATCTACATAAGCGTGGGCGTTTACGCGAGTTGCGAGGAGGCGCCGCATCAGCAGCTGGAAGGTGGCGCCCGGCATTCCTCAAGCCAAGCGTCATCGTCGGGTGGCGAAGGCTCCAAGCGGCGTGATGAATCACGGTCTTGATCTGTCTGCTGGATTCAGCTTGATCTGGTGATATCACGAATATCGTCTAGAAACTCAACAGCTCGCATCCGGTGTGGAGTCTATCACTTGATCGATCCTTGGCGAAACAAGCGGGTCCTTGGGCGAGGCTTTATTGAGGCTGGTGTAGTCGATGCACATCCACCCTGCTTATTCTTCTTCAATACGATCTTGGGTTTGCTAACCACTCGGAAAAACACCTCCATGATGAATCCGGCTGCGGGGCGGGCTATCTCTTCTCCAACGACTCTTCTCTTCTCTTGACGGTAGGCGCAAGGGCTGCTGGCGGGCTTCTATCCGGCTGGCGTGTAGCTTGTGCTCGGCGAATTCCGTCGGCACACAGGCATGTCCTTGGGGACCATGCGAAGATGTCGATTCTCATGGAGAAATCGGCGAGCTCGCCTTCCTATTCTTTGTCGAGGCTGTGCCTATGACAGATACTTCTCTGGGTGCTCGGGTCCAATGGTATCTTCTTGGTTTCTTTAGCGGCTTGAATGATCATACGCCCGGACTCCTTGGGGTCGGGTGACATCTCCGGCTGCTTCCCAGCCATCGCCACGACACGGTCAAGGAGCCGCTTCTCAGCCACGATCACCAAAGACTCGGCCAGCCGAATGCTCTCGGCCGCGCAAGTGGACGACTTCCTGTAGTCGCCGGCAATGGTCAGGATCCCCTTGGAACTCGGCATCTTCATCTTGAGGTAGGCGTAATGGGGAACCGCCATGAACTTGGCCAAGGCAGGTCGGCCAAGCAGGGCGTGTGCAGGCTCTCAAGTCTACCACCTCGAACAGACGGGCTCTCGGCGGAAGTGATCTTTGTCTCGAAGGGGCGTCTATCGAGAATCTTGCCAATCGGTGAGCAGGAGAGGCGGATGCGATTCCATGGAACCGATCGCGGCTGCTCTGCGGCTGCCTCCGCTGATTCGAGCTTCTCCATGGTGTCCTTATGCAGGATGTTTATCTGCTGCCTCCGTCTATCGGGACCAGCGAAAGCAGGCGGCCCGCCTATCGATGGCCAAGGTCGCACCTAGAACCAAGGCGTGGGAGCCGGACTCGGCATCACCTCTGGGTGATCTGCCCGACTCGGTGATAGGCTTCTCGGACCAATGCATGAATTCGAGGCCTCTGTTGCCCTGCGTTGACTTCTTCTTCTTTGTTGGCGCTGCTCGCGATCATCTACCGGTGGTGAACACTCGTATGCTCCGTGCTCTTACGGGAACTCGTCTTGGACTGCGCCATTGGCGGGCGCCCGGCTCTTGGTGTGGCGGAGGTGGCGGCCCCTTGACGGCGGAGAACAAGGCCGTCTCCTTAGCGATCTGATGAGCGATGGCACTACGGTGGTATGGTTCGATGGCCGTGCGCTATGGAACTTGCAGGACCATCGAGTCGCTCATAGGAGAAAGCGGCAATCGGTTGGACTTGCCGCCTTTACGCGCTTAGCGGAGAGCTGCCCTTCGGTTCTGATCTTCCCTTGCGCGACATGCCATTGTTGGAAGTCGGTTGTAGAACTTTCGCTTGTTGTCGTTACTGTTCTTTGTCGCGCTGGCGTCTCGGCCGGGTTACGGGAGCTGGGAGTCACTTTGCGGCCAGCGTTGACTTGGATCTCCGTCTTCATAGAAGTCGGCCGTGGCATACTTGTCTGCTATGACTAGCGGTTAAATCGAGGTTTGGGCTCGTCGCGAGAGGAGCTTATGCTTGAGGAGGTGCCCTCTCGGCACCCGGCCGTGAAATACTCGATGGCCTGCACCTCGTGCGCCCTCGCGGGAGTTTGAAGTTAAGCCCGGTAGCGTGAGGTAGTCGTGTGTCGATTCTTTGGGACCTTGCGCAAGGAGAGCTGGCGGCGGCTTGGGAGGTCGCTTATGCGTCTTTGGTGAAGTTGCGAATGAAGGCTTGATGAAGTCGACCCAGCTATTGATGTTGCGGGGCTTGGGCTGTTCAGCCATGTCGGGCCGTGCCACAGGAGCATGAGAGGAACATACTTCTGGCGACTTCGCTTGTTGCCGTTAGCGATGTTGATGGGCGTGGGTAGTCTATCAGCCAATCCTCGGCTTCCGCGGGCGGTGTACTTAGGCGTATCTCGGGGCGTGAACCCTTTGGGGAAGGGCTCGTCTACGATCTGGGGGCCTGAAGCGAAGCGGACCTTCGTCCTCTTCTTCTAGCGCCAAGGATCGTGGAGTCGGTCGATCCGGTGGCGGGCGTCGTTCTCTCCGACTCCTCTCGGCGTAAAGCGACCTCAAAAGTCGGATGCTCAGCGGTGGCGGGCTTCGCCCGCTCTCTTGGGGCGGGAGGTAGATAATCGTCCGTCGCTCCACGGCTCTGGGGCGGCCGTCTTGGTCGCGCTTCGATGGTGATCTGAGTCGGCTATGGCTTGCAGCCGTCTCCTTCTCTTTCCTCCGCGGACTCCGCCCGGTCGGCGTCCGGGAAACGCGCCCTGGTCTCGGCGAGGTAAGTCGTCGTTAAACTGCTGCTGCTGCGTCTGCTGGCGCGCTGCGGCGTTCTATCGGCAACCGCATCGAGCTGCTGGACTCGCTCCGTTATTACAGCGCTCTTCGCCTTGAGGTTCCTCAGCTCTTCGATGCGCCGCTTAAGCGCGCGGATATTCTCGCGAGGTGGCGTACAGGCGTTCGCCCGAACAAATCAGCGATAGCTGCGCGCGCTCACGGACCGCGCCTGGGCAGCTCGGCCCGGTCGAGCGGCGAGCCGCCCACAACGATCCATCTCGCTGATGGTATGCTTCGGACAAAGCGTCTCATGCTTGCCAACTTCTTGGCGCCTTTGATGAGCTGGCGGCGTTCTTCAGCGTCTCGGTGTCGCGTCCTCTGGAATGGGCGCGGTCGGGTCTTGAGGCGGCTGGCAGCGGTCTGGCATTTTCGCGGAGTGCTTGCCGTGGCGATGGCGAGCACCTCCGTGGCGGCGCTTCCGCCACTCTCCTCGTCAGGCGGCTCGTCGTGACACCACGTTGGTGGGGAAGATATCAGCGTCTGGCGTCGGTCGACCAACATTGGGTCGGAGCCTCGGACTCCAAATCTGGGCGGGCTCGCGGCGGCGTGGAGTTGGTCGAGGCCGAAGGTTCTCGGGGCCACCGCGCTGCGCTTCAGCGCAGGAAATCGTCGAGGCGCACCTCGCCCGATGAGTTGGCGAACGCTTGCAGCGCCGGCGGGCGCGCGCGCTTGTGCGTCGTCTGAACTCCATCTGGCCCGGCGGGCTGGCTGCGCTTCGCCCGAGGAGAAAAGGTTCCGTCGAAGCAGATCTCGGGACGGCGGTGCACCTCGCCCCACGGTGGGCGCCAAATGTCGAGGTTGGATCGACATATGCCAGCGGGTGGCTTATCATGGTGGGGCGAGTAGAAGCGTCGCGGTGCCTAAAGCAGGATGAAACCGCGAACATACGCGTCGGCGAATCTTACCCAGCCGGGGCTCTCGGGAGATAACACCCCTCTGCTGCTCTGCGGGGTCTCGCATGATCACTATGGTATGATAATCTGAAGGTGCTCCTTGAGCTGTTTGGGAGGCGAGGAGGGAGCAAGGTGGCTCTTTCCCTTCTCCTATGTGTCTAAAACCTATCGGGGCGAACCCTTTGCATGGGTGCCCGTGGGGTTTATATAGCCTACCCGAAGTACAAGCGATAATCTGTGGCGTGGCCCCAGCGTCGATCTCTCTTCAGCCGTCCTCCTGCTGCCGGCCAGGGCCCGCCATTGGTGGGCCCAGCAGAACAGCGAACAACAACTTGCGCGCTCGATGGCGAGCTCGGTCATGGGGTCGTGGGAACGATGCGCCCGTCTGTCGGCGATCATGTCGCCACTCCCGTCAATCTGGTTTATGGCTTGTGGGGCCACTGGCGGGGCGGCCGACTACAGGGAGGCCGACTCCCGAGGCCGTCTTCGAGCTCTCGGCCGTCTTCTTCTCTCTCAGCGGCGGAGGGCCGGCGATCTCGGGCCGTACATGCCGCCATCGTGGGCCGATGCCTCATGCACTATGGTTGAGTCGAGGAGGCATGGCAGCGATGTCGCGCCTCACGGAGATCTCCTGGCGTCACGGCTCACTATAGCCATGCCTTCCTCCGTGGGTTTGAGGGGCGGCCCGCGTCGGGCTGTACCCGCATCGGTCTTTGTGTAAGGCTGCGGGCGACTCTCATAGTCGGCCCCTTGAAAATCGCAAGCACAGAGTCGGCTTGTCTTAGGTCGCCGTCTAAGGACTCGGCTTCTCCAAAAGGTCACCAGTGGGACTCGGCCTCTCAAAAGGTGCATGATGGTGACTCGGCCTTCTCGAAGGTCGCCAGGTGGGACTTCGGTGAGGCGCAGCCTGCCCGATGTCTTGAAAGATCTTGGGTCCCGGGTCGACCTACCGTGGCCCATTACTCCGACAATGTCGGTCAAGACGCTTCATGCAACAATACCGCCAACAAAGTATGACATCTTTGGTAGGCGGTATGACTTATATAAATCCACAACTCACTTGTGTTCTACTCGTGCATATAACATCAAACCATAAAAACCTAGGCTCTGATACCCTTTGTTGGAGAGCGTAGTAATTTCAAAAAATTTCCTCGCACATGCAAGATCATGGTGATGGCATAGCAGCGAGAGGGAGAGTGTTAGTCCACGTGCCCTCGTAGACCATAAGCGAGCGTTAACTGTAGCGATTAATGTAGTCGTCGTCTTCACGATCCGACCGATCCAAGCACCGAGCGTCACGGAGCCTCGAGTTCGCACACCGTTCAGCTCGATGGCGATCTCGACCTTCGATCGGCGAGCTCGGAGATGAGTTTCATCGGCCGCAGCCAGGCGTGGTAGCGATGATGATGTTCTACGGCGCGAGGCCGCCTAAACTCGCGATGATATGACCGAGGTGGAATATGGTGGAAGAGGGCACCGCACACGGCTAAGAGCGATCAAGTAGATCAACTTGTGTGTCCATAGGGTGCCCCGTATATAAAGGAGTGGAGGAGGGAGGGCGGCCCTCTTCTATGGCGCCCTAGAAGTCCTACTCCCACCGGGAGTGGGATTCCCCTTTCTAATCAACTAGGAGTCCTTCCATGTATTAGGAGTAGGAGACAAGGAAGGGAAGAGAGAAGGGGAAGGAAGGAGAGTGCGGCCCCTCCTAGTCAATTCGGACTAGGCCATGGGGGCAGCAGCGGCCTGCCCTAGGCAGCCCCTCTCTCTTCCCTTGAGGCCCAATAAGGCCAATACTTCTCCCGGCGAATTCCGTAACTCTCGGTTACTCGAAAAATACCGAATCACTCGGAACCTTTCCGAACTCGAAAATAGTCGTCAATATATCGATCTTTACGTCTCGACCATTTCGAGACTCCTTGTCATGTCCCGATCTCATACGGGACTCCGAACTCCTTTGGTACATCAAAACTCATAAACTCATAATATAAGCATCGCCGAAACCTTAAGCGTGCGGACCCTATGGGTTCGAGAACTATGTAGACATGACCTAGAACTATTCTCGGTCAATAACCAATAAGCGGGACCTGGATGCCCATATTGGCTCCTACATATTCTCGAAGATCTTTATCGGTCGAAACCGCATAACAACATCGTTGTTCCCTTTGTCATCGGTGTGTTACTTGCGAGAGATTCGATCTTGGTATCCAATACCTAGTTCAATCTCGTCACCGGCAAGTCTCTTTACTCGTTACTGTAATGCATCATCCGTAACCAACTCATTGGTCACATTGCTTGCAAGGCTTATAATGATGTGCATTACCGAGAGGACCGAAGATACCTCTCCGAGCAATCGGAGTGACAAAACATAATCTCGAAATCGCCAACTCAACATGTACCTTGGAGACACCTGTAGTACTCCTTTATAATCACCCGATTCGTTGTGACGTTTGGTAGTACCCAAAGTGTTCCTCCGATAGCAGGGAGTTGCATAATCTCATAATTC
>CM038142.1:110760236-110977443 GCA_021437245.1 Aegilops speltoides
AACCGGAGATACAGTCCAATATGTACTTCAGATAATGTACACAGACTCCAACAATGCAGCCGAATATGAGGCCCTTCTACATGGTCTCCGGATGGCAATCTCCATGGGCATTCAACGCCTCGAATTCCGCGGGGATTCAAACCTCGCAATATCCCAAGTAAATGGAGACTTTGATGCCAAAGATCCAAAAATGGCAGCCTACCATAACACCGTCTTAAAAATGTCAGCTCGGTTCAAGGACTCGAATTCCACCATGTAGCAGGGATAATAACCAGCGGCCGACGTGTTGGCACGATCGCGCAAAGCGCGACGCATCCCTCCAAACATCTGCCCGAGCGGCTCTTTAAGCCATCCGTAGTATGGGAAGAGGAGTCCGAAACAACAATCCGGAACCAACCGCACCGCCCAACACCGAACAATCTCGACACAACCGTGGCTCAGCCAATGACATAACACCTTCAGCCCACTTAAATAATGCAGTCATTGCCCTGCGGACGGAACCATTCCTAGCCTACTTAATTAGGCGGGAACTTCCGAAGACCAAAATGAGGCCCGCTGCATAGTTCGCGATCTAAAGCCTACAAGGTCCATGAGGGAGAACTTTATAAGAAAAGCACAACCGAGTCCTTCAAAGGTGCATCTCCAAGAGGAAGGGCAAAATCTTCTAGCTGAAATTCACGCCGGACTAGGCGGACACCACGCTGCAGCCCGGGCCCTTGTAGGCAAGGCCTTCCGACAGATTTTATTGGCCGACGCCCGGACAGATGCTCAGACTTAGTCCAACGATCGTCGGTTGTCGCCTCTTTGCTAATCGAGCCACATGCCACCCACCGCCTAAAAACTATACCCATCACCTGGCCGTTCGTGGTCTGGGGGCTTGACATGGTTGGACCCCTTAAAGGGGAACCCACAAGCAAAAATACCTATTGGTCATGGTGGACAAATTCACCAAATGGATAGAGGCCAAGCTAGTTAAAACGGCCGAATCCGGACCTGTGATAGACTTCATATCCGGGGTAGTACACCGTTATGGTGTCCCCCACAGCATCATCACTGATAACGGCACGAACTTCACAGCCGACGAGGTTAAACTTTGGTGCAAAAATATGGGCATCAAGCTCGACTACGCTTCAGTCTATCAACCTCAAACTAACGGTCAAGTCGAACGAGCAAATGGTCTAATCATGAGCGGCATCAAACCCAGGTTAGTGCGGTCCCTCATGAAATCTAACACGCACTGGGTAGAGGAGCTCGACTCCGTACTCCGGGGGTTGCGGACCACGCCAAATTGTACTACCGGATTCACGCCATTCTTTATGGTATACGGCGCAGAGGCAATTTTGCCCTGCGATATAATTCATGTCTCACCTCGAGTGCGCATGTACGAAGAAAGAGAAGCCGAGTTGGATCGGCAGGACAGCTTGGACGCATTGGAGGAGGAGCACGATGTGGCAAAGGCTCGTTCCGCATTCTATCAGCAGCAGGCTCAAGATATCAAAGCGAGAGAAGCACGGGCCAAAACTTACAATGTTGGCGAACTAGTTCTACGCCGGACAAGAAAAGGACAAACTCAAGCCCAAATGGGAAGGTCCTTCATCATCTACCAAGTCCCGACCGGCGGAGCATACCGTCTGCATAAACGACGGACAACCAACTCGAGCCGAACCCATGGAACGCAGCCCGCCTCCAAGATTCTACGCCTAGCGCCGACTCGAGTTCGTCTCCTTCCACCGTCCACATTTTATACTTCAGTTGTCTTTTGTTTCTCTCTTTTCTCCCCACCTTTTCATAATGCCTTTGAGGGCTGATCTGCGCATTGTTCGCACACACTTGATGTGCTACCCGCACTCATTATGCCTGGGGGCTTCTTTAACAGAAGCTTATTTAAACGGGCTTTATGCCCAACGCATGTGTGAAACTTCCGCATGCACCTTTTATTCACCATTATATGAATCGATATGACTTAAGTTTTGGCCAAGCTGGGTTGCCTGGCTCCTGTGCTTACCCCTACGTTCCCGATTGTTCGGCTAGGAGGTAAAGGGAGCACCTCTGCGAATGTTCTTGCGGTCGGCCGGATGTGTACCTCGATGGGTGAAGCCGAAAGCTAGCGTTCTTAAGGGAATATTCGGTCGGTGACTTAAAAGATGATTTCTTATTTATTCATTTATCTGCCCCAGATGCTTTTCTGCTCTTTTCGCAGTCCGGACATGCACTTTAGGGCATGCCTTCCAGGGAAAGGAACCCCTAACGGAACTATTCTCCCTGGAAGATGTTTCTTACTAACCATGTAATATAACATAACTAGTTGGGCACTTGTCTGATAAAGCACTAATGACCCCTACGCCTTGTCTCCATGCATGCCCCAGTTTTTCATAACCGTGAGGGTATTCGGACACACTCCGGACTCTAGGGCCCCGAGGTTGAAGCGAAAAGGTCCGCAAAGACAAACGATCTACAATCCGGCTAGAAGGCATTATACATGTCATTTTAAAATACATCATCACATTGACTGACTGTACTCCTCTTCAATCCCGTCTAACAGGCTGTCTAATTTACAGTCCCATTGGGAATACTTAGCGGCCAACTCTACTTGGCCGTACACTAAGCTCAAAGGGATCTCCTTCCCATCGAGCCCCACAGGTCCGACCTCGGCCATGTGGTTCGGATCCGCCTTCTTGTACCGCGTCTTCACCATAGCCCAGGCCTCCCTGGCGCCTTGATAGCAGGCCGATATCTTCCACAGATGGAAGCGCTGCCGTGATCCCTGAAGCTTCTCTCCTCCAAGGCCCTCGGGTAGGGAGACGGACGGCCATAAGGCCTGGGCGACGCCACTCATCGCCTGCCGAACGCGTTCGTGCAGTTGCACCAGCTCGGGAAGTTGGTCACCCGTTGAACCGTGCATTTCCTCCGCAGGGCGACCTGTGAGCACACCTACAGACATATTTCTGTCAATCGACTTCCTCGCAGAACTCTTTCTTTTAAAAAGAGTTTGCTCAAGCACTTACTGTAGATGCCGCGACGAAGCCGCTGATTCTCCTTCACGGAGCCATACAGCTGGGCCCGAACACCTTTTAGCTCTTCTCCAAGCTGGGTATGGGCATCTTGGAGTTTGTTTCTCTCCTGCTGCACCTTCATAAGCACCCTCTCGCCGGCCTTCAGCTAGCGCAGTAGTAGTTTCTTGTCCGGATCAAGTCCGGCAACATCTGCAATATTATTGTCAGACTTATACGCACGCCGCACACCGCTTGTCTTTTTGAAATATGTGTTACCGGAGGGGGTCTCTGTGTCTCCTCCTGCAGCGGCTAGTGCGGCCTCAAGTTGGGCCTTGCAATCTTGTAGCTCCTGGGATAATTGGGTATTCTTCTCAGTAAGATCCTACATATCAAATGATCCTTAAATCAGTTATTTTAACTACTTTAAGTCTCGGGGGCTACTGGCATATACAACTATTAAAATGCCTTACCCGTATGTCTTTCACATACTGCTCCATGGCTCTGGTTAAACCATCTTGAGCGGCACAGAGGTGCGCATCTCCCACGTTAAAGGCATTCAATGCCTCCGGGGAGAAACACGCATCGCGAAGAACTGTCCGGTGGCGCCTGTGATTCATGGCGCTCTCCACCTCAGACCTGGTGGCGGACAGCCTGTCGGCATCCTCCGTTGGGGGAGCATCCGGCTCGCGCCTTGCGCACGCCTCCCCCTCTGGACCATGTGTTGGAGCCTGGCTGGCGGAGGCTTGGTTGGCAACCTCTCCGGGCACAGTCCGGCGAGCGCTCTTTCTTCTAGAAAAGTCATGAGCATCGGTATACTTCACAGGGGTCTTTTCCTTAAAAACGGTGGCGTGCCATACCGTTGCGGTGACATTTCAATTTGCACCGCACCCCTCTTCCGCCTGCTGGGCCGAACTGACCCTGGTTGGTCAGCTGCCGCGGGACCAGCTTCCTGCCTTGAAGGCACCTCTTGCGAGACACCGTTGGTATGCGGTGGTCAGAAATAAGCACGGACGAAGTAATGGTGTCAGGGCTTCGGTCATAGTTACCTGGGAAGCCGGAGATAAACCGGGGTAGTCAGCCGTAATGGCGACTAGAGCATTGTCCATGCTGAGTTGATGGAACACCCCGTCAATCAGCTCCACCTTTATGTCCGGATCCTCTTCGGAGGCCGGATCTAGGGATCTTCCCAGATCCTCGGGTTGAGGAGCCGGACTATGTATGCCCTCCACATCCCGACGCAGATCCTGCGTCGAAATCATAAAGTAAGACACTTAACTTTGAAAGCACGGATCGGATAGATAAACGTTCACTTACCCAGCTCCGAGGGTTATTCATGGAGAATCTGTTCAATGGACTCGTTTGGAGGAAGTCCTCCTTCTCCCCCTTGTACAAGCCGGACAGATCTTCACGGATCCGCGGCCGATCCCGGCCCCTTGCGGCCATGACGGGTGGCGTCATTCTCCCCATTGAAATCCCACATGGGGTGGCCCCTATATTGGAGTGGCTGCACCCCTCGCATAATGCACGTGGCCATGACTCCGATCATGTCAGTCCGGAATGAGCTAGCAGCCTTATCCGTCCCATCAGATAATGGACGCTCCTGTCATCCTCCTATTGAGGGCTCCGCGGGCGCCAACTCAGGCGTTTCTTCAGAGGAGCGTTGCTGAACTCCGGGAGGCCGATCCGAACTGGGTCCGGCAGTGGAGCATCTTCCACATAAAACCATTCCAAAGGCCAATCTTCGGACGCCTTCTTTGGGGTTCCGGATAGATATCCGGTCCCGGCGATGCGCCATATTTCGGCTCCGCCCACTTGATATATCGATCCCTCGTGAGAACGGGGTACGAGGCAAAACAATCTCTTCCACAGCGCGAAATGGGGCTCAATGCCCAAGAAGAGCTCACAAAGAGCTATGAAACCCGCAATGTGCAGAATGGAGGCGGGCGTGAGGTGATGAAGCTGGAGTCCGTAGAACTCCAGAAGCCCCCGGAGAAACGGATGTATGGGAAATCCGAGCCCCCTTATTAGATAAGGGACGAAGCACACCCGCTCTCCTTTGGAGGGACTGGGGGTGGTCTCCGCCTGCTTTCCACCTTTGTAGGTGGCCAGCCCGGCTCGAACCGGGACCATAAAGGCTGGAGGAAGGTATCCCTCCGCTTGAGCGCCACCACTCATTGTCTTGGGACTGAACATCTCCCCCAATCTCCTGGCTAAGGGCTGGGAGCGCGAGAGGAGGAGCCGCGTCGACGGTCCATGATGGAGTGGATTTTTGTCAGAAGCGCTCCGATGAGTACTCGCGGGAGGAGGAGGATGGTGTGATTTGGATCTGGATTCTTGCCTCTCTTATAGGCAGCTTATTCGCGCAGCTAGGGGGTAAAATGTAAAAATACCCTGGCCTTTCACATTCGTATGACATGTGGAAGAGGGCCATTATTGGGCGTGGAAGCCAAGGAGCGCAATATTTATAAGGAAGCCAGACACTATTCGGCAAGCACATGGAATTTGGAGGAGAACCCGCCTTGCAACGCCAAATACAATATACGCGATGGACTCGTCGTCATTGAAGCCTGGTTCGGGGGCTACTGAGGGAGTCCTGGACTAGGGGGTGTCCGGATGGCCGAACTATCATCATCGGCCGGACTCCAAGACTATGAAGATACAAGATTGAAGACTTCGTCCCGTGTCCGGATGGGACTTTCCTTGGCGTGGAAGGCAAGCTTGGCAATACGGATATGTAGATCTCCTACCATTGTAACCGACTCTGTGTAACCCTAGCCCTCTCCGGTGTCTATATAAACCGGAAGGTTTTAGTCCATAGGACGAACAACAATCATACCATAGGCTAGCTTCTAGGGTTTAGCCTCCTTGGTCTCGTGGTAGATCCACTCTTGTACTACCCATATCATCAATATCAATCAAGCAGGAGTAGGGTTTTACCTCCATCGAGAGGGCCCGAACCTGGGTAAAAACATCATGTCCCTTGTCTCCTGTTACCATCCGCCTAGACGCACAGTTCGGGACCCCCTACCCGAGATCCGCCGGTTTTGACACCGACAGTACCCGTGACATATATAGTCAAATGAAGAAAAACGACAGAAAGAGTGAAGACAATGCAAAGTTGAAGAATTTGAAAAACTAAGGAATTTAAAAAATGAAGAAAAACTCAAATTAAAGATTTTCAACTTTGGTTGGTGGCGTAACCCACCGTATAAGAAAGCTGATTTGGACACGCGCATAACTCTCGTAGGGTTATGAGAATCAATTTCTTCATTAATTTCTTCACACTTAGAGGGTTAGTCTTCATTGATTGAAGAAAAACGTTACTTCATGTGTTGCACATCTAAGTCATCAAGTCAGCATAAGTGTTAGGATGTGTGTCCTTTTCAAAGAACATTAGAAGATTCTAGAATATTTAGCTCACATCGCAACTTGCTAAATCTCTTCTCATCCAAGGGCTTTGTGAAGATATCGGCCAGCTGGCCATCAGTACTTGCATGGTCGATGGAGATGTCGCCCTTCAGCACATGGTCACGAAGAAAATGATGACGAATCTGGATGTGCTTTGTCTTCAAGTGCTGAACTGGGTTGTGAGCAATCTTGATAGCACTCTCATTGTCGCAGTAGAGTGGCACATTCTTCACGTTGATGCCATAGTCCTTGATTGTTTGCTTCATCCATAGTAGTTGAGCACAACAAGATCCAGTAGCAATGTACTCAGCTTCTGCAGTGAAGAGTGATACGCAGTTCTGCTTCTTTGAGGACCAACATACCAAGGATCGTCCAGGAAATGACATGTGCCTGATGTTGACTTGCGGTCCACCCAATCGCCAGCATAGTCAGAGTCTAAATATCCAATGAGATCAAAGGAAGAGCCCTTGGGATTCCATAATCCAAGTGTTGGTGTGTGAGCTAGATATCGAGGAATATGCTTCACAACCTTATGGTGTGATTCCTTCGGTGTAGCTTGAAATCGGGCACACATGCAAACAATAAGCATAATATCCGGCCTAGATGCACATAGGTACAATAAAGAGCCAATCATGGAGCGGTATACCTTTTGATCGAGTCTTTACCATTTTCATCAGTGCATAGATGGCCATTTGTGGGCATAGGAATTTTGACGCCTTTGCAATCTTGCATGCCGAATTTCCTCAACACATCCTTGAGGTATTTCTTCTGAGATATGAATATGCCATTGTATTGTTGACGAATCTGAAGACCTAAGAAGAATTTCAACTCTCCCATCATAGACATTTTGATATGGCAAATTCGTCACTGTAACGTTGGTTAGTACATCCAAAGATAATATCATCAACATATATTTGGCACACGAATAATTCATCATCATATGTTTTGGTGAAAAGAGTTGGGTCAAGTGAACCGGGTTTGAAGCCTTTCTTCATGAGGAATTCCTTTAGTGTGTCATACTGATACGTCTCCAACATATCTATAATTTATGAAGTATTCATGCTATTATATTATCCATCTATGATGTTTTATATGCATTTATATGCCATTTTATATGATTTTTGGGACTAACCTATTAACCTAGAGCCCAATGCCAGTTTCTGTTTTCTCCTAGTTTTTGTGTTCTACAGAAAAGGGATACCAAACGGAGTCCAATTGACGTGCCAATTTTTGAGGATTTTTTATGGACCAAAAGAAGACCACGGAGTATCGGAGTTGGGCCAGAAGAGTCCCGGGCTGCTCACGAGAATGGGGGCCATGCCCACCCCCCTAGGGCGCGCCCCCTATCTCGTGGACAGCCCGGAGACCCCCCTGACGTGAAACCACCGCCAAAAATTCCTACAAATAGAGAAACCTTCGGGAATTAACCTAGATCATAAGTTCCGCCGCCGCAAGCCTCTGTAGCCACAAGAAATCAATCTAGGCCCTCTCTGGCACCCTGCCGGCGGGGGCCATCATCACCGGAGGCCATGGAGGAGGATCTCGGAGGGGCCATCATCTCCATGAAGGCCAAGGACCAGAGGGGGAAAGCCATGGAGGAGGAAGCACAAGGGGGAGAACCTCTCCTCCTCTCTCTCGGTGGCACCGGAGTGCCATCGGGAGGGCAATCATCGCCGCGGTGATCGTCTTCATCAACATCACCATCATCATCACCACCCTCATCTCTTTTACGCGGTCCACTCTCCCGCACCCTGCTGTAATCCCTACTTGAACATGGTGCTTTATGCTACATATTATGATTCAATGATGTGTTGCCATCCTATGATGTTTTGAGTAGATATCTTTTGTCTTTGGGTTGATTGATGATCTAGATTGGTATGAGTTGTATGTTTCACTTTGATGCTGTCCTATGGTACCCTTCGTGTCACGCAAGCGTGAGGGATTCCCGCTGTAGGGTGTTGCAATACGTTCATGATTCGCTTATAGTGGGTTGGTGAGTGACTGAGACACAAACCCGAGTAAGGGGGTTGTTGCGTATGGGAATAAAGAGGACTTGATGCTTTAATGCTATGGTTGGGTTTTACCTTAATGATCTTTAGTATTTGTGGATGCTTGCTAGAGTTCCCATCATAAGTGCATATGATCCAAGTAGAGAAAGTATGTTAGCTTATGCCTCTCCCTCATATGAAATTGCAATAGTGATCACCGGTCTTGTTAACGATTGCTTAGGACAATTCCGCACACCGATCCACCATTATTCCACACTCGCTATTTATATAATTTAGTAATATATTCTAACTGTATGATAACATCACCTACTTTTATATTTTAGCTCTCCGATATCATACAAAGTTATCCTCTTTATACCCACAACATAGTTTTATTTCTTGTTTCTAGTTGGAAGCAAATGTTCGGTGCACGTAGAGTCGTATCAGTGGTAGATAGGGCTTGAGAGAATATTGATCTTACCTTTGTCTCCTTGTGGGTTCGCCACTCCATATTTATCACTTCCACCTTTGGGAATTGCTACGATGATTCCCTGCACTTGGGGATTATCACGTACCACGCCCGATGTGCTTGCTTGAGGCCATAGAGGGCCTTGTTGAGTATGTAGACGTGATCTGGAAATTTTGGATCCTCAAAACCTGGTGGTTGAGCAACATATACTTCTTCCTCAAGCTTACCATTGAGGCATGCACTTTTCACATCCATTTGTTGTAAGATGATATTATGATGGTTAGCATAAGCAAGCAATATGCGAATAGCCTCAAGTCTAGCAACAGGTGCAAAAGTTTCATCAAAATCAATTCCTTCAACCTGTGTGTAGCCTTGAGCTGCAAGACGAGCCTTATTCCTCACCACGAGGCCATTTTCGTCTTGTTTGTTGTGGTAGATCCATTTAGTAACGATGATGTTGTGCTTGCGTGGGTCTGGTCGCTTGACAAGCTCCCACACATTGTTGAGCTCGAATTGATGCAATTCATCTTGCATGCCTTGAATCCACTCGGATTCCATGAATGCTTCATCTACTTTAGTGGGCTCTGTGATAGAGACAAATGCAAAATGCCCGCAAAAGTTAGATAAATGTGAAGCTTTTGAGCACGTGAGGGGACCTGGTGCACGAATGTCATCGATGATCTTCTCGACTTGCACTTCATTTGCAATGCGAGGATGAGCGGGTTGACGACTTTGCTTAGGCCCAGCAGTTTCTTCAGGACCAGTTTCTTCAGCAGCACCAACATGATTTTCTTCACGATCAGGAATGACTTCTTCTGCAGATTCTTCGGTAGGGATGACATCCTCAGTAGCTTTGAACTTGATGGATTGGTCAGGTGGCATTTCATCTAGCATAGCAGGTAGGTGCTCTCTTTGCGAGCCACTAGTTTCATCAAACCACACATCTACAATTTCAACAACCTTGTGATGATTGATGTTGAAGACTCTATAGGTGTGCGAGTCCTTTCCGTAACCAAGTAAAACCCTCATGTGCTTTCGGTGCAAATTTAGAGTGACAGTGAGGGTCTCTAATCCAGCATTTAGCACCGAAGACTTTGAAATAACTTACATTGGGTTTCTTGTCAGTGAGGAGTTCATACGAGGTCTTTTTTAAGAATTTGTGAAGGTATATCCTGTTGATGATGTGGCATGCAGTATCAATTGCTTCAAGCCAGAAATGCTGAGGCGTCTTGTATTCATCAAGCATAGTGCAGGCCATTGATGACCCACAAGTATAGGGGATCTATCATAGTCCTTTCGATAAGTAAGAGTGTCGAACCCAACGAGGAGCAGAAGGAAATGATGAGCGGTTTTCAGTAAGGTTTTCTCTGCAAGCACTAAAATAGTAGGTGATAGATAGTTTTGTGATAAGATAAATAGTAACGATCAAAAAGTAAATAAAGTAATTAAAGTGCAGCAAGGTGGCCCAATCCTTTAGGTAGCAAAGGATAAGCCTGGGAAAATTCTAATAATGAAGAAGGAGCTCCTGAGGACACATTGGGAATTATCGTCAAGCTAATTTTCATCACGTTCGTATGATTCACGTTCGGTACTTTGATAATTTGTGTCAGGACCCCGACTCAATGCCACATCGATCTAGCATGTAACACCTCATATCACTTTGCGGCCTCACGCACGGTATTCCCACGGTTGTCGCCTTACCTTTGCCCGGGACCGTTTGCGCCTTTTGGCACACGTATATGATAGTGTCGCTAGCATCCATATGATAAGGAGCCCGGCTGACATGGCTAGTCGTAAACCCAAAGTGGCACAAACCTACAGGACGGGCATCCATGACCCAAAGATCGAACGTGTCGGTCATCATCACGAGTGAGTTCCGGCTGTAGCACCGGGCTAGCAGACTCGGTGAACCGGGCATAGCGGGCTAACAGGACTCCGGTACTCAACGCGTGACATTTCCGAAGGACGGACACATGAACGAAGAAGGACACATGCCGGCCAGCCTAAATGCTCCGGAGCAGTAGCAAGCTACCATGGCTCGGTGGAAACACTAGGAGACATTTCCCGGTAAGAGAGGCTACTAAAGATAAACAACTAGATAGTCAGATCCCACACATACCAAGCATTTCAATAGCATACACACAATATGCTCGATATGTGCAAATACAACATGGCATCACAACATGACTCTACGACTCAAGTATTTATTCATTAGGCTCCGAGGAGCGAGATATTACAATCATGGGTCTCACGACCCAACATTGAGAGCATACAAGTCAAAGCACAAGCGGTAGCTAATATGTCTGAGTACAGACATCTACAAATGAAAAAGGCTTATAAGCCTGACTATCTACCAGATCCTGCCGAGGGCACAAGATCGTAGTTGAGGTAACAAGCTAAACGTCGAAGTCCACGTGGAACTACTAGCGAGACCAAGTCTCTCGCAAAAACATAAAATAGGCAAACGTGAGTACAAATGTACCCAAAGAAGACTTACATCGTAACTAACTACATATGCATCATTATCAACAAAGGGATGGTGGAGTTTAACAATGACAAGCCAGCTTTGACTCGGTGGCTATCCTAAACTCGATTGCAAGTAACTCTTTTGAGGTGGCACACGAGTCCACATATTCACCATATCAATACACCACTATGGATCCGCTCCGTCTCCCTCACGAGAACGCCATCCATAGCACTCACACTTATCTTGCGTATTTTAGAGTATCCACTTTCACTTGTCTATGAACTGTTATAGGCAACCGAAGTCCTTTACCATGGACACGGCTATTGAATAGATCATATCAACCTGCAGGGTGTACTTCTTCATACATGTTTCCACCACTTAGCGCCCAGCACACGACATGTGCTCGGCAGACTTCAAGCGAAAGCCGACGTGGGTGTAGACCACGACCTACCTAGACACTCAAGTCTCTAGTCTAGGTTTATCGCCTATTTGGGTTCCATCTATGAGGAGATCCGGCCGAAGTTTCGCTCACAGCCCCAAACGATGTGAACAGGGTTCCCGAGACACCAAACGGGCATCCGGTACACCGTGCCACGTACCTACCGCATCACAGCCCACCCCTACGGTCAGCGCTGCCCACGGCCTCCAAGAGGCTACAAACACGTAAACTACTTGCAACTCCCGGACAGAGGACTAGGGTGAATAAGAAGTCGGCGGGGTCATATTTCAGGCCCAATGCATGGTAGTAGCTGAATCATGGATCACAAACACGAACTCGGTTCCTAAGGGCGGCTTCAATGAGACAACCCACCATGTACTCCTACATGGCCTCTCACCGCTACCTTTACCAAATCGTGTTCACACACTTAGCTCACACACAGTGGGACATGTTCACACACCTCCGATTCATCCTCGATGAATCGGACTGACTCAACTCTAAGCGAAGCAGGCATGACAAACAAGCATGAATGAGTAGGCACAACAGGCTCAAACAACTCCTACTCATGCTAGTGGGTTTCATCTAATTCTTGTGGAATGACAGTCATGCAAAGGATAAAGGGGTTCAGCTACCGCATGACAAGTAGTAGATGAATCATTGTTATCCTAATGCAGTAAAAGAGAGCAGGAGCGAGAGAGTGGGATTGTATCGGAATGAACAAGGGGGTTTTGCTTGCCTGGCACTTCTGAAGATAATATAGTTCTTCATCGGTGTCATCGATCACATCGTCGAACATTGTCTACTGAGAGGGACAATACCGGCAACAGAGAAAGAACACAATCAATGCAATGCAACAATATGATGCATGCTCATGACATGGCAATATGAGTGTGTTGGCCTAATGCAACTACAACCGGATGGATTTGGGTCATATTGAGCCAAAGGTTCAACCCCAAATTCAAATTATGGATTCAAATAGTGCCTTATCATGTTTTGCACTAAACAGCAAGGTTAAGTTGTTTAAACATGCATGAAACCAGTGCAGATGAATAGATTAGATTTTTCTGATCATTTTTCATATATAACTTGTTTGATTTGGAGCTACGGTTGAATTTATATGAATTTTTGAAGTTTGCAACAATTTCTGGAATTTCCTGATTATTTTAAATCCAGAAAATAAGTGACTGCGTCAGCCTGACATCATCATGACGTCAGCAGGTCAACAGACGGCCCAGGTCAAACCTGACCAGTGGGACCCGCGTGTCAGTGTAACGGGGCAGGAATGGAGGCTGACCTGTGGGGCCAGGTCAACGTTGACGTGGCATGGTCAATGATGTGGGGCGGCGGGTTAATCTAAACTAAATGAAAATAATTCGGCGTTAGTTAAGGCATGGGCCCCACTAGTCGCTGGCTCTAGGGTTGATTAGTTGGATCATTAACACTAATTAAGCGTGCCACATCGGCGATCGCCGAGTATCGCCGCGGCGACCATTCCTGCGGCGCAGCTCGGATTTGAGCTAGGGGCGATGGTTTGGCTCGCGGTTTGGCTCGTTGGAACGTCCGCGATGCGGCGCGTCCAGTGGTGGCTGTGGCCGCGGCTGGGGTGGCCGGTAGCGGCAACTACGGCAAGCGAGGCGGCGGCCGGAGCTCGGGCATCGCCTAAGACGATGCTATGGTGCAGCTACGGACGAATCGATGGGAGCTTTCGGCTCCTGGGAACATCTCGAGCCCGAGGGCGTGCTCAGACGCGAGCTAGGGCATCTGTGGCCACGGCGGCGCCATGGCCGGCGGCAACAAGCTCACGGCCACGACGGCTAGGCGGGTTAGAGGACGAAAATGATAGCGGCGCTAGAGGGAAAAGATTCGTGAGCTCACGGGGAGGCGGAGTAGTAGGTCAGCATGCTCGGGGGCGCCCGGGAGCCAGCGAATCGACGACGGGAAGGTCCGGTGACCGGTGGTGGAGAAGACGGCGATGGCGTCGCTGCGGTGCCTCCCAGCTTGCCTGCTTCGTCGTGGAGTAGCCTTGTGTCGTCGCGGAGCTCTGGATACGACCGGAGAAGCGAGGGGGAGACGGTGGACGCGGCGGTGCGAACGGCGGCGGTGGTGGCATTCGGTGGCACTCGGGGAAGGAGCTAGAGAGCGAGGGGAAGAACAGAGAGTGAGGGGAGAGGCAGAGGGGGCTGCGGGGCGTCTCCAGACGCGTCGGTGCGCCTCGGTGGCAAGCATGAGGTGGCTGAGGGTGGTGTGTGTGTGACAATGAGCTGCTCCTCTTGGCGGGGAGGAAGACGACGCGGTGGGGTGGTGGGCTGGGCTCTGTTCGGTGCTGGGCCGACTAGGTGGGCTGCGCGGTGAGGCCATGTAAGTTTCTGCTTCTCTCTTTTATTTTAGTTTTTCTATTTCTGTTATTTTGTTTTGGTTTAGTAATAAAGCTAAACCATTTCATAAAATCCTGGAAATAATTATGGGTGCTTTCGAATTATTTCAAATGACCTCAGCAATTTCCAACATTTTTGGAGCATCTAAAATATTTATAGCATTTAAATAGCCCCAATTCAGATATGTTTGAATTAATTCAAAGTCCAAACATGTCCTGCAAAAATGTGAACCATTTTTGGTAGATGCTTCCACCTTGAACCAGAAATGATGAACATTTTTAAAGGGCATTTTGAAATCATTGAAAAAGATTTTAGTTTGACCCTAGTTGAATTCATTTGGTGCTAGGGTTTAGTCAATCCCCATTTCAAGTTTCATAAAATTTAAACATGATGCAACACATGACTAGCTATCTCAGTGCATACCAGAACTAGGGATGTGACAGCTCACCCCCACTAAACAAGAATCTCGTCCCGAGATTCAAGACGTGAGGTAAGAAGACAAAGGGGACACTAAGTATCACAAACTTCATGATCCAACTGTCTTTCTCGAGGATGCTGATTCAGTGCTCCAATTGATCTTGACGTCTTTGCTTTTGAGATTTTCATCCAACACGAGGACAGAGACACTCTACAAGGATGGATCATCTTAATGATCACAAGATCAACTCACGGAATGAGATGTAGAACATCTCTTGAGCTGAGAGGTAAATCACACATCATGAAGGACGGAAGAAACAATTTGATGAGGTTTCAAAGTAGCGAGGGAATAGTTGCCATGATACCACAACGAGACACCTTAGGGAAGGTGACTTGTAGGAATATCCCCTTGAGTGGCAAAAAGAATTACCTTTGATTCAGAGATCATTGAAACTCGTTATACCAGCCTAAGGCAAATCATAATCGATCATTTGAAGGAGTCCGAAAGAATGACATTCTCGGGCCAGGTTGGATGATGTGGATTACCTTGTTGAAGACAACACGATGGATGATTTTGCTTATTATCGGAAATGGATGAGACCCATGGTAGACTGGCACAATGACGGGTGCTAGCTGGGAACAAAATGCAAATGTTGGGAATGATTCTAGTAACTGGGGAGAAACCCAACAACAGAGAGTGATTCCACTATTGGAATGGTTATAGCATAACCGAAGAGACTAGGAGCAATCCCAGTTAGTGTTGATGATAACACCTAGTGCTTGTGCGTGCTCTCAGGCACTTGAGCATTTCCATATTCATCAAGGTTTTACCAATATCCGTGTCAAGGATCCTGGCAACACAACATACTACCATGATGAATAGCGATGGACGATGCAGATGCAACGGAAGTTAACACTTTCTCAGATTTTATCTTAGCGAGGCCAAGGAAACAAAATCTGGATGATCGACCGAGAGACATTTAGCACTCCGCTTCTAATGTTCTCCTTGATGTACTAGCGTATCCCATTCATAGATATGGTTTGATATCTAGAACATCAAGTAACAGTCGGACTTGGAACACAAAATCATAAGGCACACAAATAGGGAATAATTCCTCTGAAGTCCTTATGGAGAGGTGGCCAAGTTCTTCAATCAAGATATTACAATAACGGATCTTCCGGCTGGGTGTGTTGCCACGCATCCACTTTAAGATTCTGAGAGAGACCAATAATATAATTCTTGGGAAACATTCCAACCATCATATCTGCCTGAGATTCAGATCTGGCTGGTGTCAGAATAATCCAGACTCATCGAGTCTAGAAAGAAAAATGAAAGTTTGCAACATAAACCGACGAGATGACGTTGCGTGATTCTCGGGAGATGAACTACGATAGCAAGCTCCAAAACATGAGCTGGTTCTGCTACAAACATGTGAACACGTTGTCCCAGACAAACATGGCCACATAGTAGTCTTATAATAAAACACTACCGAGTTCAGGAGGGGAACCATCATCGAGGATATCAAAGTCCTTGCATAAGGTATACTCTTAAGAAGGAACTTATTCTCCTTGAACAAATCAATCAGTGGCTTGGTGTGCTAGGAATACATATAGAATGAAGGTTGCAAGTCTTCGAACCACAGAATACTTCGTACGTATGCATGAATGATTTGGGATGATTCCAAAGGAAGCAACATTGTCTTTCTCGAATCCACGGCGGCAACTTGCATCAAATGCACATGAACTGGAGGAAGCCACTTCTTACACCCGAACATATGCTTCATGAGCTAGCATGAACAAATGCTTTCAAAAGTTTCCAACACTAACTTAATGTTCCACGAAATCATGGAGAAGATAAGGATGTTGTCGATGGGCTCAACAACAATTCATCCAGGTTTCCATATAAATGGAATTCCACAATTATGTGAACAAGGCGATAGCATCGGTCAGACCCAAAAGACATAATGGTGTATGCTCGAGGAAAATCCACGAGTAAGACAACATTACGAACATCATTGGTTCTGATTTGATTTGAGGATAGCCCATACTCAAATCAAAGTTTTAGCAAGGCAATAGCTCCAACAACTGGTCACGAGGATCAATCGATGAAGATACCATCTTTCTTCAACACACACACACACACAAGGATAACCCTTTGAAAATGAACTAAGTCAGGCAATCTTTTATCTTCCAACTCTCCAAGTTGTTGTTTAGCTTGACCAACTAGTTCAGGGGTATCCCACACAGATTCTTGGAGAAGGGGTGGTTTATATGAAACCAGCTTGATCACGAGCTCTGCATAACGGTCAGGGAACAACCTGATGATACTTCCGAGAAGACATTCGGAAAATCACGAACCATCGATATGTTACTAAGCTCGAGAACAATCTTGCTTTTCAGGGCAAGACGATATGATCACCAGAGCGAGGGATTGACACAATCCTAACTCATTGATCGAGGAGTGCACTAGGAATAAGGACTAGGTAGCACAATCATACTTAGGGTGATGATTCAATAATCAACACACTAAGAATGAAATTATTGTCCATCAACTACCAAGCAACACAGTTGCTAGGAGTATTGAGTTCACACATCATGATTCACCTGTCGGCATTCCGGTTGCAACAACACGGAACCGAGAAATGAAAATGATGGCGAGAAGTATCACTGCGTCAAGAATTCATAAGAGATAGTGCAATTCTCATGACGATCCTGACGTAAAGAGGGTAACACTTCAGAGTAGAACGGATCAAAAGTTTGATTGTATTTTGATCTGCAGAGTACAACTGCTTTGACCCAATCCTGGATATGGATGAGGTACTGGAGTTTGTTTCTCCAAGTCATTCCAGAATAGAATGGCTTGACGGACCACAAGAATAATAAGCATCGATGAACTCGAGTGCACAACTACTCTTGTCTATCAATTGATAGACGAGGGTCAGAAGACAACTAAGAGAACAACTCAAAGGAACATATAATTTTCTGAGTTGTGGATGCATAGATTAGTATGTCGAGCGAAGCTCAACATTTCTTCCGGATAACCCATGCAGAAAGGTAGAACTGGCAGAGTCACAACATAGAATCGAGAACTCGTCAAGAGCACTCTTGTTGTGATCTTTCGGCTCAAAAGAGGTCCTGCCAAGAATAGTTCATGGTAATTGGAAGAAGGATGTACCACGAACCTCGAGGACTATCGCAAAGGGTACTAATATCCTAAAGGTACGAGCAACACTAACAACAAGAAGTAGGGAAATCTCGGGTTCAGAAACCCAGGAGTAGAATACCTACTAACTAAATTGCATCACGGGATGCTTTCGGGAATAAAGGCCAAAATCATCACACTGGGATACAAATCATGGCTAGATTACTAGATGATCCCCTAAGACACCTAGGGTCATAATAATAATTCCAACATATATGTCGAGGCAATAGAATACCTCAACTCAGCAATTAGTGTGATTAACCTGGCCCAAAGGAACATCGGAATGGGAGGAAGGGATTTTGCAAATGCTTCAGACTATTTAGAAACCTGGGATGACTCGGACAGCATAATGGCTGTAAATGCTCAAAAAGATTTGAGACATCCTGCATAATAGTGGCATGACCACTCAACATCACAATAACAAGGTTCTGAGACTAGCTATGAACACACGGAAGTAGTAAAAGCTGAGCTGAGATTTGAAACTATCAATTCTATAAGTCTATGGATTAGTAACACGTCATCCTGATAGATAGATGAGAAGGCCTAGTTCTTAATCCCCGTAGAAAAGAAAAGGATGACTCAGATCAGAAGGCCATGAGGTATAAGGAGTAAAAAGAGCCTTACGTTCCATCCCACAATCAATTCCCTTACATAACTAAAGCATTTCTAGACACAACTTCGACCAGTTTGGCTTGGTAATCCTGCAGGCAGTCAAGCTCTGATACCAAAGCTGTCAGGACCCCGACTCAATGCCACATCGATCTAGCATGTAACACCTCATATCACTTTGCGGCCTCACGCACGGTATTCCCACGGTTGTCGCCTTACCTTTGCCCGGGACCGTTTGCGCCTTTTGGCACACGTATATGATAGTGTCGCTAGCATCCATATGATAAGGAGCCCGGGCTGACATGGCTAGTCGTAAACCCAAAGTGGCACAAACCTACAGGGACAGGCATCCATGACCCAGCATCGAACGTGTCGGTCATCAGCGAGTGAGTTCCGGGCTGTAGCACTGGGCTAGCAGGACTCCGGTGAACCGGGCTGCAGCGGGCTAACAGGACTCCGGTACTCAACGCGTGACATTTCCCCGAAGGGACAGACACAGGAATGAAGAAGGACACATGCCGGCCAGCCTAAGTGCTCCGGAGCAGTAGCAAGCTACCATGGCTCGGTGGAAACACTAGGAGACATTTCCCGGTAAGAGAGGCTACTAAAGATAAACAACTAGATAGTCAGATCCCACACATACCAAGCATTTCAATAGCATACACACAATATGCTCGATATGTGCAAATACAACATGGCATCACAACATGACTCTCGACTCAAGTATTTATTCATTAGGCCCGAGGAGCGAGATATTACAATCATGGGTCTCACGACCCAACATTGAGCATACAAGTCAAAGCACAAGCGGAAGCTAATATGTCCGAGTCTGAGACATCTACAAATGAAAAAGGCTTATAAGCGACTATCTACCGAGATCTGCCGAGGGCACAAGATCGTAGCTGAGGTAACAAGCTAAGCGTCAAGTCCACGTGGAACTACTAGCGAGACCGAAGTCTCTCGCAAAAACATAAAATAGGCAAGCGTGAGTACAAATGTACCCAAACAAGACTTACATCGAACTAACTACATATGCATCATTATCAACAAAGGGATGGTGGAGTTTAACAATGACAAGCCAGCTTTGACTCGGTGGCTATCCTAAACTACATTGCAAGTAACTCTTTTGAGGTGGCCTTTACGAGTCCACATATTCACCATATCAATACACCACTATGGATCCGCTCCGTCTCCCCACGAGAACGCCATCCATAGCACTCACACTTATCTTGCATATTTTAGAGTATCCACTTTCACTTGTCTATGAACTGTTATAGGCAACCCGAAGTCCTTATCTGCGGACACGGCTATTGAATAGATCATATCAACCTGCAGGGTGTACTTCTTCATACATGTTTCCACCACTTAGCGTCGCACACGACATGTGCTCGGCAGACTTCAGCTTAAAGCCGACGTGGGTGTAGACCACGACCTACCTAGACACTCAAGTCTCTAGTCCAGTTTATCGCCTATTTGGGTTCCATCTATGAGGAGATCCGGCGAAGTTTCGCTCACAGCCCCAAGCGATGTGAACAGGGTTCCCGAGACACCAAGCGGGCATCCGTACACCGTGCCACGTACCTACCGCATCACAGCCCACCCCTACGGTCGGCGCTGTCCACGGCCTCCGAAGAGGCTACAAACACCGAAACTACTTGCAACTCTGGATAGAGGACTAGGGTGAATAAGAAGTCGGCGGGGTCATATTTCAGGCCCAATGCATGGTAGTAGCTGAATCATGGATCACAAACACGAACTCAGTTCCTAAGGACGGCTTCAATGAGACAACCCACCATGTACTCCTACATGGCCTCTCACCGCTACCTTTACCAAATCGTGTTCACACACTTAGCTCACACACAGTAGGACATGTTCACACACCTCTGATTCATCCTCGATGAATCAGACCTGACTCAACTCTAAGCAGTAGCAGGCATGACAAACAAGCATGAATGAGTAGGCACAACAGGGCTCAAACAACTCCTACTCATGCTAGTGGGTTTCATCTAATTACTGTGGAATGACAAGTCATGCAAAGGATAAAGGGGTTCAGCTACCGCAGCAAGTAGCAGATGAATCGTTGTTGTCCTAATGCAGTAAAAGAGAGCAGGAGCGAGAGAGTGGGATTGTATCGGAATGAACAAGGGGGTTTTGCTTGCCTGGCACTTCTGAAGATAATATAGTTCTTCATCGGTGTCATCGATCACATCGTCGAACATTGTCTACTGAGAGGGACAATACCGGCAACAGAGAAAGAACACAATCAATGCAATGCAACAATATGATGCATGCTCATGACATGGAAATATGAGTGTGTTGGCCTAATGCAACTACAACCGGATGGATTTGGGTCATATTGAGCCAAAGGTTCAACCCCAAATTCAAATTATGGATTCAAATAGTGCCTTATCATGTTTTGCACTAAACAGCAAGGTTAAGTTGTTTAAACATGCATGAAACCAGTGCAGATGAATAGATTAGATTTTTCTGATCATTTTTCATATATAACTTGTTTGATTTGGAGCTACGGTTGAATTTATATGAATTTTTGAAGTTTGCAACAATTTCTGGAATTTCCTGATTATTTTAAATCCAGAAAATAAGTTACTGCGTCAGCCTGACATCATCATGACGTCAGCAGGTCAACAGACGGCCCAGGTCAAACCTGACCAGTGGGACCCGCGTGTCAGTGTAACGGGGCAGGAATGGAGGCTGACCTGTGGGGCCAGGTCAACGTTGACGTGGCATGGTCAACTGATGTGTGGGGCGGCGGGTTAATCTAAACTAAGCGTAAAATAATTACGGCGTTAGTTAAGGCATGGGCCCCACTAGTCGATGGCTCTAGGGTTGATTAGTTGGATCATTAACACTAATTAAGCGTGCCACATCGGCGATCGCCGAGTATCGCGGCGGCGACCATTCCGCACGGCGGCGCTTTTCGATTTGAGCTAGGGGCGATGGTTTGGCGCGCGGTTTGGCTCGTTGGAACGTCCGCGATGCGGCGCGTCCAGTGGTGGCTGTGGCCGCGGCTGGGGTGGCCGGTAGCGGCAACTACGGCAAGCGAGGCGGCGGCCGGAGCTCGGGCATCGCCTAAGACGATGCTATGGTGCAGCTACTGCGAACCGATGGGAGCTTTCGGCTCCTGGGAACATCTCGAGCCCGAGGGCGTGCTCAAATGCGAGCTAGGGCATCTGTGGCCACGGCGGCGCCATGGCCGGCGGCAACAAGCTCACGGCCACGACGGCTAGGCGGGTTAGAGGACGAAAATGATAGCGGCGCTAGAGGGAAAAGATTCGTGAGCTCACGGGGAGGCGGAGTAGTAGGTCAGCATGCTCGGGGACGCCCGGGAGCCAGCGAATCGACGACGGGAAGGTCCGGTGACCGGTGGTGGAGAAGATGGCGATGGCGTCGCTGCGGTGCCTCCGGGCTCGCCTGCTTCGTCGTGGAGTAGCCTTGTGTCGTCGTGGAGTTCTGGATACGGCCGGAGAAGCGAGGGGGAGACGGTGGACGTGGCGGTGCGAACGGCGGCGGCGGTGGCGTTCGGTGGCACTCGGGGAAGGAGCTAGAGAGCGAGGGGAAGAACAGAGTGAGGGAGAGGCGAGAGGGGCTGCAGGCGTCTCGAGACGCGTGGGCGCCTCGGTGGCAAGCATGAGGTGGAGGTGGGACAAGGCCTTGTGACAATGAGCTGCTCCTCTTGGCAGGAGGAAGACAGACGGTGGGGTGATGGGCTGGGCTCTGTTCGGTCTTTGGGCCTGGCCCTGGCCGACTAGGTGGGCTCTTGTGGTGAGGCGAGTAAGTTTCGCTTCTCTCTTTTATTTTAGTTTTTCTATTTCATTATTTTGTTTTGGTTTAGTAATAAATCTAAACCATTTCATAAAATCTCGAAATAATTATGGGTGCTTTCAATTATTTCAGTGACCTCAGCAATTTCCAACATTTTTGGAGCATCTAAAATATTTATAGCATTTAAATAGCCCCAATTCAAATATGTTTGAATTAATTCAAAGTCCAATATGTCCTGCAAAAATGTGAACCATTTTGGTAGATGCTTCCACCTTGAACCGAAATGATGAACATTTTTAAAGGGCATTTTGAAATCATTGAAAAAGATTTTAGTTTGACCCTAGTTGAATTCATTTGGTGCTAGGGTTTAGTCAATCCCCATTTCAAGTTTCATGAAATTTAAACATGATGCAACACATGACTAGCTAGCTCAGTGCATACCAGAACTAGGGATGTGACAATTTGATATGTGGGTGGACCGGTACTTGGGTACTGCCCTAACTTGGAAAAGCATCCCATTTATGATTAACCCCTATTGCAAGCATCCGCAACTACAAAAAGGAGTATTAAGGTAAACCTAACCACAACATTAAACATATGGGTCCATATCAACCCCTAACGAAGCAACACATAAACTAGGGTTTAAGCTTCTGTCACTCTAGGAACCCATCATCTACTTATTACTTCCCCATGCCTTCCTCTAGGCCCAAATAATGGTGAAGTGTCATGTAGTCGACGTTCACATAACACCACTAGAGGAAAGACAACATACATCTCATCAAAATATCGGACGAATACCAAATTCACATGACTACTAATAGCAAGACTTCACCCATGTCCTCAGGAACAAATGTAACTACTCACAAAGCATATTCATGTTCATAATCAGAGGGGTAATAATATGCATAAAGGATCTGAACATATGATCTTCCACCAAGTAAACCAAATAGCATCAACTACAGGGAGTAATCAACACTACTAGCAACCCACAGGTACCAATTTGTGGTTTTGATACAAGATTGGATACAAGAGATGAACTAGGGTTTTGAGAGGAGATGGTGCTGGTGAAGATGTTGATTGAGATTGACCCCCTCTCGATGAGAGGATCGTTGGTGATGACGTTGGTGATGATTTCCCCCTCCCAGAGGGAAGTGTCCCCGGCAGAACAGCTCCGCTAGAGCCCTAGATTGATTCGGCCAAGGTTCCGCCTCGTGGCAGCGGAGTTTTGTCCCGTAAGCTTGCCCCCTGATTTTTTTCCAGGGTAAAAGTGATGATATAGCAAAATATGGACGCCGGAGGCCCACCAGGGGGCCCACGAGATAGGAGGCCGCGCCCTACAGGGGGGCGCGCCCCCCTGTCTCATGGACAGGGTGTGGGTCCCCTGGCCTATTTCTTTTGGTCATAAATTCGTATTAAATCCAAAAAGTTGTTTCGTGGAGTTTCAGGACTTTTGGAGTTGTGCAGAATAGGTTTCCAACGTTTGCTCCTTTTCCAGCCAGAATTCCAGTTGTCGGCATTCCCCCTCTTCATGGTAAACCTTGTAAAATAAGAGAGAATAGCCATAAGTATTGAGATACAATGTGTAATAACAGCCCATAATGCAATAAATATTGATATAAAAGCATGATGCAAAATGGACGTATCAACTCCCCCAAGCTTAGACCTCGCTTGTCCTCTAGCGGAAGCCGAAATCGGAAAATATGTCCACATGTTTAGAGATAGAGGTGTCGATAAAAATAAAATACGGACATGAGGGCATCATGATCATTCTAATAATAGCAACATATATAAATTTTTGTCATATGATTTCCTATGTTCAAGTAATAAGCAATTCACAATGTCAAGTATGGTTCAAAAACTTCATTGGGAACTAACAAACTATAATCTCAGTCATTGAAGCAATTGCAATTTATCGTAACATCAGAAAGAGTCAATAATAGAGTTTTCAACAAGCTCACATACTCAGCTATCTCGTAGTCTCCCATAATTGTTAACACTCATGCAATACTTGTGGTTATAGAGTTTCAGCCGGACACTGAGAAAGATAGGGGCTTCTTGTGTTGCCTCCCAACGTATTCACCTTTTGGTGATGTTAATAATAATAACCTATGCCAACTTACATCCAATTGGATATATGTATCATGATCTTTCAAACATGAGGAGCTCGCCAAAGGATAAAATGAAAAAGGGAAAGGTGAGGATCACCTTGACTCAAGCATAAAGTAAAAACATAAAGTAAAAGATAGGCCCTTCGGAGAGGGAAGTAGAGGTTGTCATGCGCGTTTAGGGTTGATGCATAAAGTCTTAGTGCAAAAGAACGTCACTTTATATTGCCCCTTGTATGTGGACCTTTATTATGCAGTCCGTCGCTTTTATTACTTCCACAACAAGTTCGTACAAAGTTTATTTTCTCTGCACTAATAAGTCATACATATTTAGAGAGCAATTTTTATTGCTTGCACCGATGACAACTTACTTTAAGGATCTTACTCATTCCATAGGTAGGTATGGTGGACTCTCATGGCAAAACTAGGTTTGAGGATATTTGGAAGCACAAGTAGTATATCTACTTGGTGCAAGGAATTTGGCTAGCATGAGGGGGAAAGGCAAGCTCAACATGTTTGGAAGGTCAATGACAATATACTTTAACTGAGATGTCGGAAAACATAAACCATTACGTTGTCTTCCTTGTCCAACATCAACTCTTTTAGCATGTCATACTTAATGAGTGCTTCACAATCATAAAAGATGTCCAAAATAATATATTTATATGTGAACCCCTCTTTCCTTATCACTTCCTATTAATTGCAACGATAACCAAGGCTACGTTCATCAACTCTGAACAATTTTTATGCCTCATACTTTCTATGTGTGAAGTTATCACTATCCATAAGATCAATATGAACTCTTTTATTCTTTCTACTTTCTCAAGATCATAGCAACATAGCAAAGCCCTTGACTCAACACTAATCTTTATTATAGATAGCACACGGACTCGATTACAAAAAGAGATCACAAAGCAAAACTCAAAACTACTTGATATCAAAATTGCAATCTACTAGATCAAGATACTACTAAAAGGATCGAATTAAATAAAGCGGTAAAGATAGGAGTGTTATGGTGATACGATACCGGGGCACCTCCCCCAAGCTTGGCAGTTGCCAAGGGGAGTGCCCATACCCATGTGATTATTTCTCCTTCTTCACGATAGGTGTTACGATCTTCTTGGAGATGATGCCCTTCCGGATACGGTTCTCCTCTCGAGCTTATTGACTTGTTGTTTGAGGTCCATATTTTCTTTACGGAGCTTGCCCATGACGGACAAAGCCCCTTTTACCCAAGGATGATGCATAGCTTCTGGAGAACAAGAGAAACTCTTTTTCATAGTTTCATAAGAAATAAATCTAGAGTTGGAAGGAGTGACCAAAGTAGGGACAGCCAGGCTAGGGAGTTCCCCCATAGTGAATTCTGCTCGGAGACGAGAGGTAACTTCTTGATCCTCCTCCATGGCATCTATTCTTTTCAAATCAGCCTCCATCTCATCCTCCGTTGATGGTCCAAAGTGATAGGCATCACTATTTGCTCCGGGACCTGGCGTTGGGTGCGACACCCGACTCTCCCCAACTGACTCTTGAGAAGACATCTTGCTTTATTCTGCAACAAGGACATCTCGAAACGAAAACAGAGGATATTTGCGTGATACGGTGGTCAAAACCTTCGGGAGTATATACAATGAATTTTTACCAACCAAAATACGTAACATACAAGAAAATAGAGTCCAGGCGGGACACGAGGTGCCCACGAGACAGGGGGGCACGCCCTACAGGGGGGGGGCCTCCTCTCTCGTGGGAGCCTCGTGTCCCTTTTGGACTACTTTCTTCCTAAAATTCTTAAATATTCCAAAACTGATAAAAATTGCCATTAGAGTTGTTTTGGAGTCGGTTTACTTATCGTACCACGTACCTATGCCTTTCCAGAGTCTGGAACATTCTGGAAAGTGTCTCTTATGTATTCCTCAGGGGTTATGGTTTCAATAATATTAGTTTCAACATTGATAGGATTACCTGAAATATAATGTTTAATTCTTTGACCATTTACCACCCTCGGATTTGTGCCTTCGAAGTTGTTGATTTTTATAGCACCAGAACGATAGACCTCCTCGATAACGTAGGGGCCTTCCCATTTTGAGAGAAGTTTTCCTGCAAAAAATCTTAAACGAGAGTTGAATAATAACACATAATCTCCTATGTTAAACTCACGCTTTTGTATCCTCTTATCATGCCAGCGTTTGACTTTTTCTTTGAAAAGCTTGGCATTCTCATATGCTTGGGTTCTCCATTCATCTAGTGAGCTAATATCAAATAACCTTTTCTCACCGGAAAGTTTGAAGTCATCATTGAGCTCTTTAATAGCCCAATATGCCTTATGTTCAATTTCAAGAGGTAAATGACATGCTTTTCCATAAACCATCTTATAAGGAGACATACCCATAGGATTTTTGTATGCAGTTCTATAAGCCCATAATGCATCATCAAGTTTTTTGGACCAATTCTTTCTAGATCTATTCACAGTCTTTTGCAAAATTAATTTGAGCTCTCTATTTGCTCAACTCTACTTGACCACTAGACTGCGGGTGATAAGGAGATGCGATTCTATGATTGACATCATACTCAGCGAGCATCTTACGGAAAGCACCATGAATAAAGTGTGAACCACCATCAGTCATAAGATATCTAGGGACTCCAAACCTTGGAAAAATAACTTCTTTAAGCATTTTAATAGAAGTGTTATGATCAACACTACTAGTTGGAATAGCTTCTACCCACTTAGTAACATAATCAACAGCAACTAAAATATGTGTATAACCATTGGAGGCAGGAAAAGGTCCCATATAATCAAAGCCCCAAACATCAAACGGTTCAATAACAAGAGAATAATTCATAGGCATTTCTTGACGTCTACTAATGTTTCCTATTCTTTGAAATTCATCACAAGATAAGACAAACTTACGAGCATCTTGTAACGCCCTCGATGCGGCTATATCTCCCACGTGTCGAAGCACGACTTAGAGGCATAACCGCATTGAAAGCAATGTCGCAAGTGAGGTAATCTTCACACAACCCATATAATACATAAGGGAAAGAGATACATAGTTGGCTTACAATCGCCACTTCACACAATTACATGAATAAAGCATTACATCATCCAGATACAATCAAGGTCCGACTACGGAACCAAAATAAAAGAAGAACCCCAAATGCGACAAAGGTCCCCGATCGACCCCAACTGGGATCCACTACTGATCAACTAGAACGAAACAACCCAAAGGGCAAGATCTTCATCAAGCTCCTCCTTGAGCTTGGTTGCGTCTCCTACTCGATAACATAGGCACCTGCAAACTGGTTTTGGAAGTATCTGGTGAGTCACGAGGACTCAGCAATCTCGCACCCGCGAGATCAAGACTATTTAAGCTTATAGGAAGGTAAAGGCATGAGGTGGAGCTGCAGCAAGCGACTAGCATAAATGGTGGCTAACATACGTAAATGAGAGCGAGAAGAGAAGGCAAAGCACGGTCGATAAAAGTATGATCAAGAAGTGATCCTATAGCAACTCGTCAAGCATAACTCCAACATCGTGTTCACTTCCCGGACCACGGAAAGAGACCATCACGGTTTCACACACGGTTGATGTATTTTAATTAAGGTCAACTTCGGGTTTTCTACAACGGACATTAACAAATTCCCATCTGCCACATAACCGCTGGCACGGCTCTCGAAAGTTTAAACCCTGCGGGGTGTCCCAACTTAGCCCATGACAAGCTCTCGCGATCAACGAAGAATAGACCTTCACCCAAGACACTCCGATCGACTCGGTATCCGGTACATCAAGACATTTCGACAATGGTAAAACAAGACCAGCAAAGCCGCCGAATGTGCCGACAAATCGATAGGAGCTGCACATATCTCGTTCTCGTGGCACACCGGATTGTCCAAACTTCCGGTAGGCCAGCCCATAGTTGCCCCTGGTACACCGGTGGTCGACGGTTTGGACCAACACTCAACGAGCATCGCCCGGGGGGTGGTAAATAAAGATGACCCTCGGCTCCGAAACCCAAGGGAAAAAAAAAGGCTAGGTGAGGCAAATGGTAAAAGTCAATGTTGGGCCTTCTTTGGACAAGTTTTATTCAAAGCGAACTGTCAAGGGGTCCCATAAATCACCCGACCGCGTAAGGAACGCAAAATCCGGGAACATAACACCGGTATGACGGAAACTAGGGCGGCAAGAGTGGAACAAAACACCAGGCATAAGGCCAAGCCTTCCACCCTTTACCAAATATATAGATGCATTAATAATATAAGAGATATTGTGATATCCCAACATAAACCCTGTCCACCATGGAGAAATCTTCAACTTCACCTGCAACTAGCAACGGTATAAGAGGGGCTGAGCAAAGCGGTAACATAGCCAATCAACGGTTTGCTAGGAATGGTGTCAAAGGTTAGAGGTTCATGGCAATTTGGGAGGCTGACAAGCAAATGGTAGGCATCGTAGCATAGGCATAGCAAAAGAGCGAGCAAACTAGCATAGCAAAGATAGTAGTGATTTCGAGGGTATGATCATCTTGCCTGAAATCCCGCAAGGAAGAAGAACGAGTCCATGAAGAAGACAAACGGACGTAGTCGAACGAATCCTCACAACTCCGGAACGAAACCGAAGCTAACGAGAGAAGCAACCCGGAAAGAAACAAACAACATAGTAAACAACCATCACATAAACATGGCATGATGCGCAAACAAGTATGATGCATGTCCGGTTTAATGAGGCATGGCATGGCAATTTGCAACGAACAATACTACAAATTAAGTGGAGCTCAATATGCAACGAGTTGCAATATTGACGGAACGCCACATAAATTATTTAGTTGTCTCTCGGTTATGAACAAGACAAGATTAAATGTTGTTAAGCATGGCAAGAGGTGAAGCATACTTAAACTAACAATTTAGGCAAGTTTAAGTGAGGCCGGAAACAACAAATAACAATTCCAGAAAATCCCCATATGCGTTTAGCAATTTAATGCAACAACAAGTTTAAACATTTAAATGTTGTTATCATGATGCGGATGACATATACAAGCTATATGCAATTTTTAGGAAAATGTTGCCATGAGCATGATACGAGGCATTTGTCGCCATGGCGGAAGGGAAAAGGTGCCACGGCGGTGAAACGGAAATGGTGCCACGGCAACATATCCGAAAATGGTGCCACGGCAACAAATCGGTTCCGGTACTCACGGAGATAACGGTGCAAAAGGAAGCGTGCGGATGCGAGTTGAGCAAGATGGTGGGGTGATCCCGGATACCGGGTTCCCACGAGACGATGGCATGGCAACGAGTGACAATTCAGACACGGTGAAAATGGTGCATCTCATACAACACATGCATTCGTTCCACGGCGGTCGTTCTCGGCGGTATACCTTCGAAGCGTGCGTTCTCGGAGCGGTTCGAGTCGTCGAGGGAAGTAGTGGTTCACGTGATGGTAGTGGTACACGGTCGTTGTGGAAGTAGTTGTACACATTGTCTTGTCAAATCCACCATCTTCGAGGCGACGGTAGTGGTTCACGGACGTCGTGGAAGTAGTCGTGCTCGGCGTAGATGTTCGGGTCCGGCGAGGAACTTGATGACCACGGGGTCGACGGTAGAGGAGGTAGTGGTACTATTCGTCGATCGTCGTGGTACTTGGGGTCTTCGAACTTGCCGGTCTCGGTTCTTGCGACGGTAGTGGTACGTGGCAACGTTGGAACTTGGCGGGGGTCTCCTCGGGTCAACCGTGATGTGCAAGGGCTAGAACGCCCGGCGGCTTGGTCTGCTCAAGGCCATGGAGATGACAGGCAGCAGGAGGCTGCTAATGGAGGCAGAGCCACGACGAGGAGGTCCTGCTCCAGCAGCTGCAAGTGGTGGACGGACGCAGGCAGCGGCAGGGCTTCGGGCGGGGAGGCAGGGCGCGGTCAACGCACGGCGTGGAGGAGCTCCTCTTCCGTTGGGCTCGTCTTGCGGGGGCAAGCGAAGAAAGCAGGCGAAGGGGCGGCGAGGACCCAAGGGAAGGAGGCGGCTCATGGCGGCGTGGGTCGGGGAGGTCACGGACGGGGCCGGAGATGAGATCCAGGGCGGCCGCTTCAAGGGACTCCGGCGGAACGGACTGGGCAGGGAGGCGGCGGAAGCTGCAAGGCCGTGGCGTTGCAGAAGACCATGGCAACGGCGGCTACTGGCGCGGTGGCGGAGGGACGGAAGGCCTTCGGCGCGCGTCTGAAGGAGGCGAGAGGTGCGGCACTGGCGGGAAGGTTATGGGGCGAAGGCGGCATGCCATGGCGGGAAGGTTGACGAGGAGGCGGGAGGGACGAGGGCAGGACGGTGGCGAGGCCTGGCTGCGGCGCGAGGGGGTCGTGAGGCAGGGGAGGAAGGATGCAGCGGACGGCGAGCGGAGACGGCAGAGATGCTCGGGGTCGCGCGCGGGGGAGGAGATCGAGCGCGGGGCGCTCCTCTGTGTGTGGCGCTGGAGGGAGGAAGATGGGATCGGGAGATCGAGAGGACGAGGGCGTCGGGCTAGGGTTCGGTCGATGGGGCGCCGGCTGGGCCTTAGAGGCCGGCCCAGTGGAGAGAAAAATGGCCAGAGGCCTGGCTGGGATCTCTTCTCTCTCTCTTAATCTAAAAAGACAGATAAATAAAAGAGAGAAAAGTAAAAAGGAAGAGGGGTTTAGGGAACGAATTTGAACGGAAGGACAATTTTCCTGGACTCATAAAAATATGAGGAATTTAAATAAAATGGGAAGAGGATTTTTAGAGGAAGTAAAATCCACACGCGTTGGATTTAACATGGCAAGTTTGAATTTCGATACCCATTCAAAAGAACTTCAAATGGGTTGAAATTATAGGAGGTGACCCTACACATTAGATGTGATTTATGGGCAGATTTGGAACATTAATGGGTAGAGTAAAATTGCAACTCAGTTTTACTAAAAGGCCCCAAAGGAAGAAAAGAAGTTGAGTAGGATAAAAGGAAATTTGAAGAACGGTGCATATGTGTTATGGGTGATTCCGAAAATGGAATATTTATAATATCTCTCTAAATATCGAGAGGATATGTTTTAAAGAGAATCACCATGTGAATTCCCTCGATTTAAATGGACCGAAGATCCATACGGTTTATTTAGATGAGTTTTAAAAAAAATAAATGACATGATGCAATGCAAATGATGCAGAGATGAATGCAACGAACAAAACAAATCACACGACGAAACTCGGAATAGCTGGAAGTCTTCTGGAGCGTCGGTCTCGGGGCGTTACAACACTCCACCACTATGAGAGGATCTCGTCCCGAGATCTAGGATGGCACCGGAGGGAAAAGGAAGAGGAAGATAAGAGGTAAACTAAGTTGCTTCTTCGACCAATGAGTGAAACCAAAGAACCTTGTGAGGTTGAGCAATTTAAAAGAAAGAGCACAACTGAGAAGAACGAGATTGCAAACAATCCGTTAGAAAAGAGGAACAAGGAGTATTACGAGAATTTGAAGGTTGCAAAGACATGAAGAGTCTCACGATCGAAAAGAATATGACCACCTCGGTATAATGAGATAGCCAAGGAACAAGAATGACAGAATTTGGACAGCACTCCGGTAGAAAAGAGAAGAAACTTGATAAGATGAAAAGAACTTGAAGAGATGACCCAACACTCCGGTTAAATAGTTAAGCAAGAAAAAGAACATGATCCTGACAAAACAAGATGATGATTGAAGAGCACAGCATCACAATGCCTCCGGAACGAAAGAATAGAAGCTAGACCACTGGGATAAAGGGACGGAGAAGAAAATGCCAACTTCTACCACAATTGAATTTGGAAGGCATCCTTGCAAGAAGGTTAGAATAGAGTTGTTGGAAGACCGACAACGAAAAGAATAAGTTTGTAGTGGGCTTATGGAAACATCTCAACATTATGAGGTGACAACCGGCCACTAACGGAAACAATTTCTTGCTTGAGATTAACGAAGAGATGAAAGCTTGTTCCATCAAGATGGAAGAGATAACTTGGGTCATTAATAAGCACCAAAATAGCAACATTCCTTAGGGAAGGCTTTAGGTGAAAACATGACACAAGATAAATCCAACGAAGAGATTGATGGATTTAAAATACCTCATTCTTGACAACATGTGAATCATGAAACATGAATGAAACTGTCAAAATGACATAACACCACCTGAAAAGATAAGGTCGAAAGAACTGCACTTCGGAATGCAAGATGAAGAATGCTTGAACTCCTCAAAACAAAACAAGTGTTGGGCACCCTGTTTAATTTTGAGTATAGCTTGGCGGATCATAACTTCGAGCGAAATCTTGAAGAACAATTGAAGAATGAAAAGAATCCTTGATGAACCACCATGTATAGCCTCCATGAAGAACTTCGGTAAACAAAAGGGTGATAGAAAGAAAGAGAAGTTGAAAACACAAGGTGAATCCTTGCAATGATTTAGATGGATCTCCGTGATAATTAGAGCTTGGAACTCCGGGAAAAAGAGAAGATGAAACAAATGAAACCGAGAATTTATTCATCATGAACAAACTCCGAAAGAAGGAATTAATCACTTGGATGAAACCAGAATAAGAATTATGTTATGCGTCTCCTTCACCAATTAAATTGATGACAATCAACGGATTTGGCATACTACTTATTCTCGTAGAAAGGATTAAGAGAGATATGGCGTAAACTTGAGAAGGTATTGATGGAGCCACCAGTGGGATTTGGAAAGAACGAATATTTGATATGATAACAAAGAAAGAGAACTCTTGAACGAACCGCCGTAAGAATTGAAATTGAACGAAGTAGGGGTGCATCACCGGTAAGAATTAGCAAATGAACGAAGGTTCTTGAGACAAACTAGATACATGAGAACAAAGAGATCAAGAACTGATTAGAGGATGCACCGGCAAGATAGGAGAATGATAACTGACAGCTGAGAATGAATAAATCTGAATTGATGGACTCCGGATGACAAACTGAGAAGACTCTTGAATATCTCCTTATGGGTGAAAAAGATTCTCACAATCGAAAGCAATTATGAGAGGATGGCAACAAGCTAGCACCATGAATCTTGAAGAGAATAGAGCAGGATTAAAGAGAAACTCTTCTTCGGTCTTCAAAAGTTGAGAATGACGATGAGAAACACCACCATGAATTGTTGAGATACTCCGGGAGAATTAAAAGCGAAGAGGTTGAGCCAACTATGAAAAGAATTTGAAAGATCTTGGAGAAAAGCATTTGACTGATGATAACTCATTCTTACGTCAAACTTGGAGAAGAATTTAGGATAGCTCTGGGAAAATAGAAGAGTCAGGTAAGATCCTGGGAAAAGACCTGTGGGTTAGGGCCCACTCAAAAGAAAACACCGTTGGAAATGATTTAAAAGAGATGTTGCACCGGTTGAATTAAATGGCTTGAATGAGATAACAATCTCCAAAGAGCTTGAACGGATTAAGAATGGAAACACAAATCTTTTGAGATATCTTCAACACTCTGGAATAAATGAATAGCGAGAAGTGAATGATTGAGAGGTGCACTGGCATGAGAAAGCATTTGACACGAGGAAAATAATATGATCAACACTGAAAGCTTGATATGGATCCACCGGACAATTGAAAAAAAAACGAAGGATGATGAACTTGAAACTCATGAGCATCTTCATGGGAAATCACCGGATAAGAACATTGATTGAAAAGAATGAAGAGACTTCACATGAATAAATGGATACTTGATTAAGAAATCTGTGTCCTTGAAGAAAAAGGGTGGGAGGGCGGAAAAACAAAGGCAACTTGGAGACGGATGAAACAAACACCGTTGAGAAAACTTAGAATTGATCTTGCGGATGTTGAAATGATCGGATCCACTTGGAGAGAAGCACGCCGGTTGGAAAAGAATTAACATGACAACCTTAATGATCAAAAGGATAGTATTCACATCGGAATATGAGAACACCGCTTGAAAGGTATGGAATCAACACTTGACTTTGAAGCAACTCGAATACCACAATTAAAACAAAACAAAGGATTGGCTTGCAGAATAAGCCGGAACAAACATATGATAGAGATTTACCCAATCTCATATCATGCATCTGTCGAAAAGATATTCTAGGAGCTACTTGAATTCCCACCTATAAAACTCCCAAAACTTTCGGTTATGCAATCGGTGTTGGGGATACAGGAAGCAATATATCTCACCCAAACTAACAATACCTACATCCAAGTCAGTATCCATCCGTCAACACATAACCAAGAAACCTTCGAAATCGTGTACCTCAACCTTCAAAAGCATCCGTTATACGAGTCATGGCAATACTCCGTACTCACCTCGAGATTGGGTTAGCGGGGTTATCTCACCGTAAACGCATAAAAGAGATTTTCGATGTCGGCGTACTAAACTCGTGTATTCCGAACTCGCAGCGATAAAATTATGACGACAACACCTCGGAGCTCAACTCCCCGGGACACCTCCAGTAAAAAAAAACCTGCTGACGGGAGGCAACCAAGACAATGTTGTCATCATAAAACCATCAGAACGATTCTAAGATACCCGCGTGATCCTAAAATTTTTTTAGTGAAATTTGAGAAGAGGAAAGTCAAAACTTCTACGTCAGGAGACCTCACCAGAGCGACGAAGGGACTGAGGAGTAAAAGAATTCCTAACTCTCCGATATATATAATCCTAAATGACTCAAAACATTTTTCTAGACACAACTCGGCCGCTAAAAACGATCAAGCAGTGGGGCTCCTAAGGTTGGGGAAGGCTCTGATTACCAACTTGTAACACCCTCGATGCGGTATATCTCCCACGTGTCGAAGCACGACTTAGAGGCATAACCGCATTGAAAGCAATGTCGCAAGTGAGGTAATCTTCACACAACCCATATAATACATAAGGGAAAGAGATACATAGTTGGCTTACAATCGCCACTTCACACAATTACATGAATAAAGCATTACATCATCCAGATACAATCAAGGTCCGACTACGGAACCAAAATAAAAGAAGAACCCCAAATGCGACAAAGGTCCCGATCGACCCCAACCGGGCTCCACTCTCGATCAACTAGAACGAAACAACCCAAAGGGCAAGATCTTCATCAAGCTCCTCCTTGAGCTTGGTTGCGTCTCTGCTTTCGATAACATAGGCACCTGCAAACTGGTTTTGGAAGTATCTGGTGAGTCACGAGGACTCAGCAATCTCGCACCCGCGAGATCAAGACTATTTAAGCTTATAGGAAGGTAAAGGCATGAGGTGGAGCTGCAGCAAGCGACTAGCATAAATGGTGGCTAACATACGTAAATGAGAGCGAGAAGAGAAGGCAAAGCACGGTTGATAAAAGTATGATCAAGAAGTGGTCCTATAGCAACCTGCGTCAAGCATAACTCCAACACCATGTTCACTTCCCGGACTCCGCCGGAAAGAGACCATCACGGTTACACACACGGTTGATGTATTTTAATTAAGGTCAACTTCGGGTTTTCTACAACCGGACATTAACAAATTCCCATCTGCCACATAACCGCGGGCACGGCTCTTGAAAGTTTAAACCCTGCAGGGGTGTCCCAACTTAGCCCATGACAAGCTCTCGCGATCAACGAAGGAATAGACCTTCACCCAAGACACTCCGATCAGACTCGGTATCCCGGTACATCAAGACATTTCGACAATGGTAAAACAAGACCAGCAAAGCCGCCCGAATGTGCCGACAAATCGATAGGAGCTGCACATATCTCGTTCTCGTGGCACACCGGATTGTCCAAACTTCCGGTAGGCCAGCCCAGAGTTGCCCTCGGTACACCGGCGGTCGACGGTTTGGACCAACACTCACAACGAGCACCGCCCGGGGTAAATAAAGATGACCCTCGGGCTCCGAAACCCAAGGGAAAAAAAAGGCTAGGTGAGGCAAATGGTAAAAGTCAATGTTGGGCCTTCTTTGGACAAGTTTTATTCAAAGCGAATCGTCAAGGGGTCCCATAAATCACCCGACCGCGTAAGGAGCGCAAAATCCGGGAACATAACACCGGTATGACGGAAACTAGGGCGGCAAGAGTGGAACAAAACACCGGGCATAAGGCCGAGCCTTCCACCCTTTACCAAATATATAGATGCATTAATAATATAAGAGATATTGTGATATCCCAACATAAACCCATCCACCATGGAGAAATCTTCAACTTCACCGCAACTAGCAACGCTATAAGAGGGCTGAGCAAAGCGGTAACATAGCCAATCAACGGTTTGCTAGGAATGGTGTCAAAGGTTAGAGGTTCATGGCAATTTGGGAGGCCGACAAGCAAATGGTAGGCATCGTAGCATAGGCATAGCAAAAGAGCGAGCAAACTAGCATAGCAAAGATAGTAGTGATTTCGAGGGTATGATCATCTTGCACGAAATCCGCAAGGAAGAAGAACGAGTCCATGAAGAAGACAAACGGACGTAGTCGAACGAATCCTCACAACTCCGGAACGAAACCGAAGCTAACGAGAGAAGCAACCTGGAAAGAAACAAACAACATAGTAAACAACCATCACATAAACATGGCATGATGCGCAAACAAGTATGATGCATGCCCGGTTTAATGAGGCATGGCATGGCAATTTGCAATGAACAATACTACAAATTAAGTGGAGCTCAATATGCAACGAGTTGCAATATTGACGGAACGCCACATCAATTATTTAGTTCTCTCTCGGTTATGAACAAGACAAGATTAAATGTTGTTAAGCATGGCAAGAGGTGAAGCATAATTAAACTAAAAATTTAGGCAAGTTTAAGTGAGGCCGGAAACAACAAATAACAATTCCGGAAAATCCCCATATGCATTTAGTAATTTAATGCAACAACAAGTTTAAACATTTAAATGTTGTTATCATGATGCGGATGACATATACAAGCTATATGCAATTTTTAGGAAAATGTTGCCATGAGCATGATACGAGGCATTTGTCGCCATGGCGGAAGGGAAAAGGTGCCACGGCGGTGAAACGGAAATGGTGCCACGGCAACATATCCGAAAATGGTGCCACGGCAACAAATCGGTTCCGGTACTCACGGAGATAACGGTGCAAAAGGAAGCGTGCGGATGCGAGTTGAGCAAGATGGTGGGGTGATCCCGGATACCGGGTTCCCACGAGACGATGGCATGGCAACGAGTGACAATTCAGACACGGTGAAAATGGTGCATCTCATACAACACATGCATTCGTTCCACGGCGGTCGTTTCGGCGGTATACCTTCAAGCGCGTTCTCGGAGCGGTTCGAGTCGTCGAGGGAAGTAGTGGTTCACGTGATGGTAGTGGTACACGGTCGTTGTGGAAGTAGTTGTACACATTGTCTTGTCGAATCCACCATCTTCGGGCGACGGTAGTGGTTCACGGACGTCGTGGAAATGTCGTGCTCGGCGTAGATGTTGGTCCGGCGAGAACTTGATGACCACGGGTCGACGGTAGAGGAGGTAGTGGTACTATTCGTCGATCGTCGTGGTACTTGGGGTCTTCGAACTTGCCGGTCTCGGTTCTTGCGACGGTAGTGGTACATGCCAACGTTGGAACTTGGCGGGGGTCTCCTCGGGTCAACAGTGATGTGCAAGGGCTAGAACGCCCGGCGGCTTGGTCTGCTCAAGGCCATGGAGATGACAGCAGCAGGAGGCTGCTAATGGAGGCGAGCCACGACGAGGAGGTCTGCTGCCGGCAGCTGCAAGTGGTGGACGGACGCAGCAGCGGCGAGGCTTGGCGGGAGGCAGGGCGCGGTCAACGCACGGCATGGAGGAGCTCCTCTTCCGTTGGGCTCGTGCGCGCGGGACGAAGCAGAGGAGGCGAGCAGGGCGAAGGGGCGGCAAGGACCCAAGGGAAGGAGGCGGCTCACGGCGGAGTGGGTCGGGGAGGTCACGGACGGGGCCGGAGATGAGATCCAGGGCGGCCGCTTCAAGGGACTCCGGCGGAACGGACTGGGCATGGAGGCGGCGGAAGCTGCAAGGCCATGGCGTTGCAGAAGACCACGGCAACGGCGGCTACTGGCGCGGTGGCGGAGGGACGGGCGTGCTCGGGCGCGCGTGCAGAGGAGGCAGAGGTGCGGCACGGCAGGAAGGTTGCGGGGGCGAAGGCCGGCAGCCATGGCGGGAAGGTTGACGAGGAGGCGGGGACAGGACGAGGGCAGGACGGTGGCGGGGCCTGGCTGCGGCGCGAGGGGGTTGTGAGGCAGGGGAGGAAGGATGCAGGGGACGGCGAGCGGAGACGGCAGAGATGCTCGGGGTCGCGTGCGGGGGAGGAGATCGAGCGCGGGGCGCTCCTCTGTGTGTGGCGCTGGAGGGAGGAAGATGGGATCGGGAGATCGAGAGGACGAGGGCGTCGGGCTAGGGTTCGGTCGGTGGGGCGCCGGCTGGGCCTTAGAGGCCGGCTCAGTGGAGAGAAAAATGGCCAGAGGCCTGGCTGGGATCTCTTCTCTCTCTCTCTCTTAATCTAAAAAGACAGATAAATAAAAGAGAGAAAAGTAAAAAGGAAGATGGGTTTAGGGAACGAATTTGAACGGAAGGACAATTTTCCTTGACTCATAAAAATATGGGGAATTTAAATAAAATTGGAAGAGGATTTTTAGAGGAAGTAAAATCCACACGCGTTGGATTTAACTTGGCAAGTTTGAATTTCGAAACCCATTCAAAAGAACTTCAAATGGGTTGAAATTATAGGAGGTGACCCTACACATTAGATGTGATTTATGGGCAGATTTGGAACATTAATGGGTAGAGTAAAATTGCAACTCAGTTTTACTAAAAGGCCCCAAAGGAAGAAAAGAAGTTGAGTAGGATAAAAGGAAATTTGAAGAACGGTGCATATGTGTTATGGGTGATTCCGAAAATGGAATATTTATAATATCTCTCTAAATATCGAGAGGATATGTTTTAAAGAGAATCACCATGTGAATTCCCTCGATTTAAATGGACCGAAGATCCATACGGTTTATTTAGATGAGTTTTTTAAAAAAATAAATGACATGATGCAATGCAAATGATGCAGAGATGAATGCAACGAACAAAACAAATCACACGACGAAACTCGGAATAGCTGGAAGTCTTCTGGAGCGTCGGTCTCGGGGCGTTACACATCTTTGAAGAGATTAGGCCAATAAAAACCAGATTGTAGTACCTTGTGTGCAGTTCTATCTCCAGCATGGTGTCCTCCATAGGATTCAGAGTGACACTTGTGTAGGATTTGTTCCTGTTCATGCTCAGGCACACAACATCTAATAATACCATCTACTCCTTCTTTATAAAGGTGTGGATCATCCCAGAAGTAATGTCTTAAATCATAACAGAACTTTTTCTTTTGCTGGTATGTGAAACTAGGCGGTATATATTTAGCAACAACGTAATTAGCATAATCAGCATACCAAGGAGCAGTACGAGAAGCATTGACAACTGCTAATTGTTCATCAGGAAAGCTATCATTAATAGGCAGTGGTCATCAAGAACATTCTCGTCTGCAATGGGGGTTCTCAGCTCCCTTTCTATCAATAATATGCAAATCAAATTCTTGGAGCAAGAGAACCCATCTAATGAGTCTAGGCTTAGCATATTTCTTTTCCATAAGATATTTAATAGCAGCATGATCAGTGTGAATAGTAACTTTGGAATCGACAATATAAGGTCTAAACTTATCACATGCAAACACGACTACTAAGAACTCTTTTTCAGTAGTAGCATAATTTCTCTGGGCAGTATCAAGAGTCTTACTAGCATACTGGATAACATTCAATTTCTTATCGACTCTTTGCCCTAAAACAGCACCTCTGACATAATCACTAGCATCACACATAATTTCAAAAGGTAAATTCAATCGGTGGTGAACAATAGGTGCAAATGATCAAAGCTTTCTTAAGTGTTTCAAATGCTTCCACACAATCACCATCAAAGACAAAAGGAATATCTTTTGCAATAAATTAGTCGAGGCCTAGAGATTTTAGAAAAGTCCTTAATGAACCTCCTATAAAACCGGCATGACCAAGGAAACTTCTTATACCTTTTATGTCCTTGGGACATGGCATCTTTCAATAGCATCAACTTTGGCTTTATCAACTTCAATACCTCTCTTGGAGATCTTGTGCCCCAAAACAATGCCTTCATTAACCATAAAGTGACACTTTTCCCAATTCAGGACGAGACTAGTGTCTTCGCATCTCTGCAAAACTCGATCAAGGTTGCTCAAACAATCATCAAAAGAGGATCCATAGACGGAGAAGTCATCCATGAATACCTCACAAATCTTTTCACAAAAATCAGAAAATATAGCCATCATGCATCTTTGAAAGGTAGCAGGTGCATTACATAAAACAAAAGGTATACGTCTATAAGCAAAAGTACCAAAAGGGCAAGTAAAAGTAGTTTTAGATTGATCCTTCGCTGACACAGGTATTTGGGAGAAGCCAGAATAACCATCTAGAAAGCAAAAATGTGTGTGTTTAGATAGCCTTTCTAGCATTTGATCAATAAAAGGTAAAGGGTAATGATCTTTCTTAGTAGCTTTATTTAACTTACGGAAATCAATTACCATCCTATAACCTGTAATAATTCTTTGCGGGATCAATTCATCTTTATCATTAGGAACAATGGTAATACCTCCCTTTTTAGGGCACAATGGACAGGGCTTACCCACTCACTATTAGCAACGGGATAAGTAATACTTGCCTCAAGGAGCTTTAGTATCTCCTTTCTTACCACTTCCTCCATCTTGGGATTTAATCGTCTTTGAGGATCTCTAACTGGTTTGGCATCTTTCTCCACTGAAATTTTGTGTTGACATAATGTGGGGCTAATGCCCTTAAGATCATCCAGAGTATATCCAATAGCAGCTCTGTGCTTCCTCAGAGTTTTCAATAATCTTTCTTCTTCTTTCTCTGAAAGGTTAGCACTAATAATAACAGGATATATTTCTTTTTCATCAAGATAAGCATACTTAAGATTATCAGGTAAGGGTTTGAGTTCAAACACGGGATCACCCTTGGGTGGAGGGGGATCCCCAAGAATTTCAACGGGAAGGTTATGTTTCAGCATAGGTTCTTGTTTAAGGAACACTTCATCTATTTCTTCCCTTTCCTGCATAAACATATCGTTTTCATGGTCTAGCAAATATTATTCTAACGGATCAGTTGGAGGAACAGCAATGGAAGCAAGACCAATAATTTCATCCTTACTAGGTGGTTCCCTTACACGAGGTTGTCTACTGAACTTAGAAAAATTGAACTCATGAGACATACCATCTATGCCAACGGTGATGACCTTCCTTTCACAATTAATCTTAGCACTAGCAATATTCAAGAAGGGTCTGCCAAAAATAATGGGACAAAAATCATCTTGTGGGGAAGCAAGAACAAGAAAATCAGCAGGGTATTTAATCTTCCCACACAAGACTTCAACATCTCTAACAATCCCAATAGGTTTAATGGTGTCCCTATTAGCAAGCTTAATAGTAACATCAATGTCTTCTAATTCAACAGGTGCAATATCGTGCATAATTTGTTTATAAAGATCATAAGGTATCGCACTAGCACCCATATCACATAAGCCATGATAACAATGATCTCCTATTTTAACAGAAATAACAAAGTGCCTACAACAGTCTCACGTGTCTTAGTATCGGGTCTAGCAATATTAGCGTTTCACCCATGAAAGAGATAACATGCCCATCTAAGTCCTCATCCAAGAGATCTTTAATCATAGCAATACCGGGTTCAACATTAATTTGCTCGGGAGGTGTATAAGTCCTAGTATTACTCTTACGAACAACAATGAAGCTTTAGCATGATCTTTTATCCTAACAGGAAAAGGAGGTTTTTCAACATAAGCAGTACGAATAATAGGATCACTATATGTAATAGTCTTTTCTTTGACTGTAATAGGTGCAACTACTTTCACTTCAACAGGAGGATTATATTTAAACCACTTCTCTTTAGGGAGATCAATGTGAGTAGCAAAAGTTTCACAAAAAGTAGCTACTATCGCAGAGTCAAGTCCATACTTAGAGCTAAATCCACGAAAAGCATCGGTATCCATAAAAGATTTAACACAATCGAACTTAGGTACATACCTGACTCCTTACCATCGTCGGAACCCCAATCTTCAGAGTTGCGTTTAATTCTTTCCAATAAGTCCCATTTGAAATCAATAGTCTTTGGCATATAGCAACCAGGACAGGAAGTATCGAGCAGGTTGCGATTATCAAGAGAAAGCCGAGCATAAAAATTCTGAATAATCATTTCCCGAGAGAGCTCATGATTGGGGCAAGAATACAACATTGACTTAAGCCTCCCCCAAGCTCGAGCGATGCTTTCTCCTTCACGAGGCCAGAAATTATATATGTAATTACGATCACGATGAACAAGATGCATAGGATAGAACTTCTGGTGAAATTCCAACTTCAATCGCTTATAATTCCAAAATCACATAGCCTATACCATGTCATTGCATCTCCCTTCAAATATAAAGGGAAGACCTTCCTTTTGACAACATCATCGGGAATACCTGCAAGCTTAAATAATCCACAAACTTCATCCAGAAAGATAAGGTGTAAATCGGGATGCAATGTTCCGTCTCCTGCTAAAGGATTAGCTAGCAGTTTTTCTATCATACCCGAAGGAATCTCAAAGTGAATATTTTCATAAAGTTCAGTAGGTTGAGGAGCATCTCTTTGCTCTTCTGGTTGGGGTGAAGATACCCCAAACAAGCCCCTCAAAGGATTAGCTTCCATAGTGACAAGTAACAGAAAATTTCAGCACACTATATAAATGTTTCCTTACCAAGTTCCACTCACCAAGAGCGCTACGCTCCCCGGCAACGACGCCAGAAAAGAGTCTTGATGACCCACAAGTATAGGGGATCTATCATAGTCCTTTCGATAAGTAAGAGTGTCGAACCCAATGAGGAGAAGAAGGAAATGATAAGCGGTTTTCAGTAAGGTTTTCTCTGCAAGCACTAAAATAGTAGGTGATAGATAGTTTTGTGATAAGATAAATAGTAACGACCAAAAAGTAAATAAAGTAATTAAAGTGCAGCAAGGTGGCCCAATCCTTTAGGTAGCAAAGGATAAGCCTGGACAAATTCTAATAATGAAGAAGGAGCTCCCGAGGACACATTGGGAATTATCGTCAAGCTAATTTTCATCACGTTCGTATGATTCGCGTTCGGTACTTTGATAATTTGATATGTGGGTGGACCGGTACTTGGATACTGCCCTAACTTGGACAAGCATCCCACTTATGATTAACCCCTATTGCAAGCATCCACAACTACAAAAAGGAGTATTAAGGTAAATCTAACCACAACATTAAACATATTGGTCCATATCAACCCCTAACGAAGCAACGCATAAACTAGGGTTTAAGCTTCTGTCACTCTAGCAACCCATCATCTACTTATTACTTCCCCATGCCTTCCTCTAGGACCAAATAATGGTGAAGTGTCATGTAGTCGATGTTCACATAACACCACTAGAGGAAAGACAACATACATCTCATCAAAATATCGAACGAATACCAAATTCACATGACTACTAATAGCAAGACTTCACCCATGTCCTCAGGAACAAACGTAACTACTCACAAAGCATATTCATGTTCATAATCAGAGGGGTAATAATATGCATAAAGGATCTGAACATATGATCTTCCACCAAGCAAACCAAATAGCATCAACTACAAGCAGTAATCAACACTACTAGCAACCCACAGGTACCAATTTGTGGTTTTGATACAAGATTGGATACAAGAGATGAACTAGGGTTTTGAGAGGAGATGGTGCTGGTGAAGATGTTGATGGAGATTGACCCCCTCTCGATGAGAGGATCATTGGTGATGACGTTGGTGATGATTTCCCCCCCCGAGGGAAGTGTCCCAATGCAGAACAGCTCCGCCAGAGCCCTAGATTGATTCCGCCAAGGTTCCGCCTCGTGGCGGCGGAGTTTAAATCCGTAAGCTTGCCCCTGATTTTTCTGGGTAAAAGTGATGATATAGCGAAGATGGGCGCGGAGGCCACCAGGGGCCCACGAGATAGGAGTCGCGCCCTACAGGGGGGGGGGGCGCCCCCCTGTCTCGTGGACAGGGTGTGGGCCCCCTGGCCTTTCTTTTGATCATAAATTCTTATTAAATCCAATAAGTTGTTTCGTGGAGTTTCAGGACTTTTGGAGTTGTGCGGAATAGGTTTCCAACGTTTGCTCCTTTTCGGCCGAATTCCATTGCCAAGCATTCCCCTCTTCATGGTAAACCTTGTAAAATAAGAGAGAATAGCCATAAGTATTGAGATATAATGTTTAATAATAGCCCATAATGCAATAAATATTGATATAAAAGCATGATGCAAAATGGACGTATTAGCCATCTCAACAAGAGTCCCATTCTTGCGCTCCACGATGCCATTCTGCTGAGGAGTATAAGGAGTAGACAATTCGTGAGTAATACCAAGCATATCGAGATATTCATCGAGGCCAGTGTTGTTGAACTCGGTTCCATTATCACTCCTGATATGCTTGACTTCACACCGAAGTTAGTGGAAGCCCTTGAGGAAAATCATCTGAAGACTTCTTGCACTTCATTTTGTAAGTGATGATATGCACCCATGTGTAACGAGAATAGTCATCAACTATGACAAAGCCATATAATGATGCAGAACTAGTGAACATGGCATAATGAGTAGGGCTAAATAGATCCATATGAAGTAATTCAAAGGGACGAGAGGTGGTCATGATAGTCTTCGAGGGATGCTTGGCTCTGGTGATCTTTCCAGCCTCACAAGCCCCACAAAGATGATCTTTGAGGAATTTGACACCCTCGATGCCAATGACGTGCTTCTTCTTCGTGAGTGTATGCAAGTTCCTCATCCCAGCATGACCAAGTCGTCGATGCCATAATCAGCATTCTGAAGCTTTTGCAAGTAGACATGTGGCAGGCTGTGGTCCTGCAGAGAAATCAACAATATACAATTCTCCTTTCCTAAAGCCTTCGAAGACTTTGGAGTTGTCAGATTCCATTAGCACAAGGCAACGAAATTTGCCAAAGACAACAACCATATCAAGATCACAAAGCATTGAGACAGACATAAGATTGAGTCCTAAGGACTCAACAAGCATGACCTTGTCCATGTGTTTATCCTTTGAGATTGCAACCTTACCTAGACCCAATACCTTGCTTTTGCCTTTGTCAGCGTAGGTGATATGCTTCAGATGAGATGGTGACAAATCAGTGTCCATCAACAAGCTCCTATCACCAGTCATGTGATTTGTACATCCACTGTCGAGGACCCACTCAGTATCTTTGGGTTGTTCATCCTGTAGATGAATTAGTGCAACTTACGAACCCATATACTTCATCAGTGAAGAATATGATATCAATTTCATCAACAGTAATAGATACAACAATATGAGGACGTGAGAAATGAATGATTCATTTCTTCATGATTAGCTTGCGTCCTTTCAAGCACATTCAGGTCTCCAGCAAATTCTTCAGACAATCAAGTTCTGTAAGTGCATCTAGTGCCCCTTAGTGATTTTGGTGTATTGAAGACTTATAGGTTAAGGGACTGATGCATTTTTGAGTGTACACGTGTCTATAAGTCTATGAGGAGTTTGATATTTACAGAGAAAGTCGACCCCTAAAAATGAAGTTCTTCAACTAAAGACTTTGGATTTCTGAAGACTTTGAAAGTGAAGAAATTGGTGTGACCTTGAAGACTTGGCAATCATACGAGGAACATGAAGTGTGAAGACTTTTGTTTTCATAGTTTCATTTTCTCTTTCTTGAGTCATAGAAAACACCATACTGTTAAAGGGGGTCGAGGAAATACTAAGGAAAAATTTCCATGTGATGCTGAACTCAAATCCTACACCTTCCAATCCCTTCGAGTGAAGCCATTGGAAATCTCATACAGTTTAGTCATATTCTTCAGTGACAGAGACGAAGTTCTTCTGGTCTCTGAGTAATTTTTTCTGACTGAGGAGTTAGGAATTCGCCAGTGCGAATTGCCTACACAGTGAGGAACATGATAGCGCTGAGGATTTTGACAGTCAAAATTCCGACCGTTGATGTGCTATGCGCCAGCTGTTCCAAAATATCTACCCACCTAACGGTCATATCAGACAAGGGCATTTATGTCTTATCATGTCGGGCTGCTTCCTAGGCTATAAATAGCCGCCCCCTTCAACCACTAGATGGTTGGCTGCTCTGAGAGAAACTGACACTTGTCATTTGAGAGCATCCCATCCTCTGAGGACTTTGAGCGAAAATCATCAAGTGAGGAAAACCCAAACACAACACCTACAAACCCAAAGTGATTGAGCATCACTAAAGAGATTGATCCTGCATAGATCCGACGCTTGTTTCCTTTGAAGACTGTGCTTCTTCCAGACGGTTAGGCGTCAAGGTCTAGAGCCTCCAAGAGGAATTGTGGATCGCCGAGTGACCGAGTTTGTGAAGGTTCGGAAGTCACCTGAAGACTTACCACGAGTGATTGGTCAAGGTCTGTGTGACCTTAGCTCAAGGAGAATAGGGTGAGGACTGGGTGTCCTCGAGTTTAAATACTCAGCCACTCCAACCAGATGTACAATTGAGACAGCAGTTGGAACTGGTCTACCAAATCATCGTCTTCACCGAGCTTACTGGTTCTATTTCCTCAACTCCTTCATTTCCTCATGTCTGTTGTGTGCCTGTTCATATCAGTTTGAAGACTTTGACTGAATACTTTCTCAATTTCCTCAGTTCAGTTTCTTCAGTCTGTTCGTCTTCTTTCTTGTGTTATCCTATGTTTACGCTTTCTGTACTCTGTGCTTGTCTTCATTTCGTCATGATGACTATGCTTGTATTCTGTTATGTTTACTTCTGAGTACTTATTCCGCCGCTAGTGGTTCTTCATTTAGGAATTTCCTCACCAGCAAATACCTCAGTGAAGAATTCATAAAGATCGCCTATTTACCCCCCTCTAGTCGATATAACGCACTTTCAATTGGTATCAGAGCAAGGTACTCCCTTGTTCTATGTGATTTTGGTTTAACCGCCTGGAGTTTTAGTTATGTCGACCGCAGGTGTGATCAAGGTCTCTGCTGGGTGTCCTACCTTCGATGGAACAGACTACCCCTACTGGAAGAATAAGATGTGAATGCATCTTGAGGCAATTGACAACGATCTCTAGTATGTTGTGGAAAATGGTGTTCCCTCAGTCACACCTTCTCTGAACGCTACTGATGTGAAGAGATTCAAGCAACTCGATTCTCAAGCGAAGAATATCATATGTGGCCATCTGAGCAAAGGACATTATGGAAGAGTGAGTGCTTTGGAAACTGCTAAGCTTATCTGGGATAGGCTTTCCAAAGTGAATGAAGGAGTCTCAACTCAACGTGACTCTCGTGTTGACGTTCTTCGCAATATCTTCAACCGCTTCAAAAGACTCGACAATGAGAATGTTTAGCAAACCTTCAATCGCCTCACTGATATCTCAAATGAGCTTCAAGCGCTGGGCGCCACTGACATCACCGACCATGAGGTGGTGAATAAATTGCTGAGATCGCTCAATTCTTCATTTGATACTCGCAGCGATGATTCAAGCGTCTTGACTACAAGTCACTTGATCCCACCGATATCCTCGAGAGGCTAAATACTCATGAGTTCCACTTTCGAGAAGCGAGATCTCTATGGTTCGAGCTATGGCGGATCACGTGCTTTGAAGGCCAAGGCGGTCTCGAGTGCGAAGATGAAGACTCGCTAGCAGCCTTGGTGACCTCAAGAATCGAGCCAGAACTAGCACTTCTCGTGAAGAAGTTTCAGAAGTTCTCAAGACGTGGTCGCTTTGGAAAACCCTCAAGGAGCAATGATTCCTCATCCAGTGACTACAAGAAGAGGCTATGCCACAAATACAAGAAACCCGGTCACTACATCCAAGACTGTCCTCAGTGGGATAAGGAATCAAAGAAGAAGAAGTACAAGGATTACAGTTCTGACACAAAGAAGAAGAAGAAATCTTCAAAGTCTTCATCATCAAAATCCTCGAGGTCTTCGTCTCACAAGAATAGCAGCTCCAAGAAGGCTCGGGCATTCATTGGCAAAGAAATGGACTCTGAGGCTGAATCTGAGGAACATGAGGACGAGGAGGCATCTGAGGAGTCCGAGTCTGGTGTGGCGAGCCTAGCTCTCGCTACTGCATTCGTCAGCAAGTCTATCTTCAACTCTCAAGAAAAAGGCTTCACCAACAAGGATGATGAAGGCAATGATGACTACGCTCCCACCTATTGCTTCATGGCAAAGGGTGCCAAGGTAACTAAATACGCCTCCTCTGACTCTAGTGAGGATGAATCTGATGAAAACCTCAAGCCCAGCTACTCTAAACTTGCTAAAATTGCCGTGAAACAACAAAAGGCCTTTGAAAAGGTTCAAAACATGCTAGATAAAAGTGATGATATGTTGGGTGAAGAAATGGATCGCACTAAAACCTTGGTGAAAATCTTCAGAGACTTGATCCAAGTTTGACAATCTTCAAGGTCATCATAACACTCTCTTGTCTCGATCACGAAGCTTTATTATGAATTTCTTCAAAGAAAGCAAGATCTTGAAAAGCTAAGAGTGGATTATGAAGATCTTGAAGGAGCGCGATTCATTACTTGCTCAACAGATCAGCGCTACTCGTAAAGAATTTGTTCCTCCATGTGCAAGTTCATTGAGCGTGAAACTGCTAATTCTTCACCTAAATGTTCAAATGCTTCAAATGCTACAAATTCTTCACATGTCTCTGCTATCACTAATTCCTCATCTGAGGACAATGCAAGTATCACTGATGATGCAGGGCTAAAGGAATTGTACATGACAGGCATGTACAAAAGCCTCAAAGGGCATCGACTCTTTGTGATGTGCTCAAAGGCGATCCTCAACGAAACCCTAGGAAAGAGGGTATTGCCTTTGAGAGGAAACTCAATGCTGATGGATCATATTGGAAGCCTGAGCAGTACCCCAAAACCTCATGGGTTGCTGCAAAGGGACCTCTAGTTGATCCATCCAACTTATCTGGCTTTACATGTGAATCTCTTCATTCTTCTGATGAGTCATTTGACTCCAACTATAAACTGTTCAAAAACTAGAATGGTGAAGTATTTGCTAGATATGTTGGGACTAACTGCAGGAACGGTTCTGTTGGGGATATAACTATTTGTGTAAGCCGCCCAGGAGGGGGCCGGATTATGCAAAGAAGACTCACCCGAAAGAATCCCAAGACCAAGCAAGAAGATGGCGGTTCAATAAAGGGTCTAAGGCCTATAGGCGGCTTAGGGCCCATAGTATGTAAACCGCCATGATGGCATGACTTGTAACATAAGGTGAGTTAATTAGTCACCGAGCCGGACACTGTCTATGAGCCGGCTGGGACTCTGTAAGCCGTAGGGCATCCACTTGTGTATATAAGGAGACGACCCGCTGGTGGCTTAGGGTAAGAAACAACTCATCGAGAGCCGGGTGTAGCGTATCTCGCTCCCTGGTCATCGAAACATCAATACCAACCCAACTAGACGTAGGCTTTACCTTCACCGTAAGGGGCCGAACTAGTATAAACCTCTCGTGTCCTTTGTCCCGATTAACCCCTTCAAGCTTCCTAGTTGCGATGGCTCCACAACTAAGTCCTTTCACGAGGACATCTGACGTGACAATTCCACGACAGTTGGCGCCCACCATGGGGCCAGCGCACGGTGGATTTGAGTTCTTGAAGGGCAACTTCGAAGGGCTCAAGGGATACGTAGTGGGCCGGATGACCAAGAGTCGTCGCGGCAAGATCTACATCGACGACGAAGGCTGGGGCCCCGATGCCGGCTCAATTGAGTACGAATACCGGGCCCCCTTCGGTGGAATCCACGTCTTCACCGGCCGGATTGGTGAACCGGGCCCGGAGCCGGACAACTGCACCGACCTCGTCGAGACGGCTCAGCGTGCGAGAAAGGCCCGAGTTCAACCCATCATGAAGCGTGCCTTCGTGGGCTGCATCCACGGAGAGGAACTTTCTGAAGGATCTGAAGATGGTGGTGAGACGACCGTCCTCTCGGACGATGATTCGTCTGCCGGTTCAACAGATTCGCTATACCAAGTGCAAGACGACGTGCTTGGGGGCTGTTCCGATGGCACTAGTATTCCGGACTGTAGGACCTTGAGAATAGGTGTCTAGAGGGGGGGGGGGTGATTAGACACTAAGTATCAAAGTTGCAGTTTTTAAGATCTTTAAGTTTAAGTGGAGTTTAGGCACAAGTTTAACATTCACAACACATAACAAGCAAGCATGCAAAGAGTATATGAGCAGCAAAAAGTAAAGTATGCAACTTGCAAGAATGTCAAGGGAAGGGTTTTGGAGGATTCAAACGCAATTAGAGACACATATGTTTTTGGCGTGGTTCCAATAGGTGGTGCTATCGTACATCCACATTGATGGAGACTTCAACCCACGAAGGGTAACGGTTGTGCGAGTCCACGGAGGGCTCCACCCACGAAGGGTCCACGAAGAAGCAACCTTGTCTATCCCACCATGGCCGTCGCCCACGAAGGACTTGCCTCACTAGCGGTAGATCTTCACGAAGTAGGCGATCTCCTTGCCCTTACAAACTCCTTGGTTCAACTCCACAATCTTGTCAGAGGCTCCCAAGTGACACCTAGCCAATCTAGGAGACACCACTCTCCAAGAAGTAACAAATGGTGCATAGATGATGAACTCCTTGCTCTTGTGCTTCAAATGATAGTCTCCCCAACACTCAACTCTCTCTCATAGGATTTGGATCTGGTGGAAAGAAGATTTGAGTGGAAAGCAACTTGGGGAAGGCTAGAGATCAAGATTCATATGGTAGGAATGGAATATCTTGGCCTCAACACATGAGTAGGTAGTTCTCTCTCAGAAATGGTAAGTTGGAAGTGTAGGTTTGTTCTGATGGCTCTCTCCACGAATGAAGAGGAGGTGGAGGGGTATATATAGCCTCCACACAAAATCTAACCGTTACACACAATTTACCAAACTCGGTGGGACTGAATCAATAAACTCGGTCGGACCGATTTAGTAAACCTAGTGACCGTTAGGATTTTCGGTGGGACTGACATGCAACTCGGTAAGACCGATTCGGTTAGGGTTAGGGCATAACGTAATCTCGGTGAGACCGATTACACAAACTCGGTGAGACCGATTTTGGTAACTAGCTAATCAGAGAGTTGGTCAGGAAAACTCGGTTGGACCGATTACACAAACTCGATAGGACCAATTTTGGTAATGAGTCAACCAGGAAGCTTGCATTGTAATCTCGGTAGTACTGATTGCTCAAACTTGGTGAGACCGATTTTGGTAATGGACATACACAGAGAGATTACAATCCCATCTCGGTGAGACCGAGATCCCTATCGGTGAGACCGATTTGCCTAGGGTTTGTGGCAGTGGCTATGACATCTGAACTCGGTGGCACCGGATAGAAAGAATCGGTGGGGCCGATTTTGACTTTGGGTTTTATGACACATGTGTGGGAGTGGGAAAGTAGTTGAGGGTTTTGGAGCATATCACCAAGCACTGTGGAGCAAGAAACTCATTAAGCAACACCTCATCCCTTCTTGATAGTATTGGCTTTTCCTATAGACTCAATGTGATCTTGGATCACTGAAATGTAAAATGAAGAGTCTTGAGCTTGAAGCTTGAGCCAATCCTTTGTCCTTAGCATCTAGAAGGAGTTCCCACGTCCTTTAGTCCATGCCAGTACATTGTTGAACTTATCTGAAACATACTAGATAAAAGTGTTAGTCCAACAAGAGATATGTTGACATTAATTACCAAAACCACCTAGGGAGCACTTGTGCTTTCAATCTCCCCCTTTTTGGTAATTGATGACAACATACATCAAAGCTTTAGATAAAGATATAAAGAATAGCAAGTAAAGCTTTGGAAAGACATGTAACAAGCATAGGCTCCCCTTACATGTATGCAATCATGTGAATATGAAATATAGAAGCATGTGAGACTGTAACCATGATAGAGTAGGCAATGTGTTACATGTATCTTGGCCATATGCATTAGAGCAAAAAATATTAAAGAAAATACCTTCATGCTCATGAGTCCTTCTTGCAAACAGTATGTACATCAACAAGAATTCCTCATACACATGATTGTGATGCATATACTTACCTTGTAGTCTTGAGTTGGCTTAGGATAGAATGAACCTGCATAAACAGGGTTAGATAACACAGATGCACCTACTAGCCAGAGCAAACAAAAGAAACCACAAGAATACCAAGACTGTGATGACATGTAGAGAGTGAGTATTAAGTACCACATTGGATTAGACATGTCCCCAAGAGTAAAGATATGCAATGAATTTAACTGATTTCTTTCCCTTAGATGTCTTGCTCCCCCTGAATCTAGCATGGGATACTATGAGAAGATAGGGAATAGAAAATCAGAGCTGAAAGATATAAATGATGAACAGAGCTAATGCAAGCTAATGCAAATAAGCACATATGGACATGTCTTTCCCCTCAGTAAGACATGTGGCATCTCTCCTCTTGAACACCAAGCATCTGGGATCCTTGAGAAATACTTTCTACTTAAGTATTCTTTCCCCCTGGAGATCTCTCTCTCCCCCTGAGGATCTCTCTCCCCCTGAGGAGGTGATATACTCTTTTTCTGATGTGATCTCTCTCTAAATGATAAGCTTTGATGTGATCTCTCTCTCATCCTTTGACATCAATTTCCAAGAATGGTTTTCTGGAATCTGTCGAATGGGTTTGGTCCTTGAGTCACAACACAAAGCAAAGATAAAAATGTGATGCTTGTAGAGGACAAGATTCATTGAGTGGAGCTGGATCAGAAGAAACATAGAATATGTGGCAACCTGTTTTTCCTGTTGTGAAATCGGTGGCACCGAGTGGTATGCTTCGGTTGTACCGAAAGGATTCGGTTGGACCGAAAACAACAAATCGGTGAAACCGAGTTCATCGCAGAGAAAACACTTGTCACCTCAGCTCACTAGACTAGTAAGATCTCACAAAGATTTGCAAGGAATTTACTGAAAGATGTGCAAGGAATTGGATGCAGAAAATGCAGAGCAAACAGAAAGAAATCTAGATGAAGTTTTTTTGAAAGGGGAAACAAATATGCATGATACAAATGCAAAACACAGAAAAGAACACAAGAGAACTTCATCTAGAGATGGTCGGCGACAAAGTCACCTATGTTAGAGTATATTGACTTAGGAGTCAAGTGAGATCACTTGATCATAGGTCATACTCATCGTTTAAGCTCAAAATGGGGTTGCCATTTTTCGTTTAAGCATCTTGATGTATTCACATCTTGTCGAGTTGCTTTAGCTCATAACTTGGAGTAAAGCTTCTCTAAGATGGAATAACATACCTTGGTTGGTGGTGTTGTCCATGTAGTTGAACTTGTGTGGCTTGCTCAATGTTGATGTAGTTCATCAAGAGTTGGGAGCACCACTTGGAATTTGAGTCCATCTACCTACAAGGGTTAGTTCTTGCAAGGAAGAGCACTTGTGTATCCAAAAATGACAATCATGAAGCTCAACATAGAATTTGTCAAAGGATATGTTTGAATGGTTCAGTGTTTCCTTGTCTTCAACCACCATGGTGTAGAGACTTGGTGATGTAGAGATTGCTCAAGATATGAGTAGGTTACAACCTCATGGAATTAGATTCATCCAAGTACCTACATGGGTTAGATAACATGCAAGATACAAATATATCCAGGACATAAGATTTTCATCATAAGAGAAATATCAAGAATTAGTCATAAGCTCATGTCTTGCATGTACCAATGGAGTTTCTACTCCAAGTTTGAAGCATCGATGATATTCAATTCTCCTCTTAACCTGCAAAACACTTTCTCATCAAGAGGTTTAGTGAATATATCCGCTAATTGCTTTTCGGTGCGAACATACTTAAGGTCAATGTCACCCTTAGCAACATGATCTCGAATGAAATGATGACGAAATTCAATATGCTTAGTTCGAGAATGTTGTACAGGATTATGACCAATTTTGATAGCACTTTCATTGTCACAAAGCAATGGAGCATGTTTCACATATATCCCATAATCTTTAAGAGTTTGGGTCATCCAAAGTAACTGAGCACAACATGAACCAGCGGCAATGTATTCCGCTTCGGCGGTAGATAAGGATACCGAGTTTTGTTTCTTGGAAGACCAAGACACAAGAGATCTACCAAGAAATTGACAAGTACCCGAAGTGGACTTTCTATCTACCTTGTCTCCGGCATAGTCCGAGTCAGAATAGCCAACAAGATCGAAATAGGCCCTCGTAGGATACCAAATGCCAAAATTTGGTGTATGGATTAAGTATCTCACTATCCTTTTCACGGCCTTAAGATGACATTCTTTAGGAGCAGCTTGATATCGTGCACACATGCACACACTTAGCATGATATCGGGACGTGAAGCACATAGATATAACAATGAACCAAACATAGAGTGATAAACCTTTTGATCAACCGGTTCACTATATTTGGTCAAGTCAAGATGTCCACTAGTAGGCATGGGTGTAGTCATACCTTTGCATTCTTGCATATTGAACTTCTTGAATAAGTCCTCGGTGTACTTCATTTGAGAAACAAAGGTAACTTCCTTAGTTTGCTTGATTTGCAGTCCAAGAAAGAATTTGAGTTCACTCATCATAGACATCTCAAACTTCTCCGACATTAGCTTCCCAAACTTTTCACTAAAATGAGCGTTAGTTGAACCAAATATAATATCATCAACATAGATTTGGCACACAAATAATTCTCCATTAACCCTTTTAGTAAAAAGAGTAGAATCAATTTTCCCAATTTCATAGCCTATTTCAATAAGGAACTTGGTCAAGCATTTATACCACGCTCTAGGAGCTTGTTTAAGACCATAAAGAGCTTTGTGAAGTTTGTAAACATGATTGGGTTTCTTAGGATTGACAAAGCTGGGAGGTTGTTTAACATAAACTTCCTCCTCTATTTCACCATTTAGAAAAGCACTTTTAATGTCCATTTGGTAGAAGGTGATATCATGATGATTAGCATAGGCAAGTAAGATGTAAATGGACTCAAGTCTAGCAACAGGAGCGTAAGTCTCACCATAGTCCATACCTTCGACTTGTGTGTAGCCTTGGGCGACGAGACGTGCTTTGTTGTGAACTACTTGTCCATCTTCATCTTGCTTGTTGCGAAACACCCATTTGGTACCGATGATGTTGTGGTTGTTGTCGGGCTTCTCAACTAATGTCCAAACTTGGTTCCTCTCAAAGTTGTGTAGCTCTTCATGCATAGCATTTATCCAATCCGGATCTTCCAATGCTTCTTCAACCTTCATAGGTTCAATGCTAGAGATGAAAGAATAGTTTTCACAAAAGTTAGCTAAACAAGTTTTCGAGCGAGTGATTCTCCCGGTTTGAATATCATTGTAGATTTGCTCGACGGGATGATCTTTAGCAATTCTTGCTCGAACTCGTGAAAGCTTTTGCTTGGGTCTTCGTTGAACATCTTCTTCATCTTGTTCTTCTTCTTCTTGGCCTTCCTCATTGTTGGCATTGTCGTTCTCTTGTCGTGGTGGAGAAGGAGGTTGTTGACATTCATCTTGATGCACTTCCTCGTTTCCTTCATCTTGGTGTGTCCCGCTTGTGGATGCTTCCGTATCAACTCTTGGTTCACCTTGTCGTGAAGTAGAAGCTTCCACTTGGACGGACAAAGTACTCTCCTTCACCTCCGTTGGACGGACCTTGCCAATAGACAAGTCTTGGATTGCTTCCGAAGGATCTTTGTCTCCTACATCAATTGGCAATTGCTCTACTTGGGAGCTGTTAGATTCATCAAACTTCACATCTACCGTCTCTTCAACCTTTTGGGTGAAACTATTGTAGACACGGTAAGTGTGAGAGTTTGAGCCATAACCTAGTAGGAAACCTTCATGAGACTTAGGAGCAAATTTAGAACGACGATGCTTATCAAGAATGTAGCACTTTGAGCCGAATACTCGAAAGTATCCAACTTGGGGTTTGTTACCGATGAGGAGCTCGTATGCCGTCTTGCCGAGTAGCTTGTGAAGATACAGGCGATTTGTTGCATGACAAGCTATCTCAACCGCTTCTGCCCAAAAGTGCTTCAGTGTCTTGTACTCATCAAGCATCGTACTCGCCATTTCGATGAGCGTCCGGTTCTTCCTCTCAACAATTCCATTTTGTTGAGGTGTGTACGTAGCCTAGAACTCGTGTGAAATCCCTTCTTCGTCAAGAAAGCTGTCCACATTTGCGTTCTTGAACTCCGTTCTGTTGTCGCTGCGAACCTTCTTAATCTTCACTTCAAATTGATTTTGGGCCTTCCTAGCGAAGTTTTTGAAGATCTTTTGGACCTGCGATTTATCATCGAGAAAGAACACCCACGTAAATCTTGAAAAATCATCAACTATAACTAGACCAAAAGAATTTCCACCGAGACTCTTGTAAGAGTTAGGACCAAAAAGATCCATGTGAAGTAGCTCGAGTGGCCTCCTTGTGGTCATGATGTTCTTCACGGGATGCCTTCCTCCAACCTGTTTACCTGCTTGACAAGCACTACAAAGTCTATCCTTATCAAATATGACATTGTTAACACCAAGGATATGATTCCCTTTAATAAGCTTGTCAAGGTTTCGCATACCAACATGACCTAGTCGTATATGCCATAACCAACCTTTTGAGGATTTAGCAATGAAGCAAGTTTTAGGTTGAGCCTTTTTAGTGAAATCAGCAATGTATAGATCACCTCTACGCACACCGGTAAAGACCATTTTATGATTATCTCAACGAAACACTTGGCAATCTACTTCAGTAAATAGGACATTGAAACCAAAATCAGCAAGTCTAGATACTGAAAGTAAGTTGTATCCAAGAGATTCAACGAGCATGACATTTTGTATGGAGCTATCATGTGATATGGCCACCTTACCCAGGCTAACCACCTTACCCTTGAGTTGTCACCGAAAGTGACATACTTTCGAGGACTATCATTTTCAGTAAGCTCACGAAACATGTCTTTATCTCCGGTCATGTGATCAGTACATCCACTATCAAGAACCCATTCCTTTCCTCCCGACATATATCCTCAAGATTTGCCATAAGACCAAAGTGTCTCATTGCATCATCAAGATCGAAGTCACTATCATCATCCTCATCATAGTATCCATGTTCAACATCGTCATGTGGTGGATCAAATCCTAGAGAGGGTGATTCGTTAGAGTGAGTTTGACAATGATCTTGCTTATGAATTTTTATAGCTTCGGAAATAATATCACTAATAATTCCAACATCTCCTTTGGCACGCATAAGGTTTGTAAGTTCAAATAGACGATCACCAAACATAGGATCACTAGTATTCATCTTACTCAAAGCAATGGACTTATGGAGAATTTCATCAAGATTTTTCAAGGAATAATTTGGAACGCGTTCCTCAAGAAATTTCCATATGGTGTAGGCACACTTAAGAGTGGGCAAACATCCAATCAAGTTTCTAGGCAATCCTCTAATGATAAGTTCGGCAGTTCTAAGATTCCTAATCATGTCAATTGACTCATCATGGGTAGGATGCATAGGGTCAACATGAGGTGCACAAGGTCTAGCAATGTACTTGTTCAAATGATATTGATTGAAAATTACAAGCATATCATTTTTTCACTCATGAAAATAATCCCCATCAAGTATAGGCACTCCATGTCTAAGACTCCCCAAAGTAGACTCATCCATCTTCCTCCAATGGTGATTAAACCAAGGCAATGGAGACCAATGCTCTGATACCACTTGTAGGACCTTGAGAAGAGGTGTCTAGAGGGGGGTGATTAGACACTAAGTACCAAAGTTGCAGTTTTTAAGATCTTTAAGTTTAAGTGGAGTTTAGGCGCAAGTTTAACATTCACAACACATAACAAGCAAGCATGCAAAGAGTATATGAGCAGCGGAAAGTAAAGCATGCAACTTGCAAGATGTAAAGGGAAGGGTTTTGGAGGATTCAAACGCAATTGGAGACACGGATGTTTTTGGCGTGGTTCCGATAGGTGGTTCTATCGTACATCCACGTTGATGGAGACTTCAACCCACGAAGGGTAACAGGCTATGTGAGTCCACGGAGGGCTCCACCCACGAAGGGTCCACGAAGAAGCTACCTTGTCTATCCCACCATGGCCGTCGCCCACGAAGGACTTGCCTCACTAGCGGTAGATCTTCACGAAGTAGGCGATCTCCTTGCCCTTACAAACTCCTTGGTTCAACTCCACAATCTTGTCAGAGGCTCCCAAGTGACACCTAGCCAATCTAGGAGACACCACTCTTCATGAAGTAACAAATGGTGCGTTGATGATGAACTCCTTGCTCTTGTGCTTCAAATGATAGTCTCCCCAACACTCAACTCTCTCTCATAGGATTTGGATCTGGTGGAAAGAAGATTTGGGTGGAAAGCAACTTGGGGAAGTCTAGAGATCAAGATTCATATGGTAGGAATGGAATATCTTGGCCTCAACACATGAGTAGGTAGTTCTCTCTCAGAAATGGTAAGTTGGAAGTGTAGGTTTGTTCTGATGGCTTTCTCAACGAATGAAGAGGAGGTGGAGGGGTATATATAGCCTCCACACAAAATCTAACCGTTACACACAATTTACCAAACTCGGTGGGACCGAATCAACAAACTCGGTCGGACCGATTTAGTAAACCTAGTGACCTTTAGGATTTTCGGTGGGACTGACATGCAACTCGGTAAGACCGATTTGGTTAGGGTTAGGGCATTATGTATTCTCGGTGAGACTGATTACACAAACTCGGTGAGACCGATTTTGGTAACTAGCTAATCAGAGAGTTGGTCAGGCAAACTCGGTTGGACCGATTACACAAACTCGGTAGGACCGATTTTTGTAATGAGTCAAACAGGAAGCTTTCATTGTAATCTCGGTAGTACCAATTGCTCAAACTCGGTGAGACCAATTTTGGTAATGGACATACACAGAGAGATTACAATCCCATCTCGGTGAGACTGAGATCCCTATCGGTGAAACCGATTTTCCTACGGTTTGTGGCAGTGGCTATGACATCTGAACTCGGTGGCACCGGATAGAAAGAATCGGTGGGCTGAGTTTGACTTTGGGTTTTAGGACACATGTGTGGGAGTGGGAAAGTAGTTGAGGGTTTTGGAGCATATCACTAAGCACTGTGGAGCAAGAAACTCATTAAGCAACACCTCATCCCTTCTTGATAGTATTGGCTTTTCCTATAGACTCAATGTGATCTTGGATCACTGAAATGTAAAATGAAGAGTCTTGAGCTTGAAGCTTGAGCCAATCCTTTGTCCTTACCATCTAGAAGGAGTTCCCATATCCTTTAGTCCATGCCAGTACATTGTTGAACTTATCTGAAACATACTAGATAAAAGTGTTAGTCCAACAAGAGATATGTTGACATTAATTACCAAAACCACCTAGGGAGCACTTGTGCTTTCACGGACCTCTGTGAGCCGCCAAGATGGGCAGGAGTCTTCATGGCTGGGACTCAACCCGGCCAAAATTCTACAGTCGCTACAGCAATAACGTCCGGGACGGGGGCAGCCGGGGCAGGAGGCCCTGTGCGCCCACCAGCTCAGGTGTTGATAGATCTCATGGACAAGCTTACGGCCCTGTTAACCGCCACGGTTATTCCTGCAAATAAAGATGAGCATGACGCAGAGGTGGCACGGGTGCGTGAGGAGATAGCTCGAGCCAAGGAGGCCTTGGCAGCTGAGGACACTAGATTAGCCCCAGAGCGGGCGGCTCTAGATGCACGGGCGCAGCGGCTACAGTCAGAAGCCTACCAGCTCACGATGAGCCTAAACGCGTCCAACGAGGTAATGAGGAGGAGACATCAGAAAACCCAGTCCCGTTTGCCTCCGAATTACGACCCTCGGACTCTTTTCGCTACACCCGGGGCCGGCCCACGTAACCCGCCGGAGGCTAATCAGTTTATGACAGCCGGAACGGGAGGAGCGGCTCAGCCTCGGGAGATGCCACCTCCTCATATGAGTATGGCACCGCCTCGTTATGTGCCGATACCACCGGGTCACTTTTCCAACCCCATGGAGAACTTAATCACAACATTGGCGCGTTTGGCGGCTCTCCCAGTGGACGGTGATGAACCGACAGCGGTGGAGACCCGGAGGGTCAGAGAACTTCTCCAGACGGCCCTGGCTCAGCAAGAGACTTATTCTTACAGCCGGGACAGGATTCATTCAACTCCTCCGCCTTGGTTAGCACCGCCTCGTCAAAACCGGAGTCCGAGTTACAGCAGGCGCATGGAGTCAGAAGCTTTGTCAAGCAATGCCCAACGCCGTAACCAGCCTGGTGGCTATAACCCGGTACAGGACCGAATACGTCAGGAGAACGAGCGGGCGGCTCAGCTTGCTGCTCAACAGCCGGTTCATCAAGATTTCCCAGAGTATCCGATGACTTCCGTTGAGACAGGAGTAGCTACTAGAACCGGCGGAGTTCCTTGCTTGGTGCCGGCTCTGCATAATGTGCGCCTACCCAAGGACTTCAAGGGACCTCGAAAGGTGCCGAATTACACGGCCGACTTACAGCCCGGAGCGTGGATCGAAAGTTATGAGATGGCCATGGAGCTGTTGGAAGTCAGCGACGCGGCAATGGCTAAGTACTTCACCATGATGTTAGATGGAACGGACCGGTCTTGGTTAAAGGGTTTGCCACCCAATTCCATTGGTTCATGGGCAGAGTTAAAAGCCCGTTTCATCCAGAACTTCAAGGACACTTGTAAGCAATCCATGTTGATTGTGGACTTGACAAATTGTAAGCAGGAGGAGGGTGAATCTATGACTCATTGGGTACGCCGGGTCAAGGAGATAATACATTCATCTGATAAGATGGATGCCGGCTCTGCAGTCCTCATGTTGGAGAAGAATTGCCGCTTTGAGCCACTGAGACAGAAACTGGGGCGCCTTAAGCGTGATTGCAACGATATGGGTACGCTGATGGCGGCTTTAGTGAAATATGCCGACTCTGATAATACCAAGGATCCCACATATGATGAGGAAAAGACAGGGAAGGGAAAGAAGAACGGCAATTGTCGTGGATTTGTCACGGCACATGTCCTTAGTGTCAAGACTTAGTCGCGAGGCCAACGCATCTATGTGGTAGCTTGAGAGGGGTTGAGTGGGATGAGAGACGCAGGGCGGATCAACATGCAAGACAATGGTTTAGACAGCTTCGGTCCCCGGGAAACATCATCCGGTAATAGCCCTACATGCTGTTTGAGGCTAGGTCTCATTATGCTCATGAGGGAGTCGCCGCATAAGCCGGCTCCCCCTTTGTGTCTAGCCCTAGATATTGTTTCTTGTTGCTTCCTCCTTTGGGGAGCCCTGCCCCTCCTTATATAAGTTAGAGGGGCGGGTTACATGTGGAGTCCTAGTAGGACTAGGACTAGTCTATCTTCTCTTACAAGCTAAATACAAGTCCGGGTCTTGCTTCCTCATAAAGGAAATATTTGTCATCCCTTTCCTTTTAAGCCGGCCCATCATAACGTGAGCCGGCCTTCTGGGCTTTGGGCCGTGTTGTCCATCTGACCCGCCCGCCGGGTTAATAATGAGTCGCCAATATCGGGCGGGTTATCCGTGAATCCCCGAGCTCCAGGCGGGTCACCAGTGAGTCGCCATGCTCCAGCCGGGTCATACATCCGGCGGGTTACACCGCGGGGTATATCCCCGACATTAGCCCCCAGTTTAAGTTGGATTTATCCATGTTAAACTGATCCTGCAAAATAACTCAAGAGCAAATTTGACAGGTTGTGCTCCGGGTTAAATATTCTCCTGAGCCGGGACCTGATCATCCTTAAGTCCAATTGCCGTTTCCTTCTTCTAAAAAATCCGGGTCAATAAACCAGCTTCATACTCAATTTGCTGACGTTAGTTTCTCCCAGAGAAATATTGTGAAGAATAATCCACTTGAGTCGGCTTCCAAAGCGTCGGCTTAAAAAATATTGGTCTTGAAATACTCATCTGATAGTCAGCCGGCTTGAAGATGTAGAATTTGCCGGTTTATCATTACCAAAAACTACCGGATTATAAAACAGAGGATGCCGGGTCATAATTGTTGTTGACACCGGTTTATGTAATTGATCCTCCTGATTTGCTCAAAACTGATAATTTGAAGATTTTTCTCCCTTATATCCATATTACCTGTAGCCTAAAATTCTTGAGCAGAACAAAGTGATGGTTTAAGACTTGTTCCAATAAATGTTGCAACCTTGAAGAAATCCGATTTATTCATCTCAATCATATAAACTGAATATTCCACACATGTAGCCCCCAAGTGCCGGGTTGTCATGCTTGCAGCAACCTGGGACTTGTAATTGCTTTATGCTCATGAAAACTCCAGCTGGTGTAGCCCCCAAGGGCCGAGTTATTATGCAATAATGAGCAGGGACTTTGTAGATATAACCATGTAAATTTGAACAGCACTGTGTAGTCCCCAAGGGCCGGCTTAGTAAGATAACACTGAGCTGGGACTTTGTATATAATTGATAATAACATCATATAATATAGTCTCCACCATGGGGCTTGAACCCACGTCCACAAGGTTAAGAGCCTTGTACTCCACCAACTGAATAGTGGACCGTTCAATATAAAGGATTGATGCTTGTGTACCACGAATTTTTGACAGGAGCAATGTGTAGCCCCCAAGGGCCAACTCATTTAGAATGTGATGAGTCGGGTCTTCAATAAGTTGAGCAAAAAATGACTTTGCATTAGCCCCCTACTGCCATGGTGCATGCTGGCAGTAACATGGGACTTGCATATTTGATATAATCCCAATCTGAATAATGTAGCCCCCAAGTGCCGGGTCGTAAGCCTGCAGCGACTCGGGACTATTCCTTCCATTGTAGAATAAATCATATCCATTGATAAAAATAATAGCAGTTGCGCTAAAGTGACTTTAAAAACCTCAATCATAACACTGGTTATTGATAATCACAATAGAAATCCAGCCATGTTGGCTATTCAATATTTGAATAATATAATCCGGTATGAAAACCTCAATCATTCAATATCATCATGAAAATCCAGCCAGTTTTGGCTATTAAAAATTTGAATACCTCATCGGTTGATAAGTAAATCCGGAGTTTAAATACCCGGTGGCTCTTGGCCGATGGCGATTTAATACGCCTTCATTGTAAGCCGGAATTTTTATAACCCGGCGGCTTATAGCCTTTGAGAAAAATCCAGAACGGATCATCTATATGTCATGTTTCTGCAAATCCTGCAAAGAGTTTAAACAACATATGCCCTGGCGACTTAACATCAAAAGCCAGGGAGGGCAACCACCCAAATGTAGTCTTATCCTGGACACAAGTAGATCACAAGATCCCTATGATCCTTTGAATGATACCGCCGGCTTATGTGACCCGGACAGTGAAGTTGATAACTAAACTCTGTAAGAGCCGACACATATGATATTTGTGACAACTCAAATACTTGCGATTGTATAAAAACAGATAAAATTTTTGAGGCTTCTGATTCGAATACGATCAGTAAACCGTTCTGAAAGCACAAGTGCTCCCTAGGTGGTTTTGGTAATTAATGTCAACATATCTCTTGTTGGACTAACACTTTTATCTAGTATGTTTCAGATAAGTTCAACAATGGAGTGGCATGGACTAAAGGTTGTGGGAACTCCTTCAAGATGCTAAGGACAAAGGATTGGCTCAAGCTTCAAGCTCAAGACTCTTCATTTTACATTTTAGTGGTCCAAGATCACATTGAGTCTATAGGAAAAGCCAATACTATCAAGGAGGGATGAGGTGTTGCTTGATGAGCCTCTTGCTTCAATGTGCTTAGTGATATGCTCCAAAACCCTCAACTACTTTCCCACATCCACATATGACCTAAACCCAAAGCCAAAATCGGTCACACCGAGACTTCCTATCCGGCGCCACCGATTCCATAAGTCATAGCCACTGCCACAAACCCTAAGCAAATCGGTCTTACCGATAGGGATCCCGGTCTCACCGAGATGGGATTGTAATCTCTCTGTGTATGTCCATTATCAAATCAGTCTCACCGAGTCTGAAAAATCGGTACTACCGAGATTACAATGTAAACTCTCTGGAAACTTATTACCAAAATCGGTCCCACCGAGTTTGAGTAATCGGTCCCACCGAGTCTGCCTGACCAACTCTCTGGAAAGCTTATTATCAAAATCGGTCTCACCGAGTTTGTGTAATCGGTCTTACCGAGATTACGTTATGCCCTAACCCTAACTATACCAGTCTCACCGAGTTGCATTTCGGTCCCACCAAAAACCCTAACGGTCACATTATTTGCTAAATCGGTCCGACCGAGTTTAACTATTCGGTCCCACCGAGTTTGGTAAATTGTGTGTAACGGTTAGATTTTGTGTGGAGGCTATATATACCCCTCCACCTCCTCTTCATTCGTGGAGAGAGCCATCAGACTGAACCTACACTTCTAGCATACATATTCTGAGAGAGAACTACCTACTCATGTGTTGAGGCCAAGATATTCCATTCCTACCATATGAATCTTGATTTCTAGCCTTCCCCAAGTTGCTTTCCACTCAAATCTTCTTTACACCAGATCCAAACCATTGAGAGAGAGTTGAGTGTTGGGGAGACTATCATTTGAAGCACAAGAGCAAGGAGTTCATCATCAACGCACCATTTGTTACTTCTTGGAGAGTGGTGTCTCCTAGATTGGCTAGGTGTCACTTGGGAGCCTCCGACAAGATTGTGGAGTTGAACCAAGGAGTTTGTAAGGGCAAGGAGGTCGCCTACTTCGTGAAGATCTACCGCTAGTGAGGCAAGTCCTTCGTGGGCGACAGCCATGGTGGGATAGACAAGGTTGCTTCTTCGTGGACCCTTCTTGGGTGGAGCCCTCCATGGACTCGCGCAGCCGTTACCCTTCGTGGGTTGAAGTCTCCATCAACGTGGATGTACGATAGCACCACCTATCGGAACCACGCCAAAAACATCCGTGTCTCCAATTGCGTTTGAATCCTCCAAACCCTTCCCTTTACTTTCTTGCAAGTTGCATGCTTTACTTTCCGCTGCTCATATACTCTTTGCATGCTTGCTTGATATGTATTGTGATTGTTGAAATTGTGCCTAAGCTCCACTTAAACCTAAAGAATCTTAAAAACTGCAACTTCGGTACTTAGTGTCTAATCACCCGCCTCTAGACACCTCTTCTCAAGATCCTACAAGTGGTATCAGAGCATTGGTCTCCATTGCTTTGGTTTAATCACCATTGGAGGAAGATGGATGAGTCTACTATTGGGAGTATTAGACATAGAGTGCCTATTCTTGATGGAGAGTACTTTCATGAGTGGAAAAATGAGATGCTTGTTATCTTCAATCAATATCATTTTAACAAGTACATTGCTAGCCCTTTTGCACCTTATGTTGATCCAATGCATCCTACCCATGATGAGTCAATTGACATGATTAGGAATCTTAGAACTGCCGATCTTATCATTAGAGGATTGCCTAGAAACTTGCTTGGATGTTTTCCTACTTTTAAGTGTGCCTACACCATATGGAAATTTCTTGAAGAACGATTTCCCGATTATTCCTTGAAAAATCTTGATGAGATTCTCCATAAGTCTATTGCCTTGAGTAAAATGAATACTAGTGATCCTTTGTTTGGTGATCGTCTATTTGAGCTTACAAACCTTATGCGTGCCAAAGGAAATGTTGGTATCATTAGTGACATTATTTCCGAAGCTATAAAAATTCATAAGCAAGATTATCAAACTCATTCTAATGAACCACCCTCTCTAGGACTTGATCCACCACATGACGATGTTGAACATGGATACTATGATGAGGATGATGATAGTGACTTCGACCTTGATGATGCAATGAGACATTTTGGTCTTATGGCAAATCTTCGGGGATATATGTCAGGAGGAAAGGAATGGGTTCTTGATAGTGGATGTACCGATCACATGACAGGAGATAAAGACATGTTCCGTGACCTTGCTGATAATGACAGTCCTCGAAAGTATGTCACTTTCGGTGACAACTCAAAGGGTAAGGTGGTTGGCCTCGGTAAGGTGGCCATATCACACGATAGCTCCATACAAAATGTCATGCTCGTTGAATCTCTTGGTTACAACTTACTTTCAGTATCTAGACTTGCTGATTTCGGTTTCAATGTTCTATTTACTGAAGTAGATTGCCATGTGTTTCGTCGAGATAATCATAAAATGGTCTTTACCGGTGTACGTAGAGGTGATCTTTACATTGTTGATTTCACTAAAAAGGCTCAACCTAAAACTTGCTTCATTGCTAAATCCTCAAAAGGTTGGTTATGGCATAGACGACTTGGTCATGTTGGTATGCGAAACCTTGACAAGCTTATTAAAGGGAATCATATCCTTGGTGTTAACAATGTCATATTTGATAAGGATAGACTTTGTAGTGCTTGTCAAGCAGGTAAACAGGTTGGAGGAAGGCATCCCGTGAAGAACATCATGACCACAAGGATGCCACTCGAGCTACTTCACATGGATCTCTTTGGTCCCAACGCCTACAAGAGTCTCGGTGGAAATTCTTTTGGTCTAGTTATAGTTGATGATTTTTCAAGATTTACGTGGGTGTTCTTTCGTAGGTCCAAAAGATTTTCAAAAACTTTGCTAGGAAGGCCCAAAATCAATTTGAAGTGAAGATCAAGAAGGTTCGCAGCGACAACGGAACGGAGTTCAAGAACGCAAATGTGGACACCTTTCTTGACGAAGAAGGGATTTCACACGAGTTCTCGGCTACGTACACACCTCAACAAAACGGAGTTGTTGAGAGGAAGAACCGGACGCTCATTGAAATGGTGAGAACGATGCTTGATGAGTACAAGACGACGAAGAACTTTTGGGCGGAAGCGGTTGAGACAGCTTGTCATGCAACAAATCGCTTGTATCATCACAAGCTACTCGGCAAGACAGCATACGAGCTCCTCACCGGTAACAAACCCCAAGTTGGATTCTTTCGAGTATTCGGCTCAAAGTGCTACATTCTTGATAAGCATCGTCGCTCTAAATTTGCTCCTAAATCTCATGAAGGTTTCCTACTAGGTTATGGCTCAAACTCTCACACTTACCGTGACTACAACAATTTCACCCGAAAGGTTGAAGAGACGGTAGATGTGAAGTTTGATGAATCTAACGGCTCGCAAGTAGAGAAATTGCCAATTGATGTAGGTGACAAAGATCCTTCGGAAGCAATTCAAGACTTGGCTATTGGCAAGGTTCGTCCAACGGAGGTGAAGGAGAGTACCTCGTCCGTCGAAGTGGAAGCTTCAACTTCACAACAAGGTGAACCAAGAGTTGATACGGAAGCATCCACAAGCGGGACACACCAAGATGAAGGAAACGAGGAAGTGCATCAAGATGAACGTCAACAACCTCCTTCTCCACCACGACAAGAGAACGACAATGCCAACAATGAGGAAGGCCAAGAAGAATAAGAACAAGATGAAGAAGATGTTCAACGAAGACCCAAGCAAAAGCTTTCACGAGTTCGAGCAAGAATTGCTAAAGATCATCCCGTCGAGCAAATCTACAATGACATTCAAACCGGGAGAATCACTCGCTCTAAAACTCGTTTAGCTAACTTTTGTGAAAACTACTCCTTCATCTCTAGCATTGAACCTATGAAGGTTGAAGAAGCATTGGAAGATCCAAACTGGATAAATGCCATGCATGAAGAGCTACATAACTTTGAGAGGAATCAAGTTTGGACATTGGTTGAGAAGCCCGAGAACAACCACAACATCATCGGTACCAAATGGGTGTTCCGCAACAAGCAAGATGAAGATGGACAAGTAGTTCGCAACAAAGCACGTCTCGTCGCCCAAGGCTACACACAAGTCGAAGGTATGGACTATGGTGAGACTTACGCCCCCGTTGCTAGACTTGAGTCCATTCGCATCTTACTTGCCTATGCTAATCATCATGATATCACCTTGTACCAAATGGACATTAAAAGTGCTTTTCTAAATGGTGAGATAGAGGAGGAAGTTTATGTTAAGCAACCTCCCTGCTTTGTCAATCCTAAGAAACCCAATCTTGTTTACAAACTTCACAAAGCTCTTTATGGTCTTAAACAAGCTCCTAGAGCTTGGTATAAATGCTTGACCAAGTTCCTTATTGAAAAAGGCTTTGAAATTGGGGAAATTGATTCTACTCTTTTCACTAAAAGGGTTAATGGAGAACTATTTGTATGCCAAATCTATGTTGATGATATCATATTTGGTTCAACTAACCCTCATTTTAGTGAAAAGTTTGGAAAGCTAATGTCGCAGAAGTTTGAGATGTCTATGATGAGTGAACTCAAATTCTTCCTTGGGATACAAATCAAGCAAACTAAGGAAGGTACCTTTGTTTCTCAAACAAAGTACACCAAGGACTTATTCAAGAAGTTCAATATGCAAGAATGCAAAGGTATGTCTACACCCATGCTGTCGGCATTCTGGGAACGGCGGTCCCCAGACTCGCCTGCCTGCGGCCCGCGGCGTGGCTCAAAGGAGGCCCAGCACAGCCCGTCTTCATCAACGCAAGCCCAAGACCCTCGCGAGGGGCCAAGCCTCGCGGGCGGACGACAAGGAGCTTCCTCAGGCACGGCCTCGTCAGGCTGGCTCATGAGGAGGCGGAGAGTTCAAGGTAGGGTACCTCGCGAGGTGCCCATGACGCAAGCCATGACGACCAAGGGCGCCAATCGGGCGCCACCCCGCGCAATGTCCTCCTTTCCTCTTTGGTGCAAAGGGAGCAAGCGCAGGCGAGGGCATCAAGCAAAGCCGTCCATTTCGGTGCAACAAGACCAAGACCAGCCCAACGGCCGGAAGGAAGTCATTGTGGAGCCCAAGCCGGCATCATCACCAGAGCCTTTGACAGGCGAGGACCAACTTTAGTCAGGATAAGTGTACCCGTTGTTCCCCTTCAAAATGGCCAATTGTTGGCGCACTTCCCGCTCAATATTTGGGAAGAGGCCCAGGGCCTTTTCCTATAAATAGGACTAGCCACCCCCAGGGTAGAGGCATCTGGACCTGACCTAGCAATCTGGATCCTTACCAAGAAACCGGTAGATATAACGATTGAACTCATCCCAGCAGTTTGTCGCACCAGCCAAGAACAGACCCTCGCGAGGCTGTTCTCCCTTTGTATTGTTCCTCGTCAAGCCCAAGAGGCAATCCACCACACCACACACTGGAGTAGGGTATTACACCACAATGGTGGCCTGAACCAGTATAAATCTTGTGTCCCTTGTGCTGTTCAGTTTAGTAGTTTAGGTCCTAGCGATCCGGCGAGGAGCGAGACTGTAGAGGGTTGAATCTCCGCGTGCACCCCAGTGTTCGAACCTCAAGGGTCTGCCGGAACCCGAAATCCGACATTTGGCGCGCCAGGTAGGGGTGCGCCGGAATTTGCCTTCCGTTGCCTCGTTCTTCTCCGACCATCGCATCCATGTTTGACGCTCGTCGGGCTCGCGCCGGGCGCCGAGTCGCCCTCGCGTCCTACGTTGCCCGGGCGGCTCCCGTCGACAGGCGTCCTCGTCGCTCCCCGTCGCCCGCCGTCAACACTGCCACCGGCCCGGCGGGGAACGAGCAGCAAGCATCATCCCTGCATTCCCCAGTGACCTCTTGGGAGGAGCCGCACAGCTTCTTCCTCGCCCGCCCCGTCGCGCCGGCTCCTTCGGTCATCGCGGCCCTCCTGGGCGGCTCGCAGGCGCCGCCCTCCAGCCGCCATGTCAAGCCATTCGTCCGCCGGGTCGGCGCTGCCTCCACGCGGCAGGGGGCTCCCTCGGGCCGGACGGAGCCGTCGGCCGGGCTGACCTTCGGCTCTGAGGACCACCCCGCCAACTCAGCCTGCTCGGGTGCGCTCCCCATGCTCTGCATACCCACCATCTGCCAGGTGGCCGTCACCAGGACCGTCATCGACGGTGGCGCGGGCCTCAACATGCTCTCAGTTGAGGCCTTCAACCTCCTCTGCATACCCCGGGAGCGGCTGCAACCCAGCCAGCCTTTCTTGGGCGTCGGGGGAGAATCGTCCAGCTCCTTGGGGCAGATCCGACTTCCAGTGACCTTCGGCACCTACGACAACTTCCGCACGGAGCTGGTCGATTTCGACATCGCCCACATCGGCCTCCCCTACAACGCCATCCTTGGCTATCCAGCATTGGCTAAATTCATGGCCGCGACTCACCCGGGGTACAACCTCATGAAGATGCCCGGGAGCAACAGCGTCCTCACCGTGGTCGGGGACACCGAAGGTGCGCTACGAGTACTAAAGCTCGCCTTCAGGATGGCGGCGGCGGCGTTGGCCAAGAAGAAGCAGTTGTTCACCAAAGACAAGGCGGAGACCAAGCAGGAACCTGTCGACGAGGACGGGTCCACTAACGCCGCTTTCACCATAGGCGCCAACCTCGAGCCCGAGCAGGAGGAAGCCTGGGTCAAGTTCCTGCGTGCAAATAAGAAGGTGTTCGCTTGGGAGCCCGTTCAGCTGGTAGGAATCCCGCGGGGCGTAATCGAGCACCACCTCAACGTGTGCCCCAACGTGCGTCCCGTGAAGCAGAAGGCGAGAAGGCAGTCCACTGAGAAGCAGGCCTTCATCGCCAAGAGTCCCGCAAGCTAGAGGCCGCGGGGGTTATTCGCGAGGTCTGATACCCGGATTGGTTGGCCAACCCCGTGGTCATGCCAAAGAAGGGAGGAAAGGAATGCATGTGTGTTGACTTCACCAACCTCAACAAAGCATGCCCGCAAGATCCGTTCCCGCTCCCTCGCATCGACCAGATCGTCGACTCCACCGCTGAGTGCGACCTGTTATGCTTCTTGGATGCCTTCTCCGGGTACCACCAGATCAAGATGGCGGTGGAAGATGTGGAGAAGACGGCCTTCCTAACCCCATGTGCAGTGTACTGCTATACATGCATGCCATTCGGACTGCGCAACGCAGGGGCAACCTTTCAGCGGCTCATGCACATCACCTTGGGCCCGCAGCTCATGAAGAATGTGGAAGCTTACATCGACGACAGTGTGGTGAAGTCTCGCGAGGCCAAGACCATGATACAAGACCTGGAGGAAACCTTCGCGAGCCTCAACGCAGTGAGCCTGCGACTCAACCCGGAGAAGTGCGTGTTTGGGGTCCCCTCGGGCAAGCTCTTGGGTTTCCTCGTATCCCACCGAGGCATCGAGGCCAACCCAGAAAAGGTCAAGGCAGTTGAGGACATGAGCCCGCCAAAGACCCTCAGGGAAATGCAGAAGCTCACAGGGCGCGTGACGGCGCTGCGGTGCTTCATCTCCCGATTGGGGGAGCGGGCGCTGCCTTTCTTCCAGCTGATGAAGAAAAAGGGGCCCTTTGAATGGACTGAGGAGGCCGACAAGGCATTCCAAGATCTCAAGAGATACCTAACCAGCCCTCCAGTGATGGTGGCCCCGCGCCCTCAAGAGCCCTTGGTACTCTACCTCGTCGCCACTCCCTACTCTGCTAGCGCAGCCCTGGTGGCAGTTTGAGAGGAGCGTCGGGCTAGGACCACGGCAGCCACCCGAGCCAAGGCAAAGCTGGATTAAAAGGAACTCGCGGAAGCCACCACCATGACGGAGGAGGAGCAGCCGCCGCAGCGGAACGCACCAGGGGCGGGGGAGGCCCTCTCTCCAGGCAACCAGCTTCTGGGGGCTCCACCACCTCAGGAGGCACCGCAGCTTCCGGAGGACGCCACCAGCACCGACATCCCAAGCCTCATCGAGCACCCGGTGTACTTCGTCAGCACAGTGTTACGGGATGCGAGGGCACGGTACCCCATGCCACAGAAGCTCCTCCTCGCGCTGCTGGTGGCTTCATGCAAGCTGCGACACTACTTCCAGGGTCATCCAATCAAGGTTGTCTCGGCATACCCCTTGGAAAGGGTGCTCAGGAGCCCTAACTCAGCCGGAAGGGTGGCCGAGTGGAACATTGAACTGCAAGCATTCCAGCTCGAATTCAGCATGACCAGAGTCAGCAAGGGGGCCGCGATGGCAGATTTCATGGCCGAATGGACAGAGGCACTGGGCCTCCGGGCCGACGAGGATCGATCCATCACCTCAGGAAGCGAGGCGCCAGAAGGTTGGGTCATGTACTTCGACAGAGCGTTCTCCAGACAGGGTGCTGGAGCTGGGGCGGTGCTCATATCTCCCACTCAGGACAAGCTCTACTACGCTGTGCAGCTCTGTTTCCAGCACGGGAAAAGGTCTCCAACAACATAGCAGAGTATGAGGGACTGATAGCGGGCCTGAAGGCCGCTGCTGCCCTGGGAGTTAAGCGTCTTACTATCAAGGGCGATTCACAGCTCCTCGTCAATTTCTCCAACAAGGTATACGAGCGAAGGGATGAGCACATGGAGGCCTACCTTGCGGAGGTCCGCAGGATGGAGAAGCATGTCGGTGTACTAAAGTAGGGGGGTACCTTAGTACCCCGAACTTGTGCACGGGCAGTCGCAGCACCTCGCGGCGAGGCTTGCCGGACGCCCGGCAAGGCTCTCCACCACTCCTTATTACTGCCATTCAAGAACAAAGTACTAGCCAAGAACACGAAGGCCCCGGCAAGAGGAGCTTGCGGGAAGGCCAACCAGGCACCATCGGAAGACTTGCCATGGCGCCCGTGCGCCCGGCAAAGCCCAGCGGGCAAGCTTGCTTGCGCAAGACAAAGAAGAACAGGTCATGGCAAGGCACTTGCAGCAAGGCTGCCACCAGACTCCAACAAGACCCAATGACGTGTCATCGCAGGCCATCCCAAGGGCGCGTGGCGAGGCGCTACACAGCCATGCGGAGCGAGGTGGCAAACGGAGCTGACAGAGGCGCCATCATGGCAACCGGTGGCTCACTTAACGGTCACTCCTCCTGCATTGTTGGGGCGACCGGACGGGCATTTAATGCCCTTGTCCCCGCCGTCGAGTTAGGTAGGGGCCTTTGCAATCGTTGTACCAACCTGCGCTTTTACATTTCTACCCCTCTTCCTACGCTGCCACCTGTGGGTACCCCCTTCAGACTATAAAAGGGAGGCCCATGCGCACGTAGAAGGGGTTCGATCCATTCAACACCCACAACACCACCATACGCTCGCACGCTCGAGCTAGATCAAATAACAACACAAAGCAGCAGTAGGGGTGTTATCTCTCCGGAGAGCCCCGAAGCTGGGTAAAGATTGCCCGTCTCCCCGCGCGCGCCCGACCTCGATCTGCTCTGCGCACGACCCCCGCTCCCTTGCCGAACCAGAAGGGGCCCCCAGTGCCCCATAGGTGCTCGAGGCCACAGAGACAAGCCCCGACATCTTTGGCGCGCCAGGTAGGGGGGCGTCGAGGTCGTGAGCATCTGATCCGGTCTCCACGCACGCTACATCAACGTCATCGTCAACATGCCACCGAAGAAGAAGCCTTCGGAGGTGGCCGCTCCGTCTACATCGGTTCTGCCACCACCGCTGGAGCAAACGGGCGGCGGAGTGGACGCCGGCGGAGGAGCGGCGCCGCCGGTGGGTCTCGTGTCGTCACTAGATCCAAAACAAGGCCCATAGCGTCGGCGCATCGAAGCGGACGCCGCACCCTCCTGTGAGGTGCAAGGTCAACAATGCCCGGTGCTCCTAGCACCGTGCTCGCGATGGAACAAGGCCAACCTGGTGGGTCGCGGGGACGCTCGAGGTCAACATGCACGCCCGCATCTTTGGCGGGGCGAATCTGATCGCCGGCGGGTGTGGTACCTCCCAATCCGGTTGGGAGTCCAAGCACCTCCGCTCTTCGCGCCGCTCATCACCACCGCCACCTAAGACAGCAGAGGAAGCGCCGCCCGAGCCCGGCTGCTTCTAGACTACTCTCGGCGCCGCACAAGATCGACGGCGGAGGATGACCATTTACAGCCTCATCGGCTTCCAACAGCGACAAACCCGGCGATCGAAGCGCCGAGGCCCGGCAGGCGCGTAAGCGCAAGCCGGCGCCGACAAGATCGCTGGGCGCCACCTCTGCACTCCCAGCCCGAAGGCTAAGATCGCCCGGCTCACGGACCAACCCGACGGCGACTCCACCGCGTCGTCGGACCCGCGAACTCGCCGCGATCAACGCCATGTCCTCCAAGAACGCAACACGAAGGCGCTCGTACCGCATCGGCGCCGGAGAGAAGCGCGACGTCAATCGACCAGCGGCATTGGGCCCCATATCGGCGCCAAGACGCACCGGAGAACAGGCGACTTGCCATACGCGGCAGGTTGCCCTGCGTTCACCCGCGAGTTGCGGCAAGTCCAGTGGCCCAAAACCAAGAATTTCAAGCCAGACATGCCCGAGAAGTATGACGGCAGGATACACCGTCGGAGTTCCTCGGCATCTACACCATCGCGGTGCAGGCTGCGGAGGGCGCGACGAGAAAATCTCGCCAACTACTTCCCGCTGGTACTCAAGCCCAACGTCGGTCTTGGCTCATGCACTTGCCGGACGGCTCCATCTCCTCATGGGCGGACTGTGCCATCGGTTTGTCGGCGCCTTCACGGGTGGCCACAAGCCTCATGGCAGGAAAGTGACCTCCACTTGCTCGCCCGTATGAGGGGAGCCCCGCGCAAGTATATACAAAGGTTCACCAGTGCAACGCAACATCGAGACGTCCACCCTGCCGCGGTTATTAGCGCGTTTCATCGAACGTCGCGTAACGCGCAGGATGAGGGGGAGATGGCGATGTCGCGAGATCGAAGATGTCAACGAGCTTTACGCTCGGCGACAAGTGTGCACGGTGAGGAGGGAGGAAAATCCCGAGAGATTGCCGGAGCGAAGGATCTCGACAGTGAGGGTGCCGCCCGGCAAGGAAGAACCGGGCGGAACAACAGGAAGAGGAAAGCTAAGGATGTGCTAGCTGTTGAGCATTCCGCAACGGCGGCTCCGACAAGGCCAAGGCCAGCGACTCTAGCGAGGTTGTAGCAGCCGCCGACAAGCGAGGATGGCTCGGCAAGCGTTATTGCAAGATTCACCGCACCAAAGGCCATGATCTCCAAACCTGCAAAAAAATAGAGCAGATGGCAGAGCTGCAAAAAGCAGAGTATGAGTGCCGCGATAAGGAGAGAGCCCAAGGAGGTGGCGGAGGATCCGGCAAGAAGCTTCCCGCCGGGAGACTCAGCGGCAAGGCTAAGCAGCGGCAAGGAGACAGCCTCCCGGCGCGACAAAGACGAAGATGAAGATGAGGATGAAGAGATGGAGGAAGATGAGGCGATGATCAAGAGTTTCGAAGGCGACGAAGTGTTGTGCATCGGCGGCGGCGCCTCGCACACCTCGCACCGCCAGCTCAAACAATGGGTGCGAAGTGAATGCAATGGAGCCATCCGTCGAGGCACGCAGGCCTCTGAAGTGGTCCGGCACGCCCATCGTCTTCGACGTTGAGGACCACCCTGATCGTGTCACTGCGGTCGGGTGCTTGCCGATGCTGGTTTCACCAACAATCCGCAACCTCAAGGTCACGAAGATGCTGGTTGACGGCGGGGCCGGCCTGAACTTGATTTGCTCCTCAGTGCTCAAGAAGCTCCAGATCCCCGACAGCGAGCTCGAAGAAACTGGTGCCTTTCAAGGAATAAATCCAGGAAGGAGCAAGCCTAAGGGGAAGATCACATTGCCAGTGACGTTCGGCAGCGAACTGAACTTCAGGACTGAGAGGGTCACGTTCGATGTGGCTGATATCCCCTTGCCCTACAACGGGATACTCGGCCGACCCGCACTCGCCAAGTTCATGGCGGCCTCTCACTATGCGTATAATGTGCTCAAGATGCCCGGCCCGATGAGTGTTATCTCTGTCCAAGGCGACAAGAGGGATGCGCTCATCTGCGCCGACAAGATCTACCGGGAAGCAGCGGCCGCAGTAGAGCACGAGCCACTTGCCGCTGAAGCTCCCCGAGGGAAGAAGAAAGCCAAGTCCGGCAAGAATAGCTCTGGTGCCGACTCCGGCAAGCGCACCTCCCCGGAGCGCTGCGCTGCCGTCGAGGACGCACCATCGAGCTCCACCGGCAAGTGCGAGAAGGCGAAGGCAGACCAACCAAAGGCTAAGCCCGGCGAGAACAGCTCTGTCGCTCGCTCCGGCAAGCCCGCCTCTCCGGAGTACCGCGCTGCCGTCGAGGACGCGCCATCGAGCTCTGCCGGCCGATGAGGCAAAGAAAGCTGCCAAACTTCGAACTTTTGAGATTGTGCTTCCTAGAAGTCCACACCTTGTATGAAGAACCCGAGCGCAGAGGGGTCGAATCGTGGTTAGGTTGCGCGTAGATCCGCTTGAGTCCGCTCGGCGGTAAGAGCGCACCGCAACTAGCCCGCCGAAGTTCTTCCCGCCGAGGCAACACCGCCAATGGGCTCTTTGATGCCCCGCGCGCTTTCGGTGGCGTGTTTGCACGAAGGGTTCCCAAAGCGTGAGGAAGAAAACATACAAGGGGGTGGTGGAAACCAGGGAAGAAGTACGACCCCGTCGGACTGCTGAAGACAGAAAAGCTAAGTCACCCGAGCTTTTGTACAGAGCACTTTTTAGTCCTATAGCCTTGTGTTATGTCCCTCGAGCGTTTATCCTTTGTACAAAAAAACCTGTGCGCAGAGGAACCAACTCGGGGTTAAGTTGCGTCCTTGCTTTGTTTCCGAGTCCGCTCAACAATACAAGTGCGCTGCAACTGGCCCGAGAAGGTTTCTTGCCGGATACAACACCGCCAGCAGGCTGCTGACGTCCCGCACTCAGCAAGTGTGTTAGCCCCGGCAAGTTCCCTAGAAGCGTAGGGTTAAAAACGTACAAGGGATACAACGAAGCAGAGGGCGTAACATAGCAAGCCTTGCCATGGGGCAGCCTTCGTATGAGAAACTTGTGCGCGGAGGAACTAACTCGCGGCTGAGTTGCATCCTTGATTTGTTTCCGAGTCCGCTCGACAATTCAAGTCTTGCTGAATCGCCCGAGAAAGTTTCTTGCCGGAAACAACACCGCCAGCGGGCTGCTGATGTTCCGCACTCAGCAAGTGTGTTAGCCCCGGCAAGTTCCCTAGAAGCGTAGAGTGTGAACATACGAAGGGCAAAGCATGGCATCGCGTGGTAGAGTCACACCATGAAAGAATAGCTTATTACAGCGCTGTCTCAGTTGTTTTCGTGGCTATGATTGCAGTGACAAGGAGAAGCTGAATATGTATTTGGACATATGCCCGACAAGTGAAGCCATTGGGGCTGCGAGTGCCAAAGCTCCTTTGCGATGGGCAGGGCCCCGGAGGCCATGCATCGGCGACAAGAGCCAAAGAAGGCATACCAGCACTGGTCTTGCGGAGCAGAGTTGCGGGGCTGCGAAGGCCAAGGTTCCTCCCCGCAAACCAAGGTCGCCGGGAGCTACTGAGTCGATAAGTTTCTCATCCTCGTCATGCATCCTCTTGTGGCCGGGGAAGGCGGGCGGCGTCCTGAACGAGTGTGCTTTGTAAAAGAAACTGTGGCGCGGAGGAGCAGTCGCGGCCAAGTTCGCGCCTTGGTTTGTTTCGAGTCCGCTCAACGACACAAGCTGCTGCAACTAGCCCGACAAGGTTTCTTGCGGAAGCAACACTGCCCGGTGGCTCTTGGCGTCCGCGACTCAGCAAGTGTGTTCGCTCGGCAAGTCCCCTAGAAGCGTAGGGTGGGAATGTACAAAGCACTAAATCAAGTAAAGGACTTAGTCCGGCAAGCATTCCCCTCTTTTTCATTAAAAACATCCCAGTTTAGTACAAGTCCATAAGAGGATGAAAAACATGATAGAGAGGATTGCAGATTTTAAATGCAGCCAAGGCCGAAGGCTTACAAATTAAAAGATAAGGTGCCCGTAATCCCCCTCCTGTTTCTCTGTTCAGGAGGTAGGTCAAGGAGTCCCCGGCAAGAGAAGCTTGCCGGGGGGGCAGGCGCCTAGGAGAGCTACGGGCGCCAGAAGACACCAAGAGAACTTCCCGGAGGCCGGCCAGGGGCTTGGCGGAGACGGAGGCGCCGGAGGCAGAGCTCGAAGACGGGGCGGCGGGACGTCAGCACGCTGTCGAGGGCTCCTCGCCCTCGTACTCCGATTTGACGGCCTTGCCGCCACCCCTCTTCCTCTTCCGCAGCCTCCCACTTGGCCGCCCAAGGAGGCGGCCGGGGAGTTGAAGGCAGCGACCGGATGATGGGGTCGCCGGTGGCGGCAGTGTCCGACGCCTAGTCGGACCCGCCATCCTCGTCGTCGTCGCTGTCGCTCCCCTCCTCGTCACTCTTGCTCGAGGAGGGACCTTCGCTATCGGAGGAGCTGTCCACACAGCATCTCGCCCGGGTGCCGGAGTCCCCGAAGACCTTGACGGCGAGAAGGTCGCCCTCCATTAACTTAAAATGGAGGGTAAACCCCGCCGTCTAGCTGTGGATGCGGGCGAACGTCTTCCACCCTCGGTCGAAGTACATCACGCCGGGGGCTGGGGATACGACACTCACTCGAGTGCCGCTGATCCCGTAGCCCCTCATGCGCAACTCCAACATCTCGGGCGGATCCGCTCCATTGTGCTTTCATGAACGGGCCGGCAGCCGAGGCGGCGACGAGGTGCTCGGCGCAGCTTGATGAAGAACTCCGTGGATCGTCTCGGGTGGGCCGCCTCGAGGAAAGGAGGCTGGCGAGAGGGGAGGCGCGATCGCCCCGGCCGCCTCTCCCCCGAGCGCCTCGACCGCGTCCTCGACCTCGTCCGCGGCCTCGCCCTCTCCCTCTCCCCCTCGTGGCTGGCTCGGCCACCACAGGTGCGGGATAGGGAGGGGCGCGCTGCCTGGAGGCGACCCTCGCTGCCACCGTTGAAGGACCAGGATTCCCTCCCTCCATGGCAGATGGGGAGAAGAGTAGCGGAAATTGAAGACGAAGGGAGAAGAGGAAGTGCGAGACTATTGTACTCCCCTTCCGCCCCTTTTTAAAGGGCGAGGTGGGGGCTCAGCCGCCCCGGTCAGCCAATCAGGGAGCGAGGAGGGCAGAGGAGCGGGGCCGACTCGCCATCTCCGCCCGTGACGGCTCGGTCTCCCACCTTCGCCGCCCACCACCCCCCGCACATGCGAGCCGCGTGGCGAAAAAGCAGGAGCCAGGGCGACGGGTGAAGCGACCTCGCCCTGCGCCATGATCACGGGGGAGGATGCCTTGAAGATCGCAAACGCCACCCACGTCTCCCACGACGCCGCAATCGACGCGTGCGTGCGCGGGGAGCTTGATGGCGTGGAGCCGTTGCTGACGGACCCAGCCACGCGTGCCGTGCCTTTTTTGGGCTTGGCCCAACAACGCTTCGGCACGTGTATGGCCCAGCCCGGGGCTCTGTCGGTGTACTAAAGTAGGGGGTACCTTAGTACCCGAACTTGTCTGCAGGCGATCGCAGCACTGCTGGCGAGGCTTGCCGGACGCCCGGCAAGGCTCTCCACCACTCCTTATTACTGCCATTCACGAACAAAGTACTAGCCAAGAACACGAAGGCCCCGGCTAGAGGAGCTTGCCGGGAAGGCCAACCAGGGCACCATCAGAAGACTTGCCGCGGCGCCCCATGCGCCCCGGCAAGACCCGGCGGCCGGCAAGCTTGCCGGCCCAGAAGAACAGGGCCGCGGCAAGGCACTTGCCGCGGCAAGGCTGCCACCCAGACTCCAGCGCACCCAGCGACGTGTCATCGCAGGGCCATCCCAAGGGCACGTGGCGTGGCGCTACACAGCCATGCGGAGCGAGGTGGCAAATGGAGCTGACAGAGCCGCCATCATGGCAACCGGTGGCTCACTTAACGGTCACTCCTCCTGCACTGTTGGGGCGACCGGACGGGCATTTAATGCCCTTGTCCCCTGCCGTCAGAGTTAGGTAGGGGCACTGTTGTGCACTATTGTACCAACCTGCGCTTTTACATTTCTACCCCCTCTTCCTACGCTGCCACCTGTGGGTACCCCCTTCAGACTATAAAAGGGAGGCCCATGCGCACGTAGAAGGGGTTCGATCCATTCGACACCCACAACACCACCATACGCTCGCACGCTCGAGCTAGATCAAATAACAACACAAAGCAGCGATGAGGGGTGTTATCTCCGGAGAGCCCCGGCTGGGTAAAGATGCCCGTCTCCCAGCGCCCGACCTCGATCTGCTCACAAGATGACCCCGCTCCTTGCCGAACGGAAGGGCCCCGATTGCCCCATAGGTGCTCGAGGCCACAGAGACAAGCCCCGACAAAGCAGTTCTGGGGGTTGGAGCTGCAGCACGTGCCCCGTGGAACTAATCAAGAGGCCGACGACATCGCAAAACGAGCCTCTAGGCGGTTGCCCCAGGAGCCGGGCATCTTTGAGAAATGGCTCTTCAAGCCTTCGGCCTTGCCACCATTGTCAAGCACAGCGCAGCCTCGGGTGGAGCTTCCTCAGCCGCCTGCCTCGGGAGCCCCAGCCTGTGGCCCGGCCTCAGGAACGCGCCTGCTCCTGACGATGGAGCCTCAGGAGGGGTGCTGGATCACAGAGCTCAGGAGCTACTTAACGCAAGGGACCTTGCCGGAGAAGGAGGAGGAGGCAGAGTGTGTGGCGCGGCAGGCCACGGCTTACTGCATCATGGATGGAGAGCTCTACCGGAAGCGACCGAACGACGTGTCCCTGCGCTGCATCACCAGGGAACAAGGGAGGGAACTCCTAGCAGATATACACGGCGGAGACTGTGGGCATCATTCGTCGTCACGGACCCTCGTCGGCAAGGCGTTCCGCAGCGGTTTCTATTGGTCCACTGCGCTCAATGACGCTGTTGAGCTTGTGAAGGCTTGCGAGGCCTGCCAATTCCATGCCAAGCAGATTCATCAGCCAGCAGGAGGTCTGCAAACCATAACCCTCACATGGCCATTCACGGTCTGGGGGCTGGATATCTTAGGCCCTTTTCCCCGGGCGCCAGGGGGCTATCGCTACCTCTACGTCGCCATGGACAAGTTCACCAAGTGGGCCGAAGTCGACGCCGTCCGCACCATCCCTGCTGGTTCTGCGGTCAGGTTCATCAAGGGCATCGTGAGCCGGTTCAGAGTGCCGAACCGCATCATCACTGACAACGGTTCGCAGTTCACCAGTAACCTTTTCAAAACATATTGTGCTAACCTTGGGACGCAGATAAGCTACGCTTTGGTGGCGCACCCCCGAAGCAACGGCCAGGCTAAGCGGGCCAACGCAGAAGTTCTGAGGGGCCTCAAGACCAGGACATTCAAGAAGAAGCTGGAGGCCTGCGGCAGAGGCTGGTATGACGAGCTTCAGTCCATGCTGTGGTCCATCCGCACAACCGCGACCAAGCCGACTGGAGAGACCCCCTTCTTCCTAGTCTACGGAGCCAAAGCGGTCCTCCCTCACGAGGTTAGGCGTCGATCCGTGTGGGTCCTGGCGTTCGATGAGACGCTGCAGGACGCCATGCGGGGGACGGACCTCGTGCTGGGGGAGGAGCCTTGTCGAAGCAGGCCATGAGCAGCAAGGTACCGAGAGGCGCTCGGCGATACCACTGCCGCAACATTCGCCCCAGAACTCTTGAGGTAGGGAACCTCGTGCTCCGGCGGGTCCTCTCCAGGGAGGGACTGCATAAGCTCTCTCCTATGTGGGAGGGCCCGTTCAAGGTTGTTCAGGTTTCCAGGCCCGGCTCCGTGCACTTGGAGACTCAGGAGGGAGTACCTATACAGAACGCGTGGAACATCCAGCACCTCCGGAGGTTCTACCCCTGAAAAGGCCCAGAGCCTGTGAAGAAGGCAAATGCCTGTGAAGCTCATCTTTTTGAAAAGGCCCAGAGCACATGAAGAAGGCAAATGCTGTGAAGCTCATCTTTTGGAAAAGGCCCAGAGCACATGAAGAAGGCAAATGCCTGTGAAGCTCATCTTTTTGGAAAGGCCCAGAGCCTGTGAAGAAGGCAAATGCCTGTGAAGCTCATCTTTTTGGAAAGGCCCAGAGCCTATGAAGAAGGCAAATGCCTGTGAAGCTCATCTTTTTTGGAAAAGGCCCAGAGCCTGTGAAGAAGGCAAATGCCTGTGAAGCTCATCTTTCTGGAAAAGGCCCAGAGCCTGTGAAGAAGGCGGATGCCTGTGAAGCTGTCGCGTTTTGGAATGGGCCCGGAGCCTGCGAAGAGGGCCAACGCCCGTGAAGCTCGCTTCCCCGAAGAAAGGCCCGGAGCCTGTGAAGAAGGCCAACGCCTATGAAGCTCGCCGCCCGTGACACTCTCACGTAATAATGAGTTGGGGTTGTACCGCCTGAGTCTCGGGGTGCCGCCTCAGCCCCAGGGCTCCCTCCCACGCCCAGTGGCAGCACTTAGCTCCGCGCTGGTGAGAAGACGTCGAAGACTAGACTAGGTGCCGGACGCGGCTTTTTCATTTGCTTTCTGTAGTTGGTTAGTTCATTCCCATTTGGAGTTTTTATCGAAACTATTGCCGCCTTTTAATCCGTGGTTCTTCGACTTTTTTCGCTCTCCTGCCTCGATTTCTCTTGCACGGGGGCTCACGAGGCAGAGGCCCCGGGAGCCCTCGCAAGCGTTCCTACCCCTATCGCTCAAGTCTCACGGCCCGGGTCCACTACCGGAGCACCCCTCCGGACCATGCCTCACGGGCACCACGACGCGGATACAGGGCCTGGGTTGGTCGCCCCTGCGGCTGAGGGTAGGGATCACTTACGAATGGGCGTACAACAGAAAATGACAGTATCGGGATAACAAAAGCGGTACAATGATAAAAGGCGTTAACCCAAACGTGCCCCCACGGGGCCACACATTGCTGTCTTTTTTGCAGAAGAAAAGAAAGGAAAAGAGCAAAAGCAGGCGAAGCACGTCCCGTGCCGGCCCTCTTGAATGACTCGAGCCACCTCCGGAGCTCAAGCGGACTCCCTCTCGCGCTTCACCGGGGCACGGCGGCGAGCAGACCCGCTGCCACCCTCCAAGCAGGCGCGGCGGCGTGGGGGCTGGCCGCGGCCGCTGCTAGAAGAGTCGCCACCCGAAGAAGAGCTGGTGAAGCTTGAGGAGTCACGGGCGTCGCCAGCCGCCCGCGTGCTGCCTTCTCCGTCCATGCCAGGGCTGAGTCCCCGGCCACGGTCGTCGTCTTCAGGGCAGCACCCCATGCGGCGACCATCTTCCCCGAACACCCTCACGTAGAGGGTGGCGTCGCCATCGTACTTGAAGTGCAGGGAGCACCGGCGGCGGAGACCCAGCGAAAGCAAACGTCCGCCACCCTGGTCGAATAGGTTCCTATGAGAGAGACCTCCAAAGAAGCCCACGGCCCGGCTGCAGAGCCATCCGCTGAGCGAGAGGCCACCCAGGCGCCACTGGGAGCCCACCGGGAGGAAGCGAGGAGCTGAAGCGGGCGCCGGACGGCTCTACTACCACGCCATGAACTCCGGCAGCACCTCCAGCGTGGAGGCGCGGCCTCGGGGGTCGCACGACCGGGGCACGCCCGCCGACCATGGCCAGCCGCTCATCGCCACGCTGAGAGCCACCTCCGCGGCCACGGGGGACCGCCGTGGAGGCCACGGGATGCTTGCGAGGGCGACCTCGACCGCGCTTGGGTGGAGGAGAGGGAGACTCGACCTGGCGGGCCTTCCCTTTCTCTGCGGCCAAAAACTTCCTTGGTGGAGCCATGGAGAAGAAGGAGAAGCAAGAGGGGATAGGCTGCAAGGGCACATGCCATTCCATACTTATAGTCGGCGAAGGCCAACCGTCGACCTCCACGATCACAGGTAATCATGACCCGCTTTGCATGTAGGGACTTGTCGAATCCGTGCGGTTACCAAGGCGTCATGGGGAAGCGGAGCCGCCCACGTCCAATCAACCACCACGCGGCGCCCAAGGCCGCAGGCTATTAGGGCCCGCAGCGCTTTGCACTTGACCTTTCGCCTCTCTGCTCAGCCAAGTTTGGGCGCGCCATGGGCCCGGGGGCTACTGTCGGTGTTCTGGGAACGGGGGTCCCCAGACTTGCCTGCCTGCGGCCCGCGGCGTGGCTCAAAGGAGGCCCAGCACAACCCGTCTTCATCAACGCAAGCCCAAGACCCCGCCAAGCCTCGTGGGGCGGACGACAAGGAGCTTCCTCAGGCACGGCCTCGTCAGGCTGGCTCATGAGGAGGCGGAGAGTTCAAGGCAGGGTACCTCGCGAGGTGCCCATGATGCAAGCCATGACGACCAAGGGCGCCAGTCGGGCGCCAGCCCGCGCAGTGTCCTCCTTTCCTCTTTGGTGCAAAGGGAGCAAGCGCAGGCGAGGGCATCAAGAAAAGGCGTCCATTTCGGTGCAACAAGACCAAGACCAGCCCAACGGCCGGAAGGAAGTCATTGTGGAGCCCAAGCCGGCGTCGTCACCAGAGCCTTTGACGGGCGAGGACCAACTTTAGTCAGGATAAGTTTACCCGTTGTCCCCCTTCAAAATGGCCAATTGTTGGCGCCCTTCCCGCTCAATATTTGGGATGAGGCCCAGGGCCTTTGCCTATAAATAGGACTAGCCACCCCCAGGGTAGAGGCATCTGGACCTGACCTAGCAATCTTGATCCTTACCAAGAAACCAGTAGATAGAGCGATTGAACTCATCCCAACAGTTCGTCGCACCTACCAAGAACAAACCCTCGCGAGGCTGTTCTCCCTTTGTATTGTTCCTCGTCAAGCCCAAGAGGCAATCCACCACACCACACACTGGAGTAGGGTATTACACCACAATGGTGGCCTGAACCAGTATAAATCTTGTGTCCCTTGTGTTGTTGAGTTTAGTAGTTTAGGTACTAGTGATCCAGCAAGGAGCGAGATGGTAGAGGGTTGAATCTCCGCGCGCACCCCAGTGTTCGAACCTCAAGGGTCTGCCGGAACCCGAAATCCGACACATGCCTACTAGTGGACATAATGACTTGACCAAAGATGGTGAACCGGTTGACCAAAAGGTTTATCGCTCTATGATCGGTTCATTATTATATCTATGTGCTTCACATCCCGATATCATGCTAAGTGTGTGCATGTGTACACGATATCAAGCTTCTCCTAAGCAATGTCATCTTAAGGCTGTGAAAAGGATATTGAGATACTTAATCCATACACCAAACTTTGGCATTTGGTATCCTAAGAGGGCCTCTTTCGATCTTGTTGGCTATTCCGACTCGGACTATGCCGGAGACAAGGTCGATAGAAAGTCCACTTCGGGTACTTGTCAATTTCTTGGTAGATCTCTTGTGTCTTGGTCTTCCAAGAAACAAAACTCGGTATCCTTATCCACTGCCGAAGCTGAATATATTGCCGCTGGTTCATGTTGTGCTCAATTACTTTGGATGACCCAAACTCTTAAAGATTATGGGATATATGTGAGACATGTTCCATTGCTTTGTGACAATGAAAGTGCTATCAAAATTGGTCATAATCCTGTGCAACATTCTCGAACTAAGCATATTGAAGTTCGTCATCATTTCATTCGAGATCACGTTGCTATGGGTGACATTGATCTTAAGCATGTTCGCACCGAAAAGCAATTAGCGGATATATTTACCAAACCTCTTGATGAGAAAGTGTTTTGCAGGTTAAGAGGAGAGTTGAACATCATTGATGCTTCAAACTTGGAGTAGAAACTCCATTGGATACATGCAAGACATGAGCTTATGACTAATCCTTGATATTTCTTTTATGATGAAAATCTTATGTCTTGGATATATTTGCGTCTTGCATGTTATCTAACCCATGTAGGTACTTGGTGGAATCAAATTCCATGAGATTTTAATCTACTCACATCTTGAGCAATCTCTACATCACCAAGTCTCTAAACTATGGTAGTTGAAGACAAGGAAGCACGAAACCACTCAAACATATCCTTTGACAAATTCTATGTTGAACTTCACGATTGTCATTTTTGGATACACAAGTGCTCTTCCTTGCAAGAACTAACCCATGTAGGTAGATGGACTAAAATTCCAAGTGGTGCTCCAAATTCTTGATGAGCTACATCAACCTTGAGCAACCCACACAAGTTCAACTACATGGACAACACCAACAATCAAGGTATGTTATTCCATCTTAGAGAAGCTTTACTCCAAGTCATGAGCTAAAGCAACTCAACAAGATGTGAATACATCAAGATGCTTAAACGAAAAATGGCAACCCCATTTTGAGCTTAAACAATGAGTATGACCTATGATCAAGTGATCTCACCTGACTCCTAAGTCAATATACTCTAACATAGGTGACTCCGTCGCCGACCATCTCTAGATGAAGTTCTCTTGTGTTCTTTTCTGTGTTTTTGCATTCGTCTCATGCATATTTGTTTCCCCTTTCAAGAAAAACTTCATCTAGATTTCTTTCTTTCTATTTGCTCTGCATTTTCTGCATTCCAATTCATTGCACATCTTTCAGTGAATTCCTTGCAAATCTTTGTGAGATCTTACTAGTTTAGCAAGCTGAGGTGACAAGTGTTTTCTCTGCAATGAACTCGGTTTCACCGGTTTGTTATTTTCGGACCAACCGAATCTTTTCAGTATGACCGAAGCATACCACCCGGTGCACCGACTTCATAACAGGAAAAACAGTTTGCCACATAATTCTGTGTTTCTTCTGATCCAGCTCCACTCAATGAATCTTGTCCTCTACAAGCATCACATTTTTATCATTGCTTTGTTCTGTGTCTCAAGGACCAAACCCATTCGACGGATTCCAGAAGACCCTTCTTGGAAATTGATGTCAAAGGGGGAGAGAGAGAACATCAAAGCTTATCACCTTCTTAAGGGAGAAAGATATTATCTCGTAAAGGGGGAGAGAGACCTTCTAGGGGGAGAGACCCTCAAAGGGAGGAGAGAGATCTCCAGGGGGAGAGAATACTTAAGTAGAAAGTAATTCTCAAGGATCCCAGATGCTTGGTGTTCGAGAGGAGAGATGTTCACATGTCTTCTTGAGGGGAGAGACATGTTCATATGATCTGTTGTGCCTATTTGAATTAGCATGCATCAGCTCTGGTCATTATTCATATTTTTTTCAGGCTCTGATCATCATTCATATCTTTCAGCTCTGTTTTCTTTAAGCTCTGATTTTCTGTTCCCTATCTTGTCCCATTATCCCATGCTAGATTGGGGGAGCAAGACATCTAAGGGAAAGAGATCATTTAAATTCATTGCATATCTTTACTCTTGGGGACATGTCTAATCCAAATGTGGTATTTAGTACTCACTCTCTACATGTCATCCCAGTCTTGGTATTCTTGTGGTTTCTTTTGTTTGTTATGGCTAGTAAATGTATCTGTGTTATCTAACCTTGTTTACACAGGTTCATTCCATCCTAAGACAACTCAAGAATACAAGGTAAGTATATGCATCACAATCATGTGTATGAGGAATTCTTGCTGATGTACATATTGTTTGCAAGAAGAACTCATGAGCATGAAGGTATTCTCTTCAACATTCTTTGCTCTGATGCATATGGCCAAGATACATGTAACACATTGCCTGCTCTATCATGTTTATGCTCTCACATGCCTTTACATTTCATATTCACATGATTGCATACATGTATGGGGAGCCTATGCTTGTTACATGTCTTTCCAAAGCTTTTCTTGCTATTCTTTATATCTTTGTCTAAAGCTTTGATGTATGTTGCCATCAATTACCAAAAAGGGGGAGATTGAAAGCACAAGTGCTCCCTAGGTGGTTTTGGTAATTAATGTCAACATATCTCTTGTTGGACTAACACTTTTATCTAGTATGTTTCAGATAAGTTCAACAATGGAGTGGCATGGACTAAAGGTTGTGGGAACTCCTTCAAGATGCTAAGGACAAAGGATTGGCTCAAGCTTCAAGCTCAAGACTCTTCATTTTACATTTTAGTGGTCCAAGATCACATTGATTCTATAGGAAAAGCCAATACTATCAAGGAGGGATGAGGTGTTGCTTGATGAGCCTCTTGCTTCAATGTGCTTAGTGATATGCTCCAAAACCCTCAACTACTTTCCCACATCCACATATGACCTAAACCCAAAGCCAAAATCGGTCACACCGAAACTTCCTATCCGGCGCCACCGATTCCATAAGTCATAGCCACTGCCACAAACCCTAAGCAAATTGGTCTTACGGATAGGGATCTCGGTCTCACCGAGATGGGATTGTAATCTCTCTGTGTATGTCCATTATCAAATCGGTCTCACCGAGTTTGAAAAATCGGTACTATCGAGATTACAATGCAAACTCTCTGGAAACTTATCACCAAAATCGGTCCCACCGAGTTTGAGTAATCGGTCCACCAAGTCTGCCTGACCAACTCTTTGGAAAGCTTATTACCAAAGTCGGTCTCACCGAGTTTGTGTAATCGGTCTTACCGAGATTACGTTATGCCCTAACCCTAACTATACCGGTCTCACCGAGTTGCATTTCGGTCCCACCGAAAACCCTAATGGTCACATTATTTGCTAAATCGGTCCAACCGAGTTTAACTATTCGGTCCCACCGAGTTTGGTAAATTGTGTGTAACGGTTAGATTTTGTGTGGAGGCTATATATACCCCTCCACCTCCTCTTCATTCGTGGATAGAGCCATCAGACTGAACCTACACTTCCATCATACATTTTCTGAGAGAGAACTACCTACTCATGTGTTGAGGCCAAGATATTCCATTCCTACCATATGAATCTTGATCTCTAGCCTTCCCCAAGTTGCTTTCCACTCAAATCTTCTTTCCACCAGATCCAAACCCATTGAGAGAGAGTTGAGTGTTGGGGAGACTATCATTTGAAGCACAAGAGCAAGGAGTTCATCATCAATGCACCATTTGTTATTTCTTGGAGAGTGGTGTCTCCTAGATTGGCTAGGTGTCACTTGGGAGCCTCCGACAAGATTGTGGAGTTGAATCAAGGAGTTTGTAAGGGCAAGGAGATCGCCTACTTCATGAAGATCTACCGCTAGTGAGGCAAGTCCTTCATGGGCGACGGCCATGGTGGGATAGACAAGGTTGCTTCTTCGTGGACCCTTCTTGGGTGGAGCCCTCCGTGGACTCGCGCAGCCGTTACCCTTCGTGGGTTGAAGTCTCCATCAACGTGGATGTACGATAGCACCACCTATCGGAACCACCCCAAGAACATCCGTGTCTCCAATTGTGTTTGAATCCTCCAAACCCTTCCCTTTACTTTCTTGCAAGTTGCATGCTTTACTTTCCGCTGCTTATATACTCTTTGCATGCTTGCTTGATATGTATTGTGATTGTTGAAATTGTGCCTAAGCTCCACTTAAACCTAAAGAATCTTAAAAACTACAACTTTGGTACTTAGTGTCTAATCACCCCCCCTCTAGACACCTCTTCTCAAGGTCCTACACATTCCAAAGGGGTTAAGCTAAGATTCGAATATGATCATATAGCCCCCAGTGGCGTTGGCGTTGCCGATCAAAGTGGGTATCGACAGCTATGTTCTCTTTGGTTCGAATACGACCCATGTTTGAACAGGAAGCCCCCAAGTGACCTTAAGAGTTTTTTAGCGACGCTGATTCAAATACGATCCACGTCGATTCCCAAAGGGGTTGAGCTATGATTCGGATACGATCAAGAAGCCCCCAAGTAGGTTCAGCAGTTTGCTAATCAAAAGGGTATCGACAGCTATGTTCTCTTTGGTTCGAATGCGACCTATGTTTGAACAGGAAGCCCCCAAGTGACCATATAAGATAAGCCGTAAGGCAGGATACCCATGTTTTGAACCGTGCATCATGACAACAAGTTCTCTTTGGTAACCATTAATTTGTCTGAGATCTCGAACTTGCGAGAGTTTAATTTTTTTTGAACCGGAAATTTTTAAAACGGATATTGAGATCCTCAAAGCTTTGTAAGGGACAAATTTACCTTGAGCCGGATGTTGAACCGGTTTTGAGAGCTTCAAAGCTTTGCGGGAGAGAGATGTCTCTTGAGCTGTATTTTAAACCGGAATCTTCATTTTGAGCCGGAAATTTTTCTGACGGCTTTTAAATATTTGCCAATAAAGCAGTAGCCTCCAGGGCCGGGTTATCTTCCCTTCAATGACCCGGAGTTGTTGAATTCATTGGAACCGGCTAATTTTGCCGAGCCATACCATTGTAGCCCCCGAGTCTCAAGATGACTCGAAGAGTTGGCTTGAGATTCTCCGTATTTGACCATAGTAGAAGGCGTATATCATTGGCGTTGATAACGTGATATGAATCCACAGAAGGTTGAGGTGACTGTGGCGGGTTATAAATGATCCCGTATGAGCCGTGTCAGCAACTTGCCCAATGGTTCCTTCCAACTGGCTGTTTGAAGTTAACCAAACCGTAGTGGTGGCGACTTGTGCGCCTGCCCATTGAGCCATCCAGTGCAGACGGCGGCTGATAATACATGATAATTTGCCTCCAATTTGTTGGAAGAAAAACCGGGCTTCCCAAATAGTGACTTGCTCATACTCAATAAACAACTCATGCAGACAGGTGTGGCCTGATGTGTTGATGTAGACCAGGCCACAGAAGACGGACGGTAAAGACGGCCGCGGCGTTGTAAGCCGGCGCGGTCGCGAGAGACGGCCACGGCATTGTAAGCCGGCGCGGTCGCGAGAGACGGCCACGGCATTGTAAGCCGGTGCGGGAGTCCGTTGAGTAACGACGACCACCTGTGCCAAAAGATGTTGGCATACCTCCACCTCCGCGGTGTAATATCACTTTTTGTCATAAATAATTGCCCTGCATAAACAATATTGCAGACCAAGGCAAAGATAAACTTGTTCTTTGACAAAAACAACATGTGATAAAAAACAAACTTGGATGGATATCACCTGATTTGTTTGGACGAGGATGATCCGTTTATCGCGACAGAGGTGGCTCAGGCAGACCAGCGACTCAATATAGTTCCGGTGGCTCAGGCAGACCGGCGACTTAACATAATTCCGGCGGCTTAGGCAGACCGGCGACTTAACATAATTCCGGTGGCTCAGGCAGACCAGCGACTTAATATACCCCGGCGGCTCAAAACAGCAAGGGCGGCTCAACGCGGCTCCGGCGGGTTGACGTAAATTAAGATGCACGGGCGGGGACTTGCACACACTGTTCCATCGAAGGCAGGCAGCGAACACGGTGCGTCTTGATCTCGACGTACACTTCATAGGCACAACATGGCACCACCTTTGCTGCACATAAATATACAGACCAAAGTAATTGTTTTTTGATGAAAACAGTATGTTTAATAAAATAAACTCAGATGGATATAACCTGATATGTTTGGATGACGGATGATCCTGAACAACCTTTAGTATTTGCAACGGTGATTTAGCCCCTCTCCTTGCAAAGGGGATTAATCACAGCACTGTAGCCATCACCCACAAAAATTCCCTTTCTCTTGCAGTATATAATGAAGACCAGTAGAGGTAGAACAACAGCTGGCGACTTGTCACATCCCTAGTTCTGGTATGCTCAAGGCTAGCTAGTCATTTGTGCATCATGTCTAAATTTCATTTAAATTTGAAATGAGGATTTGAGAAACCCTCAGAATCATCTCTAAAATGGCCCAAATAAAAATTTCTCCAAAAGGGTCCAAGAAAATGCTCATGTTGCCCTCTGAAAATATTGGACAGAGATAAAAATCAAACCAATATTTTTAAGAGCTCATAAGTATTTATTTTGGGCATTTGGAGTTAATCCAGTAATTATTTTGCCTTGGATATATATATGTTATATATATAATATATGTCCAAAAATTATGTCATTTATTAAGGAGCTCTAGAATAATATAACTAGCTCCTGCAAAAATTGGCATAAGTAAATAAAATGATTTAGTATTTTAAACTAAATCAAAACAAATTACTGAAATGCAAAATGAAATAAAAAGGGTACTTACCTGGGCCTCCTCCCTGTGCGGCCCAGCAACAGCCAGCGCCGGCCCAGCCCACTGGCCCTCCTCTGTCGTCTTCGTCCTCGGCAGGGTGGGCGCGTGCCGACGCTGCAAGGCCCGCCGCGCCACGCCACCTCCCTCCCTGCCTGCCTGGCGTCCCCCTCGTCGCCCTGGATGCCCCGGACGACGCCACGCGACGCCCCGCACCTCTCTCTCACTCTCCCTCGCTCTTCCCCTCCTCTGGTTTCCTCTCCCTCTCCTCACCGAGCGCACCGGAGAGCGCCGCTGCTCGCCGCCGTGGCCACCGGCCACCCCTCGCCCCTCCGTCGTGCCCAGAAGTTCCGTTGCGTCTCCCTCGTCCTCTCCGACGAGCCAAAGAAGCTGGAGCGCCCTGCAACGCCGTCCCCGTCGTCTTCTTCATCGCCGGCCGCCGCGGATCTCCACCGCCCGCACGTCGCCGTCCGGCCGTCCCCGAGCCTGCCGAAGCCTCCATCGAGACCGCTGTGAGCTCCTGCCCCGTTCCCATCTCTCCTTTTCGCCCCGACACCGCAATCTGCATCTCCTTTCGCGTCCAACACGGGCGCCTCCATGCAGCTTCTGCCCGCGAGCTCCGCCATCCTGCGCCCTCCGTCGCCTCCGCTGGATGCGGACGAGCCCAGCTACGCCCGGTGCTCTCGGCCGCCGCCCCATGCATCAAGCGCTGCGCCGCCCTCGGCGAACTCGGCCGCCGCGAAGCCGCTCCGGTGAGCTCCGGTGCCCCACGGTCTCCGCGTGTTCCATGGATGCTTGTGAGCACTGGCTTCAGCGTAGGTGATCTCCGCCGCCCGAATGGTCGCCGGGCGGCGATCCGAGCCCTCCGCGCGTTCGGCCTCGCCCGGCGGCTAAACGCCGGTGGGGTTGACCGGGTCTAACCCCCCCTGTTGACCAGTTTTGACCCGCGTGGGTCAATGACAGGTGGGGCCCGGCTCTGCTAATCCTTAGCTTAGGATTAGTTTAAAACTAATTGAATCCGTTAACTAAACCCCAGACATCGGCGGTGGGCCCCGGCGCCACTAACCTTTTAATTAGGATTAAACTAACCTGTTTAAACCCCTCATCATCGACGTGTGGACCCCACACGTCGGGTTTGACCTGGTCAAGACACCGTTGACCTCTTGGACATAAGCATGACTTCTTGTCGACGCAATTATTTATTTTCTGGAATTATTTTTAAACAGGAAATCCCAGAAAATATTCAAAACTTCAAAAATTCATATCAATTCAACCGTAGCTCAGATTGAAATAATTTATATATGAAAAATTATCAGAAAAATGCAACCTATCCATCTGTACTAGTTTCATGCATGACAAACCAACTTATACATGCTGAATATGAGGAAACACATTATGGCATATTAAGAGACTTAAATTAGAATTGCATTTGAGCTTAGGGTTCAAATGGACTTCAAACCAAATGAATACTAGTTGCATTAGCTCAAACAGCATCACATCTTCATGCCATGTTCATGCATCATATTGTTGCATATGTTTGTGTATTGATTGCCGACTTGTTCCTTCTCGATAGGTCTTGCTCAGGAGACCGTTCAGTACCTGTCTATGAAGCAGTGCCTCCCTTGTTGATCTACCAGGCAAGCAAACCCCCTTGTTCATTCCGATAAAATCCTACTCTCTCGCTCCTGCTCTCAATTATTGCATTAGGACAACAACGATTCATCTGCTCTTTTGTGCTGCGGTAGTTGAACCCATTCCTCTGCATGACCTGTCATTGCCACAGTAAATAGTTGAAACCCACTAGCATGTGTAGGAGTTGATTGAGCCCATGTTGTGTTCCTACCATGCTATGCCTGCTATTGCTTAGAGTTGTGTCGAGTCTGGTTCATTGGGAATGAATTGGAGTGCGATTCTATGTTACGATGTTGAGAGTGAGCGTGTGAACACGATTTGGTAAAGGTAGCGGTGAGAGGCCATGTAGGAGTACATGGTGGGTTGTCTCTTTGGAACCGTCCTTAAGCCTTGAGTTCTATGTATGTTGTCCAATGACTCGATACTACCACACATTGGGCTCAGGCGCCCAAGCCCTCTCGACTTATTAACCGACTTGATCTCTGTCCGGGAGTCGCAACTAGTTTCGTGTTTGTAGGTAGTGCTATTTTTCTACCAAGTGGCACCGGCAGGTGGGCTTGGGACAGACTAGGCACTGATGCACGGTGTACCAAGTGGCACCGGATGGTGGGCTTGGGAACCCTGCTCACATCGTTTGGGGCCGTGAGCGACACCCCGGCCGGATCTCCTTGCGGATAGAACCCGAATAGGCGATAAACCTGGGCTAGAGTCTTGTGTGGTTAGTAAGGTCGTGGCCGACTCCCTCGCCAGGCTTCCGCTTGAAGGTTGCCGAGATACACGACGTGTACATAGTGGTAAGTGGCGAGAGCGTGAGTGAAGAAGTACACCCCTGCAGGGTTAACATGATCTATTCGAATAGCCGAGTCCGCGGATATGGACTTCTTGGATGCTTACATGGTACATAGACAACTTGAAGTGGATACTCTAAAATGCTCAAGAAAAGTGTGAGTACTATGGATGGCCTTCTCGTAGGGAGACGGGGACGAATCCATAGTAGTGTATTGTGTGGTGATTAGTGGACTCGTGTGCGCCATATCACCTCAAAGAAGTTCTGGTAGTCGTAGAACAGGTTAGCCACAGAGTCAAAGCTGGCTTGCTGCAACTAAACCCCACATTACCCTCTTGATACAAATGCATGTATGATAGGATCTGATGTAAGTCTTCTTTGAGTACCTTTGTACTCATGGTGCTATATTTATGTTTTTGCGGCGGAGACTTGGTTTTAATAGTGTTCTCGTGGACTTGACGAGTAGCTTGTACCTCGGCTACGATCTTGATCGGATGTTGTAGATAGTCAGGCTCTTGACCTTTTTCATTTGTAGATGTCGTACTCGGGCGTGTAATGCTTCCGCTTGTTGCTTGTATGCTCTGTATGATGGGTCTTGTGACCCCTGTTTGCAATAAATGCTATGATGGCTCTTGAGCCTTTATCTATATGAGTTGTTGAGTTATTTGTGATGCCATGTTGTACAGCACATACTTGCATGTTATGCGACGTGTAATGTGTATTGCTATGTGTGGGATCGACTATCTAGTTGTTTATTCTTAGTAGCCTTTCTTACGGAAATGTCTCCTAGTGCTTCCATCGAGCCATGGTAGCTTGCTACTTGCTCCGGATCACGTGGGTTGGCGGCATGTGTCCTTCTTCGTTCTGTGTCCGTCCCTTCGGGAAATGTCACGCGATGAATACGGAGTCTGTTAGCCGCTACTGCCGGTTCACGAGTCTGTTAGCCCAGTGCTACAGCTTGGATTCACTCGCGATGACCGACACGTTCGTTCTTCGGGTCATGTATGCTGTCCTCGTAAGTTAGTGCCACTTTGGGTTTACGACTAGCCATGTCACTGGGCTCCTTATCATATGGATGCTAGCGACACTATCATATACGTGTGCCAAAAGGCATAAACGGTCCCGCAAAGGTAAGGCGACACCGTGGGGATACCGTGCGTGAGGCGCAAAGTGATATGAGGTGTTACATGCTAGATCGATGTGGCATTGAGTCGGGTCGGACAGCTTTGGTATCGAGCTTTGACTGCTGAGGATTACCAAGCCAAACTGGTGAAGTTGAGTCTAGAAATTCTTTAGTTATGTAAGGGAATTGATTGTGGGAAGGAACGTAAGGCTCTTTTTACTCCTTATACCTCATGGCCTTCTGATCTGAGTCATCCTATCTTTCCTACGGGGTTAAGGAACTAGGCTTCTCTTCCGTCTATCAGGATCACGTGTTACTACTCCGTAGTCCCTTAGGTTTGGTTGGTCAGAGTCATATTCCAGTTTTCGAGTACTTCCGGTGTAGTTTGTTTAGTAGGATCTCAGAACCTTCAGTGATGATGTTGAGTATGTTACTACCCCATTTTTGGCGGGATGTCTCATTACGAGCATTTTTTGCCGTTATCTTTGCGGAATTGCCCTAGGAGTTCAAGAGTTACTAATTTCCTTGTCCTACATTCTGTAGCCTATAGTTGATGCTGATTCCGTCCTTCGTTTCGTTTCTCAGGATGTCATCAGTTAAGCGAAGTTCTGTTGCTCGTAGTCAGAACCACGGAGATGGTAGGGATGAGGATCCTCCAGACCAACCTTCGTTGACAGAGTTCATGTTAGAGATGGAGAGGAACAAGCGTGAGTCCAACCGCTTGTTGGCACGTATCGAGGAGAACACCGCGCATCGGTTCACAGGGTCTGCAACCATTCATGACTTCATCCGCTTGCACCCACCCACCTTTCATCATTCTATTGAGCCACTCGATGCAGATGACTGGCTCCGTGGCATCACTCATAAGTTGCGTTCTGCGAACGTAGCTGAAGATGACAAGGTCACCTATGCCACATACCACCTGGAAGGTCCTTCTAGTCTTTGGTGGCAGAACTATGAGGCTATGCTTCCAGCTGGCCAGATTCCTACCTGGAGGGATTTCACTGAGGCTTTTCGCGAGCATCACATTCCCCAGGCTCTCATCGATCGCAAGAGAGAAGAGTTCTATAGTTTCACCTAGAGTAAGATGGCTGTTGATGCTTACAGCAGGGAGTTTGAGAACCTTGCCCGTTATGCCACAGAAGAAGTGTCCACGGACGCCAAGAAGCAAGCTAGGTTCCGAAAGGGTCTCAACCCCAAGTTGCGTCGTGATCTCCACTTGCATCATTGTGATACATTCCAAGCTCTTGTGAACAAGGCCATTAATGCAGAGACAGCTCAGCTCACTTACGAGGAGTCTCGTAAGCACACCCGTGATTTGGGATCTTCTTCGGTTACGGTTCTCGAAGCGCGGATTTGGGTTCCGAACTCCGCTCTTCCTCCCGGATATTCACCAAGGCCATCTCATGTGGTGCCTCCCCCAGCTCAGTCGTATGTTCCACCCAGGCCTACTGGTAGACCGCTTGTCAATGCGGGTCCACGTCCAACTTCAGGGACTTGCTTCACATGCGGGAAGCCAGGACACTATGCACGTGACTGCTCTCAGACTAGTTATGCTCCACCCCAGCCCGAGAAGCCTGTTGGCTGTGTTAAGCCACCATGCAAGATGATCAGTGTCAAGTCAGCTCCCAATGAACGTGGACGTGTGCATCACGTCTCAGCTAAGGACGCTCATGATGATCCAGATGTCGTTCTTGGTACACTCCTTGTAAATTGTCACCCAAAGATCGGTTACATTACATCTTTGGGCGTCTCACTCCTTCATTTCTGAAAGCTATGCTAATTTGCACAACATGTCATTTTGTGATATGCCCTCTCCACTAGTCATATAAACTCCTGGATCCAAATGGCAAACTTCTAGTGTAAGCCATGGTAACGAAATCCTTGTAGACAGACTTGTATTCCTTGCATCACTTATAGCCCTCAAGTCTCTGAGATATTAACATCATCTTGGGTATGGACTGGATGACAGCTCATTATGCCAAGATTGATTGTTACACCAGGTCTGTTCAGCTTACACACCCATCTGGCAAGATAGTCACTGTCTCCACCAGAGTTGCAAAGCGCCAACTCTATTCTCTTAATGCCAGCCCTCTTCCAGACCTTGAAGATATCCCGGTAGTCCGTGACTTTCCGGATGTCTTTCAGAAGAACTGCCAGTGTTCCACCGCAGAGATGTAGAGTTAAATCATAGACCTTATCCCAGGAACTGCTCCAATCTCTAGGAGACCTTACAAGATGGCACCCTTAGAACTAGCCGAGCTTAAGAAACAACTTGATGAGTCCTTGCAAAAGGGTTTCATCCGTCCTAGTTCTTCTCCTTGGGCTTGCCCCGTCCTCTTCGTCAAGAAGAAGGATGGTACGGACCGGATGGTTGTAGATTATCGTCCCGTTAATTTGGTCACGATAAAGAACAAATATCCGCTCCCCAGGATCAACGATCTGTATGATCAGCTCGCTGGATCCTCAGTCTTCTCCAAGATGGATTTGAGGTTAGGCTACCACCAAATCAAGATCAGAAACGGGGACATTCCTAAGACAGCCTTTGTCACTCGTTATGGTCAGTACGAGTACACCGTCATGTCCTTTGGTCTAACCAACGCTCCAGCAACGTTCTCCCGCTTGATGAACTCAATCTTTATGGAGTACTTAGATAAATTCGTCGTGGTTTACCTCGATGATATTCTTATTTACTCGAAGAACGAGCAAGAGCATGCCGAACATCTTAGACTTGTGTTAGAAAAACTCAGAGAGCACCGCCTTTATGCCAAGTTCTCCAAGTGTGAATTTTGGTTGCCAGAAGTGACCTACCTAGGCCACATAATCTCTGGTAAGGGCACCACTTGACTTGTTGTGAAGCTCTTCCTTATCTTTAAGTGTCATCTCATGAGCAACAATCCTTCCAATGACTTCGGTAGGCTTGAGATCTTTGTAGTTTGGCATCATTTGGATCAAAGTGCACACGGTGTCATACTTTCCATCCAAAGCTCTGAGAATCTTCTTGATGATGAATCGGTCGGTCATTTCTTCACTTCCTAAGCCTGCCATCTCATTGGTGATGAGAGCAAGCCTAGAGTACATTTCAGCAACTCCTTCACCTTCCTTCATCTTGAACTTGTCAAGCTGACCTTGAAGAACATCTAGCTTTGATTCCTTCACGGACTCGGTACCTTCGTGCATTTCGACCAAAGTATCCCAAATCTCTTTTGCATTCTCAAGACGGCTGATCTTGTTGAACTCCTCGGGACACAAAGCATTGAAGAGAATGTCACAAGCTTGAGCATTGTTTCGTAACATCCGCAACTCATCCGTAGTAGCTTCGCGATCCGGAACTTTTCCTTCCTCGAAGAACTCGCCTTGCAAGCTAACACAAATAATGCCCCATGCGGCAGGGTTATGTCCAAGAATATGCATTTTCATTTTGTGCTTCCAACTAGCAAAGTTTGAACCATCAAAGTAAGGACCTCTACGGAAATTACCCTCACTAGACGCCATACTCTCCTAGGTTGTGAAACCAAGCTTATGGAGTCCAATGCAATGGAAACCAATCCAATGGAGACCAAAGCTCTGATACCACTTGTAGGATCGGAAGTATGTCTAGAGGGGGGGTGATTAGACTACTTGACGACTTAAAAGTTTATCCTTTTGATTATGGCAAGTTTTTAGCAAGTTCACAATGATAACCAAGTCAAGTATCACCCTACACATGCAATTCTAGAGTTGTGGCAGCGGAAAGTAAATTGCACGTATAGTAAATGAGAGGTGGAGAAGAGCAAACGCAATTTGGAGACACGGAGATTTTTCTCGTGGTTCCGATAGGTGGTGCTATCGTCAATCCACGTTGATGGAGACTTCAACCCACGGAGGGTAACGGCTGCGAGAGTCCACGGAGGGCTCCACCCACGAAGGGTCCACGAAGAAGCAACCTTGTCTATGCCATCATGGCTTACGCCCACGGAGGACTAGCCTTACTCGGGGTAGATCTTCACGAAGTAGGCGATCTCCTTGCCCTTACAAACTCCTTGGTTCAACTCCACATCATGACGGAGGCTCCCAAGCGACACCTAACCAATCTAGGAGGCACCACCCTCCAAAAGGTAATAGATGGGGTTGGTGATGATGAACTCCTTGCTCTTGTGCTTCAAATGATAATCTCCCCAACACTCAACTCTCCTCACTGATTTGGCTGTGATGGAAGAAAGGATTGAGTGGAAAGCAACTTGGGAAGGCTAGAAATCAAGTTTCATATGGTGGGAGTGGAGCAACTTGATCTCAACACAAGGGTAGGTAGTTTTCTTCTCAGAAATGTAAGGTAGGAGTGGTAGTTCTTTCGATGGCTCTCTCCACGAATGAAGAGGAGGTGGAGGGTATTTATAGCCTCCACACAAAATCCAACCGTTACACACATTTGACCAATCTCGGTCGGACCGAAGTTGACAACTCGGTGGGACCGAAAGTTCAAATCTTGTGAGCGTTGGGATTTTCGAGTGGGACCGAAAATACAATCTCGGTTAGTCCGATTCTTCCAAAGTCTAGGGTTTGCCAATCTCGGTGGGACCGACTTTCTCATCTCGGTGACACCGATTTGAGTCTGAAGATTCTGAAGCTTGGCAACACCAATTCGGTATGACCGAGTTTGGAATCGGAAAATCCGAAATTCTTAGGGTTTGGGTATATGGTGAGGTGGTTCATCTCGGTGTGGACTGGTTTGGAATCGGTGGGACCGAGATTACTTGAGAGTTTATGTTGGAATGAAAGATTGCTGATAGTTTGAGAGATAAATCACTAAGCACTTAGAGCAACCAGATCATCATCATAACCTCATCCCTTTTAATAGTATTGGCTTTCCTATGGACTCAATGTGATCTTGGATCACTAAACCAAAAATGGAGTCTTGAGCTTTTGCCAATGTTTTCCTTAGCATTTTGAGGGTCCACATCATCAGTCATTGCCATACCCATATCCTTGAACTTTCTGAAATATTCTCAAGAAATGATTAGTTCAATGATATATATGTTGTTATTAATTACCAAAACCACCCGGGATTAGTTGCACTTTCAATCTCCCCTTTTGGTAATTGATGACAACATATAGATCAAAGCTTCGACAAATGATATAATCAATGAATAACATCGTCGCTTTGAGAAGTATGTGATAAGCAAGAGCTCCCCCTAAATTTGTGCATTATTTAAGATTTGCGTTTGAATGCAAATGCACAATCGATTAGGATCATGGGTTACTCTTCCATGTCACATACATCTTGGTGGAGCGCACAAAATGATAAGAATGAATAACATGCACCCAATCACCAAGACATGAGTAAGTGATCATACAAGATATGAATGGAATATGATAAGCATCAAGCACACATTAAGCATAGTATGATCAAGCACTCATCAAGATAGAGCAAACGTAGTATCAAACACACGAAATGTCTCAAAGAACTCAAAAGTATCTCAAGGAAAACCGCAAACGAAAGAGCAAAAACGAGCACTCTCTCTCGAAGCCCTATGATCTATACAATTTCTCCCCCTTTGGCAACAAGTTACCAAAAAGTTCGAAAGGTATAGAGCTAATCGTCACTCGGGACTCTGCTGGCGGCTCCTGTCTGCGTCGATGGAGTGGAGATAGCTGCATCTGCAAAAGCTTCTGCTGAAGTCTGTGGAGCTGGAGGAGTGGATCTTTGAGCTGGTCTTTGAACCGACGGAGCTGTAGGAGGTCTTGATGTAGTAGCCACAGGGTCATCCTTTGGAATAGCAGCTGATCTGGGCTTTGTGGCACTGCAGCAGCTGCTCATAGTCATCTGGACTAGATCATCTTCCATCTCCCTCATGAGTTCTGCCTTCTCCTCTTAGCTTCCTCGATGTCCGCCTCAAGCTTGTTGACGGTGACTGCACTTGATCGACTTGACATCCAGAGCATGGAACTTATCTTCAACTATCCTCTCAAGGCTCTCCCGAGGCGCACTATGCTGGCCAGCGTAGCTCAATTCTCTCGAGTGGCTTCAAGAAGTTGTTCTCAACGCTCTTGGGCTTCTTCTTTGCTTCCTTCTCAGCTTTAGCTTGTTTGGCAGCTTCAGACTTAGCATGTCCTTCGACAGATGTGGGAGCATCCTCAGTCATCACAACCTCATTATCTTCGTGTTCAGGCTGCAGTGGCAAGTGGGGTCTATCCAACAGGTAGGTGTCCGTGCCAAACTTGGCATTAATGAGCATCTGAATATGCGGAGCAAACCCACACGACCTCTTCTGGTCTGCTGCTGTCCTCTTGATAGTCTCTACTATCAGGTCCATCACCTTAAAAGGTGTCTTCTGATCTAGAATGTGCAGCATGTTGATAGAATACCCTCTTATCATGCGGTGGTCTCCTGACTTGGGCATCAAAGTATGCCTCAGAATGGTGTTGGTGGTTGGGAGACCTGCCTGAAGATAATAGACTGAACCAAGCTTCCATATCTCAACATCCTTCTCAGGTACCTCATTGTACATGTTCTTCATTGACTCGTGATTCTTCTTTGGAATGCCATAGACATCAACATCATCATCCTTTGATACTGGAGCATTCAGCAACGCTCTCCATTCTTCAACAGTTGAATGGAATCTACGCCTTCATCATCCATACAATTCGCCATCGGATAGAAGTGTGCGGTGGCATAGAAGCGCATGATCATCTCATCATTCCAAGCGATCGATTTCGACCAACAAACTCTGCAATCCCAAGCGGTGAAGCTCTCATGCACATGTGGGAAATAGTCTCTGTGCTCTTCACCGTCGATGTAATCCCGGTCTACATATCTGGTGTCAAGCAACAATTGGCTTCTTATCCATGAGCTTTGTCTCATAAAAGTCTTGTTGCTCTGGTGTGGAATCTTGGGTCAATCTGCTGTCCTTCTTGGTGGCATATGGATCAACTTGCCTCCATAGCCTCGAGACCTTTGTCCTTCCTTTCCTTCATATTTTCAGCTCGAGGATGAGCATCATTATGAACTGGCAGTTTCGTCGAGCTTTAGCAAAACATGTGCCTCTTCATCGATTCTGCGGTGGCACATTGTCCTTCTTCTTCTCTGAAGCGGTATGTTCCCCACAGTTTTCTTTGGCTTGGCGGCAGGTTTGGCTTGGGCTGCCTTTCTTTGGAGCTGATGGCTTAGCTTTTGTGGGTGCTCCTGCCTACGATGGCATCTCCATCAACTTCTGCTTCTGAGGAGGCTGGGGTGCTTCCTCATCTGAATCATCATCATCAGCTTCTTCATGAACTAGCCTCTTCCTCTTGGAAGTTTTCTTGATCTTGCTTGAGGTTTCTTCTTCCATTTTCAGTTTCTTTGCAGCTGTGGATTTCTTTACCTTGCTGGTGCCTTTCTTCGTCTGTTGCCCTTGATAGCCCTTGGCAACCACTTGCCTTTTTGGCTTAGATGTTATCTCCTCATCTGCAACAAAGTCAGAGTCTTCCTCATCAGAATTCTTCTTCTTCCTGGCCCTGGTGGCAGCTGCAGGCAGTCCACTTGGAGTGCTTCTCTCTCCATCATCTGAAAAACTGCTTGCTTCAGGACTTGTCACTGCCTCAGGAATCTCAACTGGTGATTCAGACCTGTTCTGGCTGTCACTTGCATCAGACATGACTGACAACCTGTGAATAGAATAGGTATAGGCAGAATAGAAGAGTTATCACAAACTGCAGAGAGATTTTGCAAAAAGAATGAGTTCAAACTTTAGCCTTAGGTTTTCACAGAATACATTTCGGTCTGACCGAGTCTAAAAATTCGGTGAATCCGAAGTGTCTAAACCTAACCGTACACACCACTTTCGGTTGAACCGAAATGGGTTTCGGTCTAGCCGAGAGCACTAGGGTTTCACTAAATCCTCATTTCGGTCTTACCGATTTGCACAACTCGGTTTAACCGAAAAGTGCGGTCAATGGCCAGAGGCCAAATCGGTCGATCCGAGAATGTAGAATCGGTCACACCGAGATGTGTTCGGCGGAAACCTAACCCTAAAATTTTCACTCGAATTTTGTTCTATGAACTAAACGGCTGGATAGGAAGATTTCAATCTTGGCAAGAAACTAGACAACACCTATCGTGCATTGAATCAGCGGTTGGAGCACGAGAGGGATGAAACTCACCCAATCTGGTGGAGCTTCACTACGGCGGCAACGGCGCGATGAGATTGTCCGTTGACGACGAAGGAGACCCGCGGCGAGGGCGCACAGGTGATGGCGGAGACGATCCGGAGACCACGGCGACGGCAGCGAAGGGTTTGAGGGCGGAGCGTTTTGAAGAAGTAATCGACGCGCGCTGTCCTCGGGTATATATACCCTTCGGCTGTCGGTGGGACTGAGTTGGAAAACTCGGTGGGACCGAGATGGTTAACTACGTGCAGTTACTCACTTCGGTCACGCCGAAATTTGCAACTCGGTTTCACCGAGGTGAAAACCTAGATCAATCCAAGTGATTTCGGTCTGTCCGATTTGAGTATATCGGTTTGACCGAAAGTACTTAGAAGGTTTTGGAAGTTAGGCTTTTGACGGATCGGTGGCTCCGAGTGCTCCTCACTCGGTCTGTCCGAAAAAAAAGTCTTGTTCAAAGTTTGTGATATAAGCATGAATAGAGTTTGAGACAAGAAAGCACAGATAGCTAGGGGAGGAACTTAGGCATTCTTGTCCATCCATTTGGTCAAAAATAAAAATCCAAAAGACCAAAGCAACAAATGGATGTCCTCGAATGGATAAAATCATGCATCCAACATGCTCACACAATAAGATAGCAAATGAAATATGTGTCAAACATGCACAAACAAAACACTAGCAGCTAGCACACAATTTGGCGATGACTGGGTCATCTATATATGAGTATATTGACTTAGGAGTCAAATGAGAACATTTGATCATAGGTCATACTCATCGTTTAAGCATAAGTGGGGTTACCACTTTTCATAAAGCATTAATGTGTTCACATCATTAGAAGATGCTTTAGCTCATTTCTTTAGAGCAAAGCTCCCCCTTGATGTGAGAACCCCTTTTAATGGGTCAAACAAACCTTGGGTTGTCGTTGAAGACTTCATGTAGATGTTGAAGATGTGGATGCTCAATGTTGATGAATATCACCAAGAGTTGGGAGCAATCCTTTGGATTCGGGCACTTTCAATACCTACATGGGTTAGTCCCACAAGGAACAAACAAGGATATCCATGGACATAGATTGAAGTACACAATAGATGATGTCCATGAAAGCAATGATTACCTTGTCCCTTGACTTACCAACATGAGGGTTTGTGACTCCATGAACTAGTGCAAGATGTGGAAGTTGATTGCACAAGTCCTTGCCAAAATGAATGTGAGTGAAGTATATTGGCGGAGTCACCCTCAAGAACTCTCTAGTTCTTCTTCTTCGGGATCCACATCATCTTGATGGGAATCCTTGGTGTAGTAGTTGAGCTTGTCGAAGTAGAACTTGAAGTTGCCTTGGGAACCCACTTGACCATGGCCTTGGGTGCTTCAATGAATGCATCAATCTCCTCTTGAAGCTTGTCCTTGCCTTTTAGCTTGTGGTCTTGTGGTGGAAGGTCATCTTGAGTTTGTTCCACATTGGAAGAAGTAGGATCATACTTCCCTTCTTGAGAAACAAACTTTGGAGTGGGATATTGACCTTCTTCCCATTCAACACCCTCGGCGTTGAACCTTCGCTCAAAACCAATTCCTTGATTCTTCCGGTGTCTTCCTTGCTTGCGAACAATTTCCTCAAAGCTCTTGCTTCCGGCAAGACTCTTGTAGACACCTTTCTCTATAATCCCTTTCAATAGACTATTTTCTTGCTCAAGTGAAACTTGGCTTGAAACATTGTTAGTGGAATCAAGAGAATTACTAGAAGTAACAACATTTGATTTAGCATGATTATTGTTACTACTAGATGAAGAATTTTTATTATGCTTGTCATGCTTAGTTTTGATAGGTGGCAAGAAATTAGACAAGAGAAGTCGTTTGTCAAGATATGAAGAACTCTTCTTTCAAAGATCGTCATTGATAGCTTTTAGAAACTCATGTTCTTGCTCTAGATTGAGCTTCTCGAAGCGTAGCTTCTCATGAGATCTTAGGAGCTCTCTATGATCTTCTTGAGTTGTTTCATGAGCTAACTTAAGAGTGTTTAGTTCTTTAGTTAGACACTCAATCTCCTTCATAGCATTGTCATTCGACTCTTCTCGACTATAAAGACTACTAGCATGTTCATCATTACTAAGCTCACTAGATTTATCATGTAAAAGCTCATCTTCACCAAGCAAGTCATCCTCATCACTATCAAAGTCAATAAACTCAGGATGTGATACCTTGGGGCCTTTTGCCATGAAGCATCTTCCAATTCCCTCATTTGGTGAATCAAATATGTCATAGGAGTTGGAGTTGGAGGACACGAGAGCAAGACCGACAACACCTTCATCTTGACTGTATTCGGAGTTGGAGTGATAGCTTCTTTGGAGTGATTGTCGAGTCGGAGCGGAAACCCATTCACCAACATGAGCTTGATGTTTTCTTCTTGTGTAGCTCCTTGATGACTTGTCTTTCCTTTCCGAATCCTTGCTTCTCCGAGAGGATCTCGTTCATAACGATCATCTCTACTCCTTCTCTCTTTCGAGGCGACTCTTCTCTTGAGCTTCTTCTTCTTGGAGATTCTTCTCTTCTCTTGTGGGGAGTCTAACACTCATTTGAGTAGTGTCGGGTCTTCCACAATTGTAGCAGATTCGATCACGACTAGAAGATCTCTTTTCATCATATGATCTAGACTTTGAGCTTCTCTCCTTGCTTCTACTCTTGTAGAATTTGTTGAAGTTCTTCACCATTAGGCTTATCTCTTCATTGGAAACTAGCTTGTCACTTGAGGTTGTGGGAGCTTCAACTGCAGCTTTGTAAGCACCACTTGACTTGTTGTGAAGCTCTTCCTTATCTTTAAGTGTCATCTCATGAGCAACAATCCTTCCAATGACTTCGGTAGGCTTGAGATCTTTGTAGTTTGGCATCATTTGGATCAAAGTGCACATGGTGTCATACTTTCCATCCAAAGCTCTGAGAATCTTCTTGATGATGAATCGGTCAGTCATTTCTTCACTTCCTAAGCCTGCCATCTCATTGGTGATGAGAGCAAGCCTAGAGTACATTTCAGCGACTCCTTCACCTTCCTTCATCTTGAACTTGTCAAGCTGACCTTGAAGAACATCTAGCTTTGATTCCTTCACGGACTCGGTACCTTCGTGCATTTCGACCAAAGTATCCCAAATCTCTTTTGCATTCTCAAGACGGCTGATCTTGTTGAACTCCTCGGGACACAAAGCATTGAAGAGAATGTCACAAGCTTGAGCATTGTTCGTAACATCCGCAACTCATCATGATAGCTTCGCGATCCGGAACTTTTCCTTCCTCGAAGAACTCACCTTGCAAGCCAACACAAATAATGCCCCATGCGGCGGGGTTATGTCCAAGAATATGCATTTTCATTTTGTGCTTCCAACTAGCAAAGTTTGAACCATCAAAGTAAGGACCTCTCGGAAATTACCCTCACTAGGCGCCATACTCTCCTAGGTTGTGAAACCAAGCTTATGGAGTCAATGCAATGGAAACCAATCCAATGGAGACCAAAGCTCTGATACCACTTGTAGGATCGGAAGTATGTCTAGAGGGGGGGTGATTAGACTACTTGACGACTTAAAAGTTTATCCTTTTGATTATGGCAAGTTTTTAGCAAGTTCACAATGATAACCAAGTCAAGTATCACCCTACACATGCAATTCTAGAGTTGTGGCAGCGGAAAGTAAATTGCACGATAGTAAATGAGAGGTGGAGAAGAGCAAACGCAATTTGGAACACGGAGATTTTTCTCGTGGTTCCGATAGGTGGTGCTATCGTCAATCCACGTTGATGGAGACTTCAACCCACGGAGGGTAACGGCTGCGAGAGTCCACGGAGGCTCCACCCACGAAGGGTCCACGAAGAAGCAACCTTGTCTATGCCATCATGGCTTACGCCCACGGAGGACTAGCCTTACTCGGGGTAGATCTTCACGAAGTAGGCGATCTCCTTGCCCTTACAAACTCCTTGGTTCAACTCCACATCATGACGGAGGCTCCCAAGCGACACCTAACCAATCTAGGAGGCACCACCCTCCAAAAGGTAATAGATGGGGTTGGTGATGATGAACTCCTTGCTCTTGTGCTTCAAATGATAATCTCCCCAACACTCAACTCTCCTCACTGATTTGGCTGTGGTGGAAGAAAGGATTGAGTGGAAAGCAACTTGGGAAGGCTAGAAATCAAGTTTCATATGGTGGGAGTGGAGCAACTTGATCTCAACACAAGGGTAGGTAGTTTTCTTCTCGTAAATGTAAGGTAGGAGTGGTAGTTCTTTCTGATGGCTCTCTCCACGAATGAAGAGGAGGTGGAGGGGTATTTATAGCCTCCACACAAAATCCAACCGTTACACACATTTGACCAATCTCGGTCAGACCGAAGTTGACAACTCGGTGGGACCGAAAGTTCAAATCTTGTGAACATTGGGATTTTCGGTGGGACCGAAAATACAATCTCGGTTAGTCCAATTCTTCCAAAGTCTAGGGTTTGCCAATCTCGGTGGGACCGACTTTCTCATCTCGGTGACACCGATTTGAGTACAGAAGGTTACAGAAGCTTGGCAACACCAATTTCGGTATGACCGAGTTTGGAATCGGAAAATCCGAAATTCTTAGGGTTTGGGTATATGGCTGAGGTGGTTCATCTCGGTGTGACTGGGTTTGGAATCGGTGGGACCGAGATTACTTGAGAGTTTATGTTGGAATGAAAGATTGCTGATAGTTTGAGAGATAAATCACTAAGCACTTAGAGCAACCAGATCATCATCATAACCTCATCCCCTTTTAATAGTATTGGCTTTCCTATGGACTCAATGTGATCTTGGATCACTAAACCAAAAATGGAGTCTTGAGCTTTTTGCCAATGTTTTCCTTAGCATTTTGAGGGGTCCACATCATCAGTCATTGCCATACCCATATCACTGAACTTTCTGAAATATTCTCAAGAAATGATTAGTTCAATGATATATATGTTGTTATTAATTACCAAAACCACCCGGGGATTAGTTGCACTTTCAAAATGGGATAAAGTTGGTATGGACTTCATCACCGGCTTTCCCAGGACCAAGAGAGGGAATAACGCTATCTTCGTAGTCATTGATCGTCTCTCCAAAGTGGCTCACTTCTTACCTATTCGAGAGAGTATCACTGCTAGTCAGCTCGCTGACTTATATATTTCTCGAATAGTATCACTTCATGGTGTTCCACTAGAGATCAATTCAGACCGTGGCAGTCTTTTCACTTCTCATTTCTGGGAAAGTTTCCAAACTGCCATGGGAACCCATCTTTCCTTCAGTACCGCTTTCCACCCTCAGTCAAGTGGTCAGGTGGAAAGGGTCAACCAAATTCTCGAAGACATGCTTAGAGCTTGCGTTATCTCATTCGGTATGGATTGGGAGAAATGTCTTCCTTTTGCCGAGTTTGCTTATAACAATAGCTATCAATCCGGTCTCGTAAAGCTCCTTTTGAGATTCTCTATGGGCGAAGATGTTGAACACCTTTGAACTGGTGAAACCGGTGAAAGACAATTCTTTGGACGGACATGATCCAGAGGCGGAAGAGCAAGTTCGCATCATTCGTGAGAATTTGAAAACAGCCCGATCTCGTCAAAAGAGCCAAGATGATCGTCATCATAAGGATATGACTTATGAAGTTGGCGACAAAGCTTACCTTGAGTTACTCCTTTGAAGGGTACCCATCGTTTCGTATCAAGGGCAAGTTGGCTCCTTGTTACATTGGTCCTTTCGCATTCTCGCTAAGCGAGGAGAGGTTGCCTACCAGTTGGAACTACCCCACATCTTTCTCGAGTTCATGATGTCTTCCACGTCTCTCAACTCGGCGTTGCTTCTCGGATCCTATCCGGAGTGGACCATTTAAACGCTTGATCTCCAAGATAACCTCACATACCGAGAGTACCCGGTTCGCATTCTCGATCAAGCAGAGCGTGTCACTCGACGTCATAACATCAAGTTTCTCAAGGTTCAGTGGTCTCATCATTCCGAGAGAGAAGCTACTTGGGAGCGAGAAGATCGTCTTCGACTGGAGTACCCCGCTTTCTTTCCGTCGACCCCTGAATCTCGGGACGAGATTCTTTCAAGTGGGGGCGAGTTGTCACATCCCTAGTTCTGGTATGCTCAAGGCTAGCTAGTCATTTGTGCATCATGTCTAAATTTCATTTAAATTTGAAATGAGGATTTGAGAAACCCTCAGAATCATCTCTAAAATGGCCCAAATAAAAATTTCTCCAAAAGGGTCCAAGAAAATGCTCATGTTGCCCTCTGAAAATATTAGACAGAGATAAAAATCAAACCAATATTTTTAAGAGCTCATAAGTATTTATTTTGGGCATTTGGAGTTAATCCAGTAATTATTTTGCCTTGGATATATATATGTTATATATATAATATATGTCCAAAAATTATGTCATTTATTAAGGAGCTCTAGAATAATATAACTAGCTCCTGCAAAAATTGGCATAAGTAAATAAAATGATTTAGTATTTTAAACTAAATCAAAACAAATTCGTAAAATGTAAATGAAATAAAAGGGTACTTACTGGCCTCCTCCTGTGCGGCCCGGCCAATGAAGCCAAAGGCCGCCCAGCCCACTGGCCCTCCTCTGTCGTCTTCGTCCTCGGCAGGAGTGGGCACGTGCCGACGCAGCAGGCCTCGCCCGCCACGCCACCTCCTCCTCGCCTGCTGGCGTCCCCTCGTCGCCTCGATGCCCCGGACGACGCCACGCGACGCCCGCACCTCTCTCTCACTCTCCCTCGCTCTTCCCCTCCTCTGGTTTCCTCTCCCTCTCCTCACCGAGCGCACCGGAGAGCGCCGCTGCTCGCCGCTGTGGCCACCGGCCACCCCTCGCCCCTCCGTCGTGCCCAGAAGTTCCGCTGCGTCTCCCTCATCCTCTCCGACGAGCCAAAGAAGCTGGAGCGCCCTGCAACGCCGTCCCCGTCGTCTTCTTCATCGCCGGCCGCCGCGGATCTCCACCGCCCGCACGTCGCCGTCCGGCCATCCCCGAGCCTGCCGAAGCCTCCATCGAGACCGCTGTGAGCTCCTGCCCCGTTCCCATCTCTCCTTTCTCGCCCCCGCACACCGCAACTGCATCCCCGCTCGCGTCCGAACACCGGCCGCCGCGCGAAGCTTCTGCTCCGCGAAGCCGGCCATCCTGCGCCCTCCGTCGCCTCCATTGGATGCGGACGAGCCCGGCTACGCCCGTGCTCTCCGCCGCCCGTGCATCGGCGCTGCGCCCGCCCTCGGCGAACTCCGCCGCCGCCCGAAGCCGCTCCGGTGAGCTCCGGCGCCCCACGGTCTCCGCGTGTTCCCTTTGGATGCGCGAGAGCTCGGCTTCGCAGGTGATCTCCGCCGCCGAATGGTCGCCGAACGGCGATCCCGAGCCCTCCGCGCGTCGGCCTCGCCCGGCGGCTAAACGCCGGTGGGGTTGACCGGGTCTAACCCCCCCTGTTGACCAGTTTTGACCCGCGTGGGTCAATGACAGGTGGGGCCCGGCTCTGCTAATCCTTAGCTTAGGATTAGTTTAAAACTAATTGAATCCGTTAACTAAACCCCCAGACACTGACAGTGGGCCCCAGCGCCACTAACCTTTTAATTAGGATTAAACTAACCCTGTTTAAACCCCCCTGTCACTGACGTGTGGACCCCACACGTCAGGTTTGACCTGGTCAAGACCGTTGACCTCTTGGCATAAGCATGACGTCTTGCTGATGCAATTATTTATTTTCGGAATTATTTTAAACAGAAATCCCAGAAAATATTCAAAACTTCAAAAATTCATATCAATTCAACCGTAGCTCAGATTGAAATAATTTATATATGAAAAATTATCAGAAAAATGCAACCTATCCATCTGTACTAGTTTCATGCATGACAAACCAACTTATACATGCTGAATATGAGGAAACACATTATGGCATATTAAGAGACTTAAATTAGAATTGCATTTGAGCTTAGGGTTCAAATGGACTTCAAACCAAATGAATACTAGTTGCATTAGCTCAAACAGCATCACATCTTCATGCCATGTTCATGCATCATATTGTTGCATATGTTTGTGTATTGATTGCCGACACTGTTCCTTCTTGATAGGTCTTGCTCCGGAGACCGTTCCAGAGTACCTGTCTATGAAGCAGTGCCTCCCTTGTTGATCTACCAGGCAAGCAAACCCCCTTGTTCATTCCGATAAAATCCTACTCTCTCGCTCCTGCTCTCAATTATTGCATTAGGACAACAACGATTCATCTGCTATTTTGTGCTGCGGTAGTTGAACCCATTCCTCTACATGACCTGTCATTGCCACAGTAAATAGTTGAAACCCACTAGCATGTGTAGGAGTTGATTGAGCCCATGTTGTGTTCCTACCATGCTATGCCTGCTATTGCTTAGAGTTGTGTCAGGTCTGGTTCATTGGGAATGAATTGGAGTGCAGTTCTATGTTACGATCGAGAGTGAGCGTGTGAACACGATTTGGTAAAGGTAGCGGTGAGAGGCCATGTAGGAGTACATGGTGGGTTGTCTCTTTGGAACCGTCCTTAAGCATCGAGTTCTATGTATGTTATCCAATGACTCGATACTACCACACATTGGGCTCAGGCGCCCAAGCCCTCTCGACTTATTAACCGACTTGATCTCTGTCCAGGAGTCGCAACTAGTTTCTGGTGTTTGTAGGTAGTGCTATTTTTCTACCAAGTGGCACCCGGCAGGGTGGGCTTGGGACAGACTAGGCACGAGGGCACGGTGTACCAAGTGGCACCCGGATGGTGGGCTTGGGAACCCTGCTCACATCGTTTGGGGCCGTGGCGACACCCTGCCGGATCTCCTTGCGGATAGAACCGAATAGGCGATAAACCTGGGCTAGAGTCTTGTGTGGTTAGTCGGTCGTGGCCGACTCCCTCGCCAGGCTTCCGCTTGAAGGTTGCCGAGATACACGACGTGTACATGGTGGTAAGTGGCGAGAGCATGTGTGAAGAAGTACACCCCTGCAGGGTTAACATGATCTATTCGAATAGCCGAGTCCGCGGATATGGACTTCTTGGATGCTTACATGGTACATAGACAACTTGAAGTGGATACTCTAAAATGCTCAAGAAAAGTGTGAGTACTATGGATGGCCTTCTCGTAGGGAGACGGGGATGAATCCATAGTAGTGTATTGTGTGGTGATTAGTGGACTCGTGTGCGCCATATCACCTCAAAGAAGTTCTGGTAGTCGTAGAACAGGTTAGCCACAGAGTCAAAGCTGGCTTGCTGCAACTAAACCCCACATTACCCTCTTGATACAAATGCATGTATGATAGGATCTGATGTAAGTCTTGCTGAGTACCTTTGTACTCATGGTGCTATATTTATGTTTTTGCAGCGGAGACTTCGGTTTTAATAGTGTTCTCGTGGACTTCGACGAGTAGCTTGTACCTCAGCTACGATCTTGATCGGATGTTGTAGATAGTCAGGCTCTTCAGCCTTTTTCATTTGTAGATGTCTGTACTCAGACGTGTAATGCTTCCGCTTGTTGCTTGTATGCTCTGTATGATGGGTCTTGTGACCCCTGTTTGCAATAAATGCTATGATGGCTCTTCTGAGCCTTTATCTATATGAGTTGTTGAGTTATGCTGTGATGCCATGTTGTACAACACATACTTGCATGTTATGCGTACGTGTAATGTGTATTGCTATGTGTGGGATCTGACTATCTAGTTGTTTATTCTTAGTAGCCTTTCTTACCGGGAAATGTCTCCTAGTGCTTCCATCGAGCCATGGTAGCTTGCTCCGCTCCGGATCACGAGGGTTGGCGGCATGTGTCCTTCTTCGTTCTCGTGTTCGTCCCTTCGGGAAATGTCGCGATGAATACCGGAGTCTGTTAGCCGCTACAGCCCGGTTCACCGAGTCTGTTAGCCCAGTGCTACAGCTGGATTCACTCATGATGACCGACACGTTCGTTGTTGGGTCATGTATGCTGTCCTCGTAAGTTAGTGCCACTTTGGGTTTACGACTAGCCATGTCAGCCCGGGCTCCTTATCATATGGATGCTAGCGACACTATCATATACGTGTGCCAAAAGGCGCAAACGGTCCCGGGCAAAGGTAAGGCGACACCCGTGGGGATACCGTGCGTGAGGCCGCAAAGTGATATGAGGTGTTACATGCTAGATCGATGTGGCATTGAGTCGGGGTCCTGACACGACTCATGGCGATAGTGTCTAGTACTGCTGCAACTCAAACAACGCGCCTTATAATGCCACGATATCCTTGTCAGTTGTCCACTCATCAGACAACACTAAATAATCCCAGGCGCATCCATATCCCCTTGTATTAATCCATTTGAAACATCACCTCGTCAAGCAATTTTCTTCAGAACACAGCCACTGAAATCATGATGAGACCACCTCATGCTTATTTCCCATGGATACTTTGGCGGGGACGAGGTCGGCAACTTGTGGTGACCACAATATTTCAGAGATGGTTTTCTAGTAGCGGCTCATCGCGGGGAGGCCTAGAGGCGCGAGGTGGCTCTCCAGCGGCGGCTCGCAGTGGCGCCTCACACAGAGACAGCAGCAGGCGGGCTCTCCGGCAACTCCAGCATGAAGCAAAACGACAGCGGCCTTGGTGTGAAGGAACCGAGCAGCAGACCTCGAAGGCGGCTCAACACGATCTACGGTCATGCGCGGCAGAGCTGGACGGCAGAATTGGCCACGGAGGTAGTGACGGCGGCCGGCGGCTCTGCAGAGATGGAACAAAGCAGTGGCATCAGTTTGAAGATCCTCCGGCGGTGTGGCGACCTACAGACAAGGACAACCGTGCGACGGCGGCTTGAGGCCGAGGCCAGCGGAGCACTCGGAAACTACCAGAGGCGGAGATGGAGCAGAGGCAAGTTGTGGTGCAGAGGCGAGTTTTGGAAATGACTCGGAGTCAGCCTACCCCCATGACCAAATTCTTCTCTGATTTGTTGTTGGTTTGACTTTTCTTCTTGTGCTCATGGATTAATGGATGGATTACTTGATGACTGTGACTTGGATGGCCGCGTGGGCAGCTCTCAATGGAGATGATTTGTAGCGGCGGCTCAAGGCACGACACGGCGCGCGACGTTAACAACTCCAGAAGGCGAGACGGGGCCTCAAGGGCGGCTCGGAAGGAGGCCAGCGGAGGCGACCTGGCGCCACGCCACGGCAGGCCGGCTCACAGGTGAAGGCGGAGCTTCGGCCTCGGCAGAAGCGGAGCGAGGTGAGGCCACTCGGAGGTGACGACGGCGACCAGTGGCTTGAGGCGAAGCCAGCGACTCAGCAGCTCGAGAGGTCACGACGCACAGAAACGGGTGACGAGGCGGTGGCGGCAGCCACAGAAGCAATGACGACAGCCGGCGGTGGAGTCGTGGAGACGGCGGCTCGACGGTCGCCGGCTTGCAAGTAAGACCGCAGCCGTAGAGGCAGGTGAGACCGTGGTCGTACTTGTTTCCGGGTCGTAACCGCGGTACACGCACGCACGATTGGCAACGTGCGCACTTCAACGTCTGGCCACGCTAAAGTTTGGAATCTGTCTGAGCAACAACAATCAAAACAGAACGCTGCCTCGGGACTTAATCTGATATGCTTCGGTGTTCAGAGTAGTATTCGGACTACTGCAGCAGAAAATCTTGCCAATCTTAGACTGGCGACTTGCGGTGGTCCTCCAAAACGATCTGCTTAGCGGATCCCCACGGCCGCATGCAGCCCTAGCTTTTGGTTTTGACTCTGTAAAACTAATCACGACTCTGATCATGAAACAATGAACATGTTGGTTCTGCCCAAAAATTGTCCCATGCCGGGTCATCCTGCACGATTCTTCCTCGCCGATTCTTCTTCACTTCACTATTGCTAGCTCATTGATCCCTAGGAGAGATCCCTCCAAGATCTCAACACCACTGTGTGCGAGCCCCATGGTGGGCGCCAACTGTCGTGGATTTGTCACGGCACATGTCCTTAGTGTTAGGACTTGGTCGCGAGGCCAACGCATCTATGTGGTAGCTTGAGAGGGGTTGAGTGGGACGAGAGACGCAGGGCGGATCAACACGCATGACAAGGGTTTAGACAGCTTCGGGCCCCGGGAAACATCATCCGGTAATAGCCCTACATGCTGTTGGAGGCTAGGTCTCATTATGCTCATGAGGGAGTCGCTGCATAAGCCGGCTCCCCCTTTTTGTCTAGCCCTAGATATTGTTTCTTGTTGCTTCCTCCTTTCTTTGGGGAGCCCTGCCCCTCCTTATATAAGTTAGAGGGGCGGGTTACATGTGGAGTCCTAGTAGGACTAGGACTAGTCTATCTTCTCTTACAAGCTAAATACAAGTTCGGGTCTTGCTTCCTCATAAAGGAAATATTTGTCATCCCTTTCCTCTTAAGCCGGCCCATCATAACGTGAGCCGACATTCTGGGCTTTGGGCCTTGTTGTCCATCTGACCCGCCCGCCGGATTACTAATGAGTCGCCAATATCGGGCGGGTTATCCGTGAATCCCCAAGCTCCAGGCGGGTCACCAATGAGTCGCCATGCTCCAGCCGGGTCATACATCCGGCGGGTTACACCGCGGGGTATATCCCCGACAACAATGGAAAGGGTCAGCAGCATAACCCGATGAATCAAGGAGGCAATAAGCGTAAGGCGGATGGTAACCTGGAGTTTGTAGCCAACGTCAATGCACAAGGTAACAATCAGAGACGTAAGGGCAAGCCGCCCCCTCGATCTGGCGGGTCAGGCCCATCTCTTGAGCAGCTACTCAACGAGCCTTGCCCGAGACACGGCATCCGGGAATGACCCGCCACCCACTTATGGAAAGATTGCGTGATCATGAAGGCTTTTAAGAATTCCAACACGCTTGGTGACAATTCTGGGTCCGGCAGCGGTTCAGGAGCTGGCAGTTTTCATGGCCCGGGCGGCGGCTCAAACTCCGGCTTTCAGGGACATCAAGGCGGTTATAATCAACAGCAGTCTAGTCAAGGAGAGCAACAGCAACAGCAGTCGGGTTATCAAAGCCATCCGAAGCAGTAGAATAGTGGGCAGTATCATGTGTTTACCACTAGCTTGTGCAAACGTGATCAGAAGGTTCATAAGAGGGCCGTGAATTCTGTTGAGCCGGTAGTTCCTTGTTATTTGAGGTGGTCAGAACAACCCATTGTATGGAGCAGAGAAGATCACCCTCCACGGGTTGATAATCCGGGTCAGTTAGCCTTGGTGGTAGCGCCTCAGGTTGGTGGATACAAATTCACTAAGGTACTCATGGACGGAGGTAGCAGCATCAATATCCTCTATTATGAGGCCTTTCGACGCATGTAGTTAACTGATAAGAATTTGAGGACATCCAACACTATTTTTCATGGGGTGGTTGCTGGTAAGTCGGCTTACCCAGTTGGCAAAATTGAACTAGAAGTGGCCTTTGGAGATGAGTATGACTCCAGGGCTGAGAAATTGACATTTGAGGTGGTTAAAATCAGGAATCCGTATCATGCTCTGTTTGGGCGGCCGGCGTATGCTAAATTCATGGCACGACCATGTTATGTTTATTTGCAGCTCAAGATGCTGGGTTACAAGGGCACTATCACTGTGGATGGGAGTCGAAAGGAAGCCTTGGAGTGTGAAGAAGGCTACGCGGCTTATGCTGAGTCTGCTTGTGCAGCGGAAGAGCTAAAATTTTATCAAGATAATGTTGACCCGGCGGATATGACCACCCTGAAGAAGCCAACTACAGAGCAAGACCCATTGTTGAAGTTTAAATCGGCCGCTGAGATGAAGCTTGTTGACTTTACTCCAGGCGACTCTTAAAAGCAATTCAGCATCAGTACCAATTTGGATCCTAAATAGGAAAGCGCGCTCATCGAGTTCATCCGTGAGAACCGGGACATCTTTGCATGGAAACCTTCTGACATGATGGGTGTACCGAGGGAACTCGCTGAGCACACTCTCAATATTGATCCAAAGTATAAGTCGGTCAGGCACTTTCTTCGACGGTTCAACGAAGAGAGATGGAAAGTCATTGGAGAGGAAGTCGCCCGGCTCTTAGCGGCCGGGTTTATCGTCGAATTGTTTCACCCGGAATGGTTGGCTAACCCGGTGCTTGTGCTTAAGAAGAACGTCACCTGGCGGATGTGTGTGGATTACACGGACTTAAATAAGGCTTGTCCGGCTGATCCCTTTGCTCTCCCCGTATTGATCAAATCATTGATGCTACGACGGGTTGCGAGCGTTTAAGATTTTTGGATGCTTACTCTGGTTATCATCAGATCAAAATGGCAGTGAAGGACCAGGAGAAGACGGCTTCCATCACTCCGTTTGGAGCCTTCTGTTATGTATCTATGCCATTTGGGCTCAAGAGTGCTCAGGCGACTTATCAACGATGTGTGCAGAACTGTCTCCACGATCAAATTGGGCGCAATGTTCATGCTTATGTGGATGACATCATGGTGAAGTCCAGAGAGAAGGAAACCTTGATATCTGACTTGAAAGAGACCTTTGATATTCTCTGAGTTTATAAGATGATGCTTAACCCGGCCAAGTGTGTGTTTGGTGTACCTGCAGGCAAGCTCTTGGGTTTTCTGGTCTCAAACAGAGGCATTGAAGCTAATCCGGAGAAGATCAAGGAAATCACCTCTCTGGCTAAACCGGCGTGCATCAATGATGTTCGGCGACAGGCGGGTCATGTGGCCGCTTTAAGCCGGTTCATAAGCCGGTTAGGTGAGAAGGCCCTACCGCTGTCTCAGATGATGAAGAAAACAGACACTTTTGTCTTGAGTGATGCTGCTAATGCTGCCTTTGAAGATTTAAAGAGACAGTTGTCTGAGCCACCGGTCCTTGCGGCTCCCATCGATAAAGAGCCGTTGCTGTTATATGTGGCTGCTAATTCACGAGCTATCAGTGTTGCCATCATGGTGGAGCGTAAGGAAGCAGGCAAAGAGCATCCGGTTCAACGGCCGGTTTACTACATCAGTGAGGTGCTCATTGAGTCTAAACAAAGGTATCCACATTGGCAGAAACTTGTTTATGGAGTGTTTATGGCAAACCAGAAGTTGAAGCAGTACTTTCAAAGTCATCCTATAACTGTGGTAAGTTCTGCCCCCTTGGGAGACATCATCAAGAATAGGGAGGCCACAGGACGAGTCACCAAGTGGGCTATTGAGCTTGGGCCTCATGGTTTGAAATATATGCCGCGTACTGCTATTAAGTCTCAGGCCTTGGTGGACTTTATCAATGATTGGACAGAGTTGAAGGCACCTGAGGAGAAGTCAGATAATACTTATTGGACTATTCACTTTGATGGGTCCAGGCAGTTAGAAGGCTCGGGGGCTGGAGTTGTTTTAACTTCCCCTCGAGGTGACAAATTTTGTTATGTGCTCCGGCTTATGTTTCCTTGTACTAACAATGCAGCTGAGTACGAGGCCTTACTCCATGGTCTCCAGATGGCTAAAGAGATGAACTTGAGCCGGGTAAGGTGCTTGGGCGATTCAGATCTCGTGGCCCAACAGGTATCATGCAAGTGGGACTCCAAGGATCCCCTTATGGCGGCTTATCATCGTGAAGTAGATGATGTGGCTGGGCACTTCAAAGGTTATCAAGTGGAGCACGTTGATCAAAGGAAGAATGAGGCGGCTGATGCTTTAAGCCAGCTGGGATCTCAACGTAAGCCGGTGCCTCCTAACACCTTCCTCGATGTTTTGCATAATCCTTCTGTCAAGGTGCCTACATAGGAAGAACTAGCAGTGCCAGACCCGGAGGCACAGCTAGTGGCAGCTGTTCACGTCATCCCGGATTGGACAGAGCCATATTTGGCCTATATGACCCGGGGAGAGTTTCCTGTGGATGAGACCTTGGAAAGACAAATCGTAAGGCGGTCCAAATTTATGACAATTGTTCATGGCGAGTTACATCACCGAAGCATCACTGGAGCGTTTTAACGCTGTGTGTCGCCTGAGGAGGGCCAGGAGATACTTCGTGAGATCCATGAAGGGGATTTTGGCCATCATGCCGGGTCAAAATCTCTTGTGGCCAAGGCCTTCCGTCATGGTTTCTATTGGCTGACAGCTCATGCTGATGCGGAGGATCTAGTCAGTAAATATGACGGATGTCAAAAATTCTCACGACGAGCTCATGTGCCGGCTCAAGAGTTGAGGATGATTCCAATCACTTGGCCGTTTGCAGTCTGGGGGCTTGACATGGTTGGGCCTTTCAAGAGGTGTCAGGATAAAAAGACACACCTCCTGGTGGCAGTGGATAAGTTTACGAAGTGGGTTGAGGCAGAGCTAGTCAGTAAGTGTGATGCAGCCACGGCGGTTCAGTTCATGAAAAAGGTGATCTTTCGTTTTGGTTTTCCACACAACATTATAACTGATAATGGCACTAATCTCTCCAAGGGTGCCATGGAAGAGTTCTGTCAACGAGAACATATCCGGCTTGATGTCTCGGTTGTTTCTCATCCTCAATCCAATGGTCAAGCAGAAAGAGCTAATCAAGAGATCCTGAAGGGTATCAAGCCCCGGCTCTTTGTCCCCTTATAGCGGACTCCCGGTTGTTGGGTGGAGGAGTTACCCTCTGTACTGTGGAGCATCAACACTAAGCCTAACAAATCTACAGGCTACACACCTTTCTTCATGGTGTATGGTGCAGAGGCAGTCCTACCAAGTGACATCCGGCATGATTCACCCCGCGTGGCGGCTTACGTTGAGGCTGACAACGAAAAAGCTCGTCAGGATGCACTTGACTTGTTGGATGAGGAGCGAGACTTGGCAATAGCTCGCTCGGTGATTTATCAACAAGACTTGTGCCGCTACCACAGCCGCCGGGTTAAGAGTAGAACCTTTCAGGAAGGCGACTTGGTGCTCCGGCTCATCCAGGATCAGTCTGACATGCACAAGCTATCCCCACCTTGGGAAGGACCCTTTGTGGTCAGCAAGAATCTGCACAACGGGTCATACTACCTCATCGATGTTTGAGAGCACAAAGACTCACGTAATTCGGAGGAGGAGACCCGCCGGCCGTGGAATATTGCTCATCTCCGGCCTTACTATACTTGAGCCACCGGCTCTCAAGATGTATATATTTTGACAATGTATATATTATATAAAGCAGGACCTCTGTCCTTTTTACCCTCAAAGGTTTATATGTCTTCTTTATCAGGTGGTGGAGACAACCAACAGGGAGCGGATCACATCTCGAATCCGGCTTTCCTTTGGTCCGGCTTATGATCATATCTGAATCTAGCCATGGTCACTTGGGGCTTCTGCTCAAACATAGGTCGATTGAACCAAAGAGAACATAGCTATCGATACCCACTTGATCGGCATACTGCCAAACCCACTTGGGGGCTTCTTGATCATATTTGAATCATAGCTTAACCCGTTTGGGTCTGACGTGGATCGTATTCGAATCAGCGTCATTAAACAACTCTTGTGGTCACTTGGGGGCTTCCTGTTCAAACATAGGTCGTATTCGAACCAAAGAGAACATAGCTGTCGATACCCACTTGATCGGCATCGCCAAAGCCACTGGGGGCTATATGATCATATCCGAATCTTAGCTTAACCCCTTTGGAACGGTTTACTGATCGTATTCGAATCGAAAACCTTTGAATATTGTTTATTATCCATTATATTTCATAAGCATAACTATTTGACTATCTTGAGACCTTTTTAGCGCTATGAGATGTTTTTTTGTTCTTCCGGCTTAATATTGATCACCCCAGGTTGTTAAAGTGCCAGGTGAACATTATATGATTCCAACTTTTAGGAGTTGGATTTACCCGCATATTGAAGGCGATATAAGCAGGTAAGATGACCAAGGGGATTGCAGGTATGCTATTGTGATTATGTCTAACAAATATAATCATAAACCGGCCTGTGTATGATATTTTGGGTTCGCCCTCTGGGTTATCAATACCTTATGTGACCCCCGATGCGATAAACCGCCAAGGGAATTTTACTTGTTTCATATGCAGGATAAGGCAAGCAAATTTAATGTCAAGGAAATAAACGATCAACATAAGCTGGAAATATATAGCTGATGGCGACTTACGAAAGTATTAAGCACCATCAACATGTGCAAAGGCATGACAAAATTGAGAAGTTTTTCTACCCTATTACAAGACTCCCCGAGTCTGAATAACGAAGCATTGTTTTTGCAAAGTCATAAGCGCCTGGCGGTTTACTCCTTTGGCGGGCTTGAAGATTCCGGGTTATCCTTCTCCGCCTCTCCGTCGGTTGCTTTGTCCTGGAAGGTTGACGAGGCCCAGTCAATGCCACTCAAGGCTTCAAACTTAGCTTTGTCATCTATTAAACCGGCCGGGTCCACTTCCGGGGCAATGGTATGCTTACGAGTTGGAGGGATCAGGCTGACTTGATCATAGGGAGGTGTTGGAATTCTCCGGTTCTCACTATCATAGCCCGGCTGATACTTGGTAAGGTCAGCATCATTCCCAATGAGGGTAGCCACGGGGCGTATGTCTTTGACACAGGCGATGAAATCCTGATCATCAAATATGGTCCCATCTTCTTTTAGACTCGGGTATCCAAGAGCGAGGTCGACCGGGTCTAGTTCTGGAATCCATGCTTTTGCCCAGCTCAACGCGACTATGGCCCCGGCTCTTAAGGATGTCTGCCTTAGATCTTGGATCCGTTGAGGCAGTACATCAAGGCACTTCAACACGTCTTGCAGGAGGTGGGGAGTGTTATTTGACAAAGCTACAACGGCCAAAGCACGTTGTGACCCGATGTACAACTGCTCCACTAGAGTATAAACCGCTTTCAGCTTGATCAACATATTCTGCTTGAGGTTTGTGCTCCTGGGCCTGCGTTCACAAGTACAAAGTGAGCCGGAGATAACGATTACAATAGTCATCAAAGGAAGGATTACAATGTTTGAGGTTATATCAAGAATCTCATCAAGATGGCTGAGACCATTTGAGATATCTGGCGCTTTAAGTCAGACAGCTCGGTTGTTGCTTCTGCAAGTGATGCCTCTGCCGTCTCGGCCCGGGTCACCAGTGAAGCCTTTTCATCAGCCCAGATTTTCTTCTCTGACTCAAAATTCTTCTTCAATTTCTCTTGTTCAGAGATGCTGAATTCAAATTTGGAGTTGGCCTTTTGAGTTTCAAGTTCTTGAGCTGTCAGACGGCTCTTCAGGTCAAATCCCCGACTCAAATTGGCTTATGGTGGTCTGCAATGATGTCGGGTTATAATCAGAATCATGGTAAGATAATATTAAGTCCCAATCACTTTGCAAGCAAAGATACTTGACACTTGGGGGCTAATGCATGCTTAAGAATTTTAACTTACAATGCCGATTCATGCAAATTAAGTCCCAAGCACTTTACAAGTAAAGATACTTGACACTTGGGGGCTAATGTGTATCGCAAGTTCAAGGTATCATGTTACAACCGGGTTAAGTTTCTTCTTTCTAAACCGGACAAAACAGTGGTAAGCAGTTTTCTAAGTCTATAGCATATTTATTCATAAGCAATAGACTTGGGGGCTGATACGGTAAATATGATTCGGAAAAGGGGCATAAAGGTATACCTCAGATTTTTGTTGTATCTGCTTCACCATGTCAATTTCCAGGTCACGGCTGTTATGTACTTGATTAAGATAGCCAGAGACTATATCTCCAATGCTTAAGTGAGTATAATCAGTAATGTCTAGCTTGGCCTTTCGGCGTTCTATGAGTTCCTCCTTAGCAGTACATTTGGCCAGGACAGTGGGCCACCCTGGCTCAACAAACTGACTCTTCAGAATCTCAACTTCCGGGTCATTTGTCTTGACCAGGCTAGGAGCTTCCGGATTATCAGAGCTGTTGAGCGTATCTTCGGCGGGTGGATCGGAGGTTGGTGCTGGAATGTCAGAGGCTGGTTCAGGTGGCGGCTGATGGGTGGAACTGTCAGGAGCAGACGTGTCAAGCGCCGGTTCAATCACGATCGGGTCTTGGGACGGCTTACTCTTCTTTGCCCTCTTACTAGGCTTCACTTGCATGCTGTCAACAAAGGCAGAAGGATGAATATAAACGCATGAGTAAGGTAAAGCATAAGATACACAAGGTTACATTACCTGGGGGCGGTTTTGAAAGCCGGCATGTTAGATTGCATAGACTCGCCGGAGGAAGGAGAAGTATCCTGATAATTGGAGTCAGATCAATTGAGAGGTTGGCGAATTAAACCCGCCAAAGGTAAAACAGAACGTAACTCAGAGATAACCTCAGTCCGACGCTTCCGGGTTACGTCAGGTAAGCCGGAGGAGAGCTCTACATCCTTGCTGGTCCGCGTCTGCCTCCGGCTTTCAAGCTGATGTTGCTTCAAAAGAAATCGAGGATCTTGATAAGCTAGAGGATGTGAAAATCTTACTTTCCGTGTCACCCTTCGGATTTTTTGCTTTGGCAAATGCTCTGAGTCGGAGGAGATTATAGTTACCTCTTCGTCAACTGCTTGGTTGTTCCCGTATCCTCCTGAAAAGATAGAATGTCAATAAAATAATGACAAAGGAGTCAAGAGAATTAAGGATTACCTCTTCGTCATCCTCAGAAGTGTCATCCAATTTGAGTAAATCTGAAGCGCTTGGCTTCTTCTTCCTTAAAGTTCCCGTCTTAGTGGCTTTCCTTTCAGTTCTCTTGGCCGCTCTGGCCTGTTTGGCAGCCTCATGGTCATACTTGACCTTCCAAAAGTTGTCATCAGCCTGTGAAAAAGATAAAGAGGTTATAAGTAAAAGTAAGGTGTAATACACTAAAAGAGTATTCATTGAGGATTGATGACTCACTGCGGGGGCTGGGTTCTTCTTGCAGAAAGGAAGTAAGCCAAAGGCGTTACTAGTCACTGTGCCCTCTTTTAGCAACGTTTGGGTCGTAGCCTCCACCACATCATCTGGCAAGTCATCGGGACTATGACGCAGTGGGTCATCCTTCTCGCCTGAGTAAGTGCACATTAAGCCGGGTCGGCAGCTTAACGGAAGCACTCGCCAAGTAACCAAGACTCGGACCAGGTCGATGCCATCTAAACCGTTTCCCAAAAGAGCTTTAATTTTTCTTATGGTGGGAGCAAGTGGCAGACGTTCAACTGCAGAAAGTTTATCCGCCAGTGGGTGGTTGGACTCAAGGCGCAGAGTGCGGAAGCCGGGCAGAGGATTCTCATCAGCCGAAGAAGTGTCCTGGCAATAGAACCACATCTAATTCCAATCCTTTGGATGACTCGCAGATTCAAGCATAAGGAAAAAGGCGGTCTCTCCGCCGCTGAATCGAAATGCCACCAAGTTCAAGGTTGGGCCCGTTAGCACGCTCATTACGCGGTTTAACTAAAAAGTTCTCTGAACAAAAGCAGATTGGGCTCTTCTCCCAGGTACACCTCGCAGAAGACTTGAAAGTTGCAAATATTTGACACGGAATTGGGTCCGATGTCTTGAAGTCTAAGGTCAAAGAAATGCAAAACATCCCTGAAGAATTTTGAACCGGGTGGTGTAAATCCCCGGCTCATGTGATCCGTAAAAACTATCACCTCCCCTTCTTTGGGTTGAGGTTTCTCCTCGGACGGGTCAGGGGCACGATAAGACATGACCTCCTTCTTGGGCAGATGGCCAGACTTCACAAAATCAGACAGTTTACTTTTTGTGACTGTGGAGGGGACCCAGTTACAGGTCACAGGAGCCTTGGCCGCCTTAGGTGCCATGACATAAATGGAAGCCTATGACAAAATGAGAAGTTCCGGTACAAATTTAACCCGGAGGAAAACATTTTAAGTCTATTCAAGATGGCGGCTTAAGAAGGGGCCTAATGACATATGGGTAACTATGCAGCAATATTTAAACCGCTACAGGTGTCAAGAGCAGTTAAATTTTCTTAAGTCGCGAGAAGCAAGCAAGGTTCACAGATCAGTGTCATTTACTTAAACCGGCCACATGGACAGTTGTGGTTAAACCTATTCGACGGAGGCAGTTTTTTATTTTAGAGTGGAACAAACAGGTTTCACAAGTTACGGCTATTATTTTGGATCAAACAGCTGTTCTAAAAAGAAAAATTTCTAGACCTAGAACTGGCACAGATGAAGCTCGAGGGCTTGAACAGGGCCTCTGTGCAACGGAAAGGGATCTACTTGCGTTTGAAATGGATGCGAACTAGCTACTACATCAGTTTATACTATCTTCAAGATCAAGAAATGGCGGTGGAGATGAAATCTAGGAGGGGTTCTTAATGAACGGCGAAGAACACCGAGGAACTCGAAGGTCCTAATGCGGATCTGAGGAACAAGAAGGGGGAAACTTACAAATGCAGGGTTGCTGCAAAGGGTCGTCGCGTTTTTTCTGGTCAAACCAGGTTGATGCAGCGGCCTGAGTTGGTGAAGACGAGGAGATCTACGACGGCGGCGGCGGCGGAACTCGAGCAGCAGAGAAGCAGCGAGAGGAAGAAGACGAATGAGGGAGAGAATGAAGAAGACCTAGGTCGTGCCTATTTATAAGGGAGGGCTGACTGAGACGGCACGAGAAACGAGGAGATAAACATTATTATCCAGCGGCCCCGATGCCTCGGTTTTCGGAACAGTCAGTAAAAGCAAAGATCCGTTGGAGGATACGGTGGAATAAAGAATGAATTTAAGTAAAGATCACGTCGCGACGGGTTAACGTGGATCCAAAAGATGATGTCACGGCGCGGGTTAAAGATAACCTTTTGTACAGGCAGAAGGCTGAAGATTTATTTCTTAAGGTATTTTAAGATTGATATGAACCGGTTCAAGTCAATCTGGGGCCTAATGTTGGGGATATAACTATTTTTGTAAGCCGCCCAGGAGGGAGCCGGATTATGCAAAGAAGACTCACCCGAAAGAAGCCCAAGACCAAGCAAGAAGATGGCGGTTCAATGAAGGGTCTAAGGCCTACAGGCGGCTTAAGGCCCATAGTATGTAAACCGCCATGATGGCATGACTTGTAACATAAGGTAGAGTTAATTAGTCACCGAGCCGGACACTGTCTATGAGTCGGCCGACTCAGAAGCCGAGGGCGCCCACTGTGTATATAGGGGACGACCCGCTGGCGGCTTAGGGTAAGAAACAACTCATTGAGAGCCGGGTATAGCGTATCTCGCTCCCTGGTCATCGAAACATCAATACCAACCCAACTAGACGTAGGCTTTACCTTCACCGTAAGGGGCCGAACTAATATAAACCTCTCGTGTCCTTTGTCCCGATTAACCCCTTCAAGCTTCCTAGTTGCGATGGCTCCACAACTAAGTCCTTTCACGAGGACATCTGACGTGACAATTCCATGATAGGTTCCCCTATGAAGAAAATCTGGGTTCCCAAAAGTTGCCTTGAAAGTCTTCAGGTGAATGTCCTCATGACACCACCTGTGAAGAATAGGAATCCCAGATCAACTTCTTCATATGAACCAAATTCTTTATATGGATCCAAGTCCTCATATGGACCAAATTCCTCACGTGGATCAAATTCCTCAAAAGGATCAAAGTCCTCATATGATCATCATCGTGCTAATCCTTCTGTTTAGCAGGGTAGAGCTAAGGGCTATGAATATGAGCATTACTCTTCAAATCATTATGTTCATAAGTCCTCAAAGAATTTCTCTGCTTATTCATATGGTTACCCCAACCCCTCTTATGTGAAACTAAGTGGACTGGCGTCTATGCCACCTTTCTCATATGGTGCTCGCAGAGTGATGAATTCTTTGCCACCCCTTCAAATGTGGGTGGTGAAGAAAAAGAACTAATCTTTTATGCAGGGTCAGGTCTCCAGACGTGCTCGAAACATCTGAAGAAATTGCTGGAGACCTGAACGATGCCTGATAGGATGCAGGCTAATCATGATGAAATGAACCTTCATTTCACACGTCCTCCTACCAATTTATCTGTTCTATTGCTTGATGAAATTGATCTGATGATATTGATGTCATATTCTTCACTGATGAAGTATATGAGTTCGTAAGTTGCACTAATTCATCTGCAGGATTATCAACCCAAAGCAAATGAGTAGGTCCTCGATAGTGGATGTACAAATCACATGACTTGTGACAAGAATCAATTGATGGATGCTCCTTTATCACCGTCACATTTGAAGCATATCATCTTCGCTGACAAAGGCAAAAGTCAGGTATTGGGTCTAGGTAAGGTTGCGATCTCTAAGGACATACACATGGACAACGTCATGCTTGTCGAGTCCTTAGGATACAACCTCATGTCTGTCTCAATGCTTTGTGATCTTGATATGGTTGTTGTCTTTGGAAAGTATCATTGTGTTGTGATCATGGAAGCTGACAATTCCAAAGTCTTCTGAGGCTTTAAGAGAGGAGACTTGTACATTGTTGATTTCTCTACAGGACCACAACCGGCCGTATGCTTACTTGCAAAAGCTTCAGAAGGCTGGCTATGGCATCGACGACTTGGTCATGCTGGCATGAGGAATCTGCACACGCTCTCAAAGAAGAAGCATGTCATTGGCATTGAGAATGTCAAATTCCTCAAGGATCACTTATGCGGAGCCTGTGAAGCTGGGAAGATGACAAAGGCCAAGCATCCAGCGAAGACTATCATGACTACCACTCGACCATTTGAATTGCTTCACATGGATCTCTTCGGTCCTAATCATTATTCTGCTGTTACAAATGATGCATCTCTATATGGCTTTGTTATTGTTGATGATTACTCTTGTTACACATGGGTACACATTTTCACTTACAAACATGAGGTGCAAGAAGTCTTCAAACGATTTTCCTTGAGGGCTTCAACCAACGTTGGTGTGAAGATCAAGCACATCAGGAGTGACAATGGAACTGAGTTCAAGAATTCCGGTCTTGATGACTATCTGGATGCACTTGGTATTACTCATGAGTTATCTGCTCCTTATACTCCTCAACAGAATGGTGTTGGGCAGCGCAAGAACAGAACTCTTGTTGAGATGACTCGCACTATGCTTGATGAATACAAGATGCCTCGTCGTTTCTGGAGTGAGGCAATTGATACTGCGTGCCACATCATCAATAGAGTATATCTTCACAAATTCTTCAAGAAGACTACCTATGAACTCCTCACTTACAAGAAACCCAATGTGAGTTACTTCAAAGTCTTCGGTGCAAAATGTTGGATTAGAGATCCCCATCACAATTCTAAATTTGCACCAAAAGCACATGAGGGTTTCATGCTTGGTTACAAAAAGGACTCGCACACCTACAAAGTCTTCAACAACGTTCTTCACAAGGTTGTTGAAACTATGGATGTGCGGTTCGATGAAACTAATGGCTCGCAAAGAGAGCACCTACCTTCTGTGATAGATGAACCAACACCTGAGGATTCTATCAAGTTCAAAGCCACTAGGGATGTCATTCCCACTGAAGAATCTGCTGAAGAATTCATTCCAGAACGTGATGAACGCCGAGTGGCGACCAAGAAAATGGTGCTGAGGAAAATGCACCTAAAGAAAATGCAGATCAAATTCCTCGAAGACATCCCGCTCATCCTCGTATTGCAAACGAAGTGCAAATCAAGAAGATCATCAATGACATTGAAGCACCAGGTCCTCTCACACGCTCAAAAGCTTCACACTTGTCTAACTTTTGTGGGCACTTTGCTTTTGTCTCTATCACAGAGCCCACTAAGGTAGATGAAGCATTTCTGGAGCCTGAGTGGATTCAGGCTATGCAAGAAGAATTACATCAGTTCGAGCTCAACAACGTCTGGGAACTGGTCAAACATCCAGATCCTTGCAAGCACAACATTATTGGCACAAAGTGGATCTACCGCAACAAGCAAGATGAAGATGTCCTTGTGGTGAGGAATAAGGCACGGCTTGTAGCTCAAGGCTACACACAAGTTGAAGGAATTGACTTCGATGAAACTTTTGCACCTGTTGCTAGACTTGAGGCTTTTCGCATATTACTTGCTTATGCTAACCATCATGATATTATCTTACAACAAATGGATGTGGAAAGTGCATTCCTCAATGGTAAGCTTGAGGAAGAAGTATATGTTGCTCAACCAACAGGTTTTGAAGATCCAAAGAATCCCGACAAAGTCTTCAAGCTCAACAAGGCCCTGTATGGCCTCAAGCAAGCCCCTCGGGCGTGGTATGATACTTTGAAGGAATTCCTCATGAAGAAAGGCTTCAAACCCAGTTCACTCGACCCAACTCTTTTCACTAAGTCTTATGATGATGAATTGTTTGTGTGCCAAATATATGTTGATGATATCATTTTTGGCTATACTGACCAACGATATAGTGATGAATTTGCCTATATGATGAGTGAAGAATATCAAATGTCTATGACGGGAGAATTGAAATTCTTTTTAGGTCTTCAAATTCGTCAAGAGCGCAATGGGATATTCATATCTCAGGAGAAATACCTCAAGGACGTCTTGAGGAAATTCGGCATGCAAGATTGCAAAGGGGTCAAAATTCCAATGCGAACAAATGGCCATCTGTGCACTGATGAAAATGGTCAAGACTTCGATCAAAAGGTATACCGCTCCATGATTGGCTCTTTATTGTACCTATGTGCATCTAGGCCGGATATTATGCTTAGTGTTTGCATGTGTGCCCGATTTCAAGCTACACCGTATCGAAGGAATCACACCATAAGGCTGTGAAGCATATTCTTTAATACTTAGCTCACACACCAACACTTGGATTATGGTATCCCAAGGGCTCTTCTTTTGATCTCATCGGATATTCAGACTTTGACTATGTTGGTGATCGTGTGGACCAAAAGTCAACATCAGGCACATGTCATTTCCTCGGACAATCTTTGGTCTGTTGGTCCTCGAAGAAACAGAACTGCGTATCACTCTCCACTGCAGAAGCTGTGTACATTGCTGATGCATCATGCTGTGCTCCACTACTATGTATGAAGCAAACACTCAAGGACTATGGCGTCAACGTGAAGAATGTGCCTCTCTACTATGACAATGAGAATGCTATCAAGATTGCTCATAACCCAGTTCAACACTCCAAGACCAAGCACATCCAGATTCGTCATCATGTGTTGAAGGGCGACATCTCCATCGACCACGTCAGCACTGAAGATCAACTGGCCGATATCTTCACTAAGCCCTTGGATGAGAAGAGATTTAGCAAGTTGCGGTGTGAGCTAAATATCCTAGAATCTTCGAATGTTCTCTGAAATGGACACACATCCTAACACTTATGTTGACTTGATGACTTAGATGCGCAACACACGAAGTAACGTTTTTCTTCAAATCAATGAAGACTAACCCTCTAAGTGTGAAGAAATTAATGAATAAATTGATTCTCAGAGCCCTACGACAATTGTACAGGGTGTCTGAAATCAGCTTTCTTATACGGTGGGTTACGCCACCACCTAAAGTTGAAAATCTTCAATTTGAGTTTTTTCTTCATTTGTTAAATTCCTCAGTATTTCAAATTCTTCAACTTTGCTTTGTCTTCACTCTTTCCGGTGTTGTTCTTCATTTGAGTTTTTATGTCCTCTACACCATTCACTTATTGCTCATTCTTCAACTTGATTTCTTCTACTAAGTGGATGTGATCGGACCCTTCCCCCTCTATGCTCAACTCAGCCCAGTCTATTCACAAATTCCTCATGTGCGTTCTATTTGAAACTCGTTCAAAATCTTTGCTGTGTCCTTGACAGCTGAAGAAATTGTGAACGGAACTTTTAACTTATCTAATCTGAATTTTCAGCTTTGCCGCCCAAACCGTTCCGCTTCTCATGACAATACTTATCTATTCACCCACGATCCTACACGATCGTTACCTCTCAGTACGTGGGTGACACATGTCACATGAATGAGAAGGGCGAGGGGTACGTTCGTCCTATTTCCTTGGGTGAACAGTTTTTCACTCCCTCTATAAATACCCCTGTCTCTTCCTCACTTCACATTTACCTCGCTCGCGCCCTCTCCCGCTCAAGCTTCCCAAAACCCTAGCGCCGCCACTACTTCATCGTCGCCGGTGAGGAAGAGCTTCACTGCCTCGACCTCGTCATATCGTACTTTCGCGCGGTTATGGATTTCTTCACTCACTCACGCCAGAGCCGTCTTCCTCTACCAAGTTAGGGCGTGGAAGATCGACCATTTAACTTCACATCTACTCATTCCAGTTCGTCACGTTCTTCACTTCGGGTAATTAAAAGTTACTTTTACTGCCCTCTTTGTTTCTCAAGTTTTCTTGAAAATCTTCAAAGGTGTTTATTCTTCAAATCTTCACACACATGAATACCTCACATGTCATCTGCTCTTGATTCGTTTCTCTAAGCAATGATTTTCTTTAAGATTCCTCAATTGTGTGGATTTTCAATCTATACACCTCTGGAACCTAAGACAAAGAATGCTTAGTGAAATTCCTCAAGACTCATCTGGTCAAATTCCTCAAAACCTATTATTTTTGAAAACCCTTCTGAGAACGCATATGAGCTCTCCAAATTCCTCGCAACTATACTCTATTCACAGGTACAAATGTCGGCTGCTGAATCACTAGGTTCTCATCAACTTAATTCATTTGCAGCGTTCCTCAAAGAAAAGTTGCACACCTCTTCAAAAACTTTAGTTGTTCATATTCCTCAGCTGAAGAAAATGGCTGACAAGAAGCCACAGAATGGAGGAAAGAATCCCGAGGTCAATACTGCATTTGAAATCCCTGAGGACATATACAAGGATTACTGCACTCCTGATGAGGCCAAGTTTGGCAAGGAGGACAAGAATCAGCGCAAAGTGCGCATACAAAGGATAGAGAGGAGATGGTCACCGGAATGGAGGGAGTACAGATATGTTACTCCCAAGTATATGAAGAAATTCGCACTCAACCCTCCATGCCCAAGACCTCCATTGGCACCAGGCCAATTGGCAGATCCCACCAGCCTCAAGCGCGGTGAGGATTATCCTGATGAATGGGCAAAGCGCCAGGCCAAATTGGCCAAGCAAGCAAAGGAAGCAGTGAAGAAATTCAACGCAGACTCTGCTGCTGCTGCTGCCTCTGCTGAGGCCTCTGCTAGTCAGCCAAAGAAGGCAATGCATAAGAAGCTTGCGCATAAGTCCAGTGCTTCACCTTCAATGCTCTCACGGCCAAACTCCTCTGCTATGCCCTCAAGGCCAGATTCTTCAAGGCCCTCACGGACAATTCCTCAGACTGCTCCATCAAAGTCCTCAGCTCCTCCGTCAAAGTCTTTAGCTGCTCCGACCAAATCCTCGGCACCTATGCATCTTGCCTTGTGCCAAAGGACTCAAGGCTTCTCAATTGCCTCAGGAGCATCTGCAAGCTCCTCAGCTGCTCGAAATTCCTCAGCTGGTCCCTCTCTGCTGAAGAAAAAGGCCACTGCTGGTCGAGGCGTTCGACCAAGTCCTCAAAAGAAGCAGGTTGCCTTCCATGTGCCCTCTTATGATGATGAGGCTGATGATGAAGAATTTGCCGAAATCATCAGAGACAGGCAAGCCAGGGCCGCTAGAGCCAAAGGCAGCAATGTGCCGCTAATGTTGGATCCAAAGTTGATCCTCGACTACATTGACCTGTGGCACAAGGACCCTAACACGCCTTTGCCGGAGATGAACCTCACTCCTGGTCAGAGTCATGTGTTGACTGCCTTCATTGAGGAAGAAAAATGGAAATTTGAACAAGGCGGAAGTTTGAACAAAGCGTAGTACAAGAAACAGCGCTACCTCAAGGACAATGTCCTCACTCTCACTCCTGATCAGCTCCTTGCCTTGCAAGCTGAAATCAAACAACTAAGTGATGAATTTGATCGCTACCATGCTGATTGGAAGGGCGCCAAGGTGCAGCTCATCAATCTGACGAGGAAATTCACTTCAGGTGCTGCTCCTCCTATGAACGTTGAAGTTACTCAGGCTGAAGCTTCTGCTCAGCCTACTGAAGAACATGCCAGCACCGCTGATGACAATCTGGCTGCTGAGGAAAATGAGAGTGCCAGGGCTGATGACTCCATTCTAGCCACTGAAGATATTGCCAGGACATCCACTAGTGGTGCGCCTGAAGAAAGTGAACAAGTCAGGGCAACTGCATCAGTTGTGCCTGAGGAAAATGAACCAAAGTCCTCTGCACCTCCTGCGCCTACACAAACTCCGATCCTTCCATCTGCATTAGATGCGAAGAAGACCAAGGCTGCAGAGCGTGCAGCTGTGAAGAAAAGGAAGGCATCAACTTCATCAAATTCTTCAGCTCCGAAGAAGATGAAGCCACAGACTAGCTCAATTGACAATCCAATTGATGCCATTCCAGTCTCCTCCATGCCATCAAAGGACCTTGTTCCTTTTGGTGAAGATTATGTGATTCCCAATGAATCAGATGAAGAAACTCCTTCTGCTGCTTCGACAGAGCAGTTGGACGAAGAAATTAAAGTGGATGAGATCCCATCCACTCTGGTCATTTCTTCACCTATGCCTCAGTTCACTGCTGAAGAGGCAGGTGTTGAAGAAATAGAAGATGAGGATGTGGACATTGGTTGTACCACTCCTGTGCTCAATGATGAATCTTGGGATAGTCAGCACCCCAACTCACCAATGTTCACTCCAATCCAAGCAATTCCTCAGTCCCCTGCTGCCACTGAAGTGCAAGTGGGATCTGAAGAACCTCATGCAACCCCAAGTGTTCATGAAGAAATTCCAGCCACTAGTGTTGAAGAAATTGTTAATGAAGAATTGAAGACCCAGGCTGAAAATGCAGAAGAGCCAGAAATTCCTCAGCCTGAGGAACCTGAGATTGCGATTCCTAAGGTGGTGATGCAATTGACTGACACTCCTCAGCCCAAGCCAAAGGACCCCTTCTCAAAGAAGCAAAAATTCAATGCTGATGATTTCTTCGGCGAGCACGTGTTCTTCACTGAATTCAACCCCTATGACAATGCTCGTCTTAGAAGGAAGTGTTTCTGGACTGCCAGCCAGGCCAACTTCTATTCCTCAGTGCTCTTTAACAAGGACAAAGTCTTTGACCATGAGCAAATTCCTCACGTGGACATGGAATCCATGCCTTGCTTCTCTCAAGTCCTTAGCATGCTTCATGATGCCGGCTTGCTCAACTTCTGCTCTGACATAGTTGACTGGAATGAAGAGCTTATTCTTCAGTTCTACGCAACTCTGCATATCACAGTGATCTTCCGACGCCAACTCATGGGTGTTGGACCGATGATGAAAACACTCATTACAAGGCACCAGCCTCTGAATTGCTTCGTGCCTTGCCAATCAGTCCTCCACCTGATGGTGCTCGTTGTCTGTATGATGAGCCTGAACTCACTGCTCACTATATGCAAGTGCTCATGAAGCCGCTGAAGCCGGGTCAACCTCCAAGGACCAAATTCCTCGTGAAGGAATTGCTCTATGTGCCAAGAACCATCTACCGCATTCTGACGAAGACCATGAGTCCCATCAAAGGACATGACTCATCCGATGAAGAAATTATCGGAATGATGAAGAATATGCTTTTCAACATCATGCATGGCATCCCCATAAACTATCATGATTTCTTCATGAGGACTCTGGCGAATGTTGCACTTTCACCATTTGAGCTGAAGCCTTACGCGCCATGGATCATGAGATTCCTTATAACAAGATCTTCACTCAACTACAAGGCTGATTTTCAGAATCACCTCAGCTACTTGCCCCCTATTGAAGTCCTCAAGCGGAAAATTTCCTCATCTGATGAGAAGGGCAAGTCACCAGCCATTATCGATGAAGGCATTCATCCATTGGATGGTCAGTTCCGCAAAGCTGCATCTTACTCCACCAATGATGACTCTGCCACTCATGATTCTGCTGCCAATGCTACCAAGTCAAGTCCTCAAGCTACTGCTCCTCGTGTGATGACTGACCAAGAACTGCTGATAAGTCTTCACCAGAAGGTGGATCGAAACCACAAGTGGGTTAAGCGTCAGTTTGGTTCCATTCTTCACAACATGACTTACACATAATGCAGTGAAGAAAAACCATTACTACCTCCATGAAGTGTTTGATCGCACCTGGGCTATTCTGTCACATCTATACGATGAAGAAGATCTGAAGCAAATGGGCTTCAAGGAAGACTTTGACTGGTCTGCTCCTCCATCGAAGAAATACAAGAAGGTCAATGTGACACCCCAAAATTTTGACCTTGTTTTATCAATTAAAATTTTGCCAGGAAATTAAAACTTTTATTTTCTGGGCTCCCTTTTTATTTTTGAAACTTTTTCTCCCTTGCTATTATGGAGTTTTCCCCATAGAGAAAACTTTTCAAATATGTTATTAGACTCGTTTAACCTCTCAAGAAAAACTTTTCTTTATTTAGTAGAACTAATTACATAATTAATTGGCTTGATCTTTATTTTCTTGAAAAATGGTTTTCAAGGTTATATGGCCCTATTTGAACTACAACCATTTGATATATTTATCTAAAAATCCCACAAAAATTTGGAGATGTCATGTGATGTTTTTAAATCACTTTTATACAAAAATACCTTTTATCCTTGAAATATTTTGAGTGCTACACATGTTTTCTTCTCTGGTCCAGAGAGCAATTTTGCACTACAACCTATTTAAATATCTCTTTAAAACTTCTACCAAAATTAGGGGAGGTCAGTAGGAGCATATTATTCCACTTTGTGCAAAAACCCATTTATGTTCTTTCAAAAATTTGAGTGAATCAACCTCTTTTCCATTCTGGTCCAATTTGAGGATTTGTACAAAGAACCACCATTTTAGTTGATCCTACATCCATGATTTCTTTTCCTCCTGGTAATTCCCTTGCCAAACCCTTAAGTCCAGGAGAGTGGACCCATTGGATGATTCTAAGTGCTTGCAGCAATGCCATTTGCTTTCTGTCAAGAATTGGAGTTTTGCAAAACTTGCACTAGCAAGTTTCTCCTTTCTGCAAACTAACATTTCCACCCTCTCTTTCATCCACAGAGACACTAGTATGGAAGATTTGGCCCTCCAAGAATAGCCTAGGTGCCTTTGGCATTTTGACAAACACCTAGAGTGCATGGACTGAATTGGCATGATCTCAAGTCTACATGTGGACTTGATCCTCGCCCAACCAAAGATGTCAAATAGTTTTTGCCTTAGATCTTAACCCCACCGCTAACTCCCAGCTCCAACTAAGCGCCTGAATGCCATGGCATTTCGCCGAGCACCGTGGGCGTGCTCTGGCGCGCCAGAGCGCTTTGCATGCATCGCGCCGAGCCGCCGCGTCGCGCCCGCCGTGCCACCTACCCCGCCGCGCTACTGAGCTGCACCTCGACTCATCCGCCGCAGAACGCTAAGCCACGCTGGCAGCCTCAGCGCCGTCGGCGAGAGCTTTTGGCGGCACACCGACGATCAGCGCGCCTGCCGCGGTCGGCGCCGCCCAAGCCACCCCGGCTCGCCACCTGGCCCCTGGCACAGCCCGAGCTCATCCACAGCCTTGTCCGCAAGCCCTCGTCGCCGCCACGTTGCTCTGCAGCACAGTAAGACGGTCACCGGCGAGCTTATCCACGGCCGCCGCGGAACCGCCTTGCCTCGCCTATATAAGGGACCCCGAGCCCCTCTGAGCACGCACGCAACCTCAGTCCACTCCTCCAGTTCCCCCATGGCAGCCAATCGACCCGAGGGGGCCGTCTCCCTCATCTCCGGCAACTCCAGCCGCCGCCGTTGTCTCGACCATTCCGGCGCCACCAAAGCCTCTCCCTCCCATTTCTCTTCGCCAAGAACACCTCCGCCCCTCCAGGAACCCAACCCCCTGCTTAATTTTGATCGGGAACCACTTTCGCCCCAAAATCACTCCGTCACCGGCTCCTCCGCCATGGAGCTCGCGCACGACGAACCCCTCCGTCCCCGCCGGCCATCGACCACCGGGAGGACTGCCTAGAGAGGTGGATCCATCCTGGCCTCGGATGCCCTCGAGGAGACTCCTTCACGGCGACGATCACGGAGCCTCGCCGCTTCGGACGGAGGAGGGAGAAGGGGCGGCGACTGGTCAAACCCGACCAGTGGGCGAGGCGGGCCCACTGTCGATGACTCCACCCGCCGCCACGCGTGGTTAAGTGAAAGCGAGAATCCCAAGCACGTAACCCTACTTAGAAAGCGATTTTGCGAAACGTTTTTTTTTCTGCTTTTATTTAAAAACCAGATTTGACCAGAACTTTGACTGGTTATATCTTTTTAAATACAACTCCAAATAAAATGATTCTTTTTCCCACCTCTCTAAAATTTGATCTAGTTTATTTTAAGATTTATTTGAAAAAAATTTCAAAACAACTTTTGGTGCTGTTTTATTTTGTGTGTTAATTCTTTATATTGCTAAAATAGGATTTTGGAGAGAGGAGAAAGCATTCAAATGTTTTGGAGTGCACCCTACCTTTCCACACATAGAAGGCAAGCATTCTGAACCCCGGCATAATATTTTTGGTGTGTTCGTTGACACGTTTATAACACCACCTCATTTCGAAGGACTTGTTATTTCATGTGACATGATCATTTGCATGGATGCATATTGGTGATTTCCATGCTGTTGGAAATGAGGTTGCATGGCCACATGGTGGCATGAAGAAGGCTAAGATGGTAGTGTTGTAGCATGCCAGTCTTATGCCGGTGTGTTTGTTGACCCGGTATCAATTCCTGCTCATTTCCTTTCCAGACGCCACATGTTTCCCGCAAGGGATAAGGTTTAGTAAGAGGTAAACCACTTCCGGTACACACCAAATGGAGAGGCGGGATGAAGGTTCCATGGCCCTGGATTAAAGCCTCTCATCGGTCAGGGGCATGGGTGTTTCCGGTTGGGACCGAGAGGGGGCACCCTTAGAGCTGCCAGATATAAATTTGATCCCATGTCATTCGAGTGTGTGATCTCCCGTCTCAAAGTTTTTCTTGAACGCTGTCAAGGGTGATTCACGCAACGTGAAGTGGAATGGGTGTGTCTTGGTTGTTGTGTTTCTTCGAAATACCATAAACGGAACTAGTCCTCGTGACTACGGAAATCCGTTGGCTGTGGGCATTTTAGTACAAACTCGCAGAGTCAACTCCCCATTTCAACATCCTATCCATGACCCTGTTTCGGTCTTATCTATCGTGTCAATAGTGGGTCTTGACGGCAAGAACCCCGTAAGCTAAAGGAGTGTGAAGTTTGGCTAAAGTTGTGCCTTGTGAAGGACTAACCGCTAACCATCCTGTGTGGAATATTTTTCGTATACATTAACCCTCACCCGTTATGACAATGAATTATAAGCCCTTTATGTGACGCCGCCAGACGTCCGATCATGCATTGTTATTATTCATTTTGATATAAGCCCTTTATGTGACGCCGCTCGACGTCCGATCATGCATTGTTATTATTTATTTTGCTATAAGCCCTTTATGTGATGTCGCTCAGACGTCCGACTGCGGCATCGTATTCATTTATTTTGTTATAAGCCCTTTATGTGGTGTCGCTCAGACGCCCGACTGTGGCATTTAATTTTAAAAGCCCTTTATGTGGTGTCGCTCAGAGGCCCGACTGTGGCATTTCTTTTAAAGCCCTTTATGTGGTGTCGCTTAGACGCCCGACTGTGGCATTTCTTTTAAAGCCCTTTATGTGGTGTCGCTCAGACGCCCGACTGTGGCATGCTTGTTATTTATTTCGTAATCTTTAATACTTCTATGGCATTGCATATTCATACATCAGAGTTATATTTATCTTTGTGACTGACGTCATGAGCATAAAATATTGTCAGCACATCATTGTTATATTATACCTGTGTTCTAAATGTTTGCGAGTACATTCAAAGTACTCACTGGCTTGTCCCTGGCTATTGTCTTGGCCAGATTTTCTTGCACGGAGAGGAGCGACGTGATGACAGCCCCGGAACCTAAGCAACGGAGATAGCAGCCTCGTGAAGATAGGAGTTAACCTAGTCAGCTGTTCCTGTGGGAAATGGAGTCCCATAGACACTGATGATCCACAAACCGCTTCCGCCATCAACTAGTAGAAACCTTTTGTTGTACTCACAGGCCAGAATGGTCTTGTACCACATATTTTGTATTTTGCTTGGAATTTCTGTATCAAGTTGGAGCCTCATCAGCTAACAGTAATCCTGGGGCTGATGAGCACGACGGTCTTTTCTGGAAATTTATTACCCGGAAAAACCGGTCGTGACAGCCAAGGTTCCTTCCTTGGTGGCTAGCTCCTATTCTTCATCACGCGCCACGGACGAGCATGAAGATATGGACGACACTGCTGCAGGCCCTACAATGACTCAAGGCCCTGACAATGCTGGCGCTCCTCCATCATCATGATATTCTTCAGGGGCATTAGGCCTCAGTTTCAACCCTTTTGGTCATTCGATAACAAAGGGGGAGAAATTTGAGTTAGTCTTCAAGCGGACTATCCTATATGGGCGTTTTTTTGCTAAGTTACAACTCTCGTTCTTCTGATGACTTTGCTGGATTGAGTTGTAATCTTAAACTCTATGGTGGCCTGATACTTTTGCTGTGTTCTTCTGCATGCTTATTCCTCATTCATGTCAATGCATGCATGCTGAATTACATCAATCACCATATATCAAATGCGTGTATGAATTACAAGATATAGGGGGAGATCTCCATGATTATACTCTTCAAGTGTGCATTGCTTCAAAAGCAAATTCCTCACTATGCACATCTTCAGGGGGAGTTCTTCTATATCTTGCAATCAAATTCCTCAAGATCGATTTACACTTCATATGTTTATCCCCGTTGAAAACTTAACCTATATTATCATCAATCACCAAAAAGGGGGAGATTGTAAGTGCATCTAGTGCCCCTTAGTGATTTTGGTGTATTGAAGACTTATAGATTAAGGGACTGATGCGTTTGTGAGTGTACACATGTCTATAAGTCTATGAGGAGTTTGATATTTATAGAGAAAGTCGACCCCTAAAAATGAAGTTCTTCAACTGAAGACTTTGGATTTCTAAAGACTTTGAGAGTGAAGAAATTGGTGTGACCTTGAAGACTTGGCAATCATACGAGGAACATGAAGCGTGAAGACTTTTGTTTTCGTAGTTTCATTTTCTCTTTCTTGAGTCATAGGAAACACCGTACTGTTGAAGGGGGGTCGAGGAAATACTAAGGAAAAATTTCCATGTGATGCTCAACTCAAATCCTACACCTTCCAATCCGTTCGAGTGAAGCCATTGGAAATCTCATACAGTTCAGTCATATTCTTCAGTGAGAGAGACGAAGTTCTTTTGGTCTCTGAGGAATTTGTTCTGACTGAGGAGTTAGGAATTTGCCAGTGTGAATTTCCTACACAGTGAGGAAAATGATAGCCCTGAGGATTTTGACAGTCAAAATTCTGACCGTTGCTGTGCTATGCGCCAGCTGTTCCAAAATATCTACCCACCTAACGGTCATATCAGACAAGGGCATTTATGTCTTATCATGTCGGGCTGCTCCCTAGGCTATAAATAGCCGCCCCCTTCAACCACTAGCTGATTGGCTGCTCCGAGAGAAACTGACACTTGTCATTTGAGAGCATCCCATCCTCATAGGACTTTGAGCGAAAATCATCAAGTGAGGAAAACCCAAACCCAACACCTACAAACCCAAAGTGATTGAGCATCACTGAAGAGATTGATCCTGCGTGGATCCAACGCTTGTTTCCTTTGAAGATTGTGCTTCTTCCAGATGGTTAGGCCTCAAGGTCTAGAGCATCCAAGAGGAATTGTGGATCACCGAGTGACCGAGTTTGTGAAGGTTCGGAAGTCACCTGAAGACTTACCACCAGTGATTGGGCGAGGTCTGTGTGACCTTAGTTCAAGGAGAATACGGTTAGGACTGTATGTCCGGGACTGGGTGTTCTCGAGTTTAAATACTCAGCCACTCCCACTAGATGTACAACTGAGACAGCAGTTGGAACTGGTCTACCAAATCATCGTCTTCACCGAGCTTACTATTCTATTTCCTCAACTCCTTCATTTCCTCATGTCTGTTGTTGTGTGCCTGTTCATATATGTTTGAAGACTTTGACTGAAGACTTTCTCAATTTCCTCAGTTCAGTTTCTTCAGTCTGTCTGTCTTCTTTCTTGTGTTATCCTGTGCTTACGCTTTCTGTACTCTGTGCTTGTCTTCATATCGTCATGATGACTATGCTTGTATTCTGTTATGTTTACTTTTGAATACTTATTCCTCTGCTAGTAGTTCTTCATTTAGGAATTTCCTCGCCAGCAAATTCCTTAGTGAAGAATTCATAAAAATCGCCTATTCACCCCCCCCTCTAGTCGATATAACGCACTTTCAAGTTCGTCTGGAGACCTAACCCTACATAAGAGATTAGTTCTTTTTCTTCACCACCCACATCATGAGGGGTGACAAAAAGTTCATCATTCTGCGAGCTCCATAAGAAAATGATGGCATAGAAGCCAGTGCACTTTGTTTCACAGAAGAGTGGTTAGGATAAGCATATGAATAAGCAGAGAAATTCTTCAAGGACTTATGAACATAATGGTTTGAAGAATAATGCACATATTCATAGCCCTTAGACTTTCCTTGCGAAACAGAAGAGTTAGCACGATGATGTTCATATGAGGATTTTGATCCGCGTGAGGAATTTGATCCATATGAGGACTTGGATCCATATGAAGATTTTGATCCATATGAAGAATTTGATCCATATGAAGAATTTGATCTGGGGTTCCTATTATTCATGGGTGGTGTCATGATGACATTCACCTGAAGATTTTCAAGGCACCTTTTAGGAACCCAGATTCTCTTCATAGGGGGACTGTCGGTGTCAAAACCGGCGGATCTCGGGTAGGGGGTCCCGAACTATGCGTCTAGGCGGATGGTAACAGGAGACAAGGGACACGATGTTTTTACCCAGGTTCGGGCCCTCTCGATGGAGGTAAAACCCTACTCCTGCTTGATTGATATTGATGATATGGGTAGTACAAGAGTAGATCTACCATGAGATCAAGGAGGCTAAACCCTAGAAGCTAGCCTATGGTATGATTGTTATGTGTCCTATGGACTAAAACCCTTCGGTTTATATAGACACCTGAGAGGGCTAGGGTTACACAGAGTCGGTTACAATGGTAGGAGATCTACATATCCGTATCGCCAAGCTTGCCTTCCACACCAAGGAAAGTCCCATCCGGACACGGACGAAGTCTTCAATCTTGTATCTTCATAGTCTTGGAGTCCGCCAATGATGATAGTTCGCTATCCGGACACCCCTAGTCCAGACTCCTCAAGAGCTCTCGAACCAGGGCTTCAATGACGATGAGTCGGGAGCGATATTGTCTTCGCATTGCAAGGCGGGTTCCTCCTCCGAATAATTCATAGAAGATTTTGAACACCGTGATAGTGTCCGGCTCGCAAAATAAATTCCACATACCACCGTGAGAGAGAATAATATTTACACAGTTCAATCACGACGTTTCGTGGTATGACATCATGCCACGGCCAAGCCTTTATTCGAATCGTTTTTATTGTTCCACCTCAGCGCGTTTAGCGAAGCGATTTCCTTGGCACGTCTTGTCAAAGCAGAGATCGTGTCCCCTTATTCCGGGATTCTCATCAATACGGACGTGGGTAACCAACCGCACCATTAATTGCGGCTCTTGGGAGATAAGCGAGTTTTCTAGGCCGGTGGGGATGCATAGTTTCGTCCGCTCATATATAGGGGATAAGGATCCACCTTTTCACCTACGCCTTCTTCCTCCTTTGCTTATCCATCTTCGCGCACTCGAGCTCCAGCGCCCAAGTCCACACATCTCACCTCGACCTTCTCCAACCATGTCCGGAGGGGGAGGCAAGTGGATGGCCTCCTTCGTCACGGAGGGGCACATCAAGAAGTTGCACAAGGCGGGATATTTGTCCAGTGATATCGTGCACCGGCTCCCCGACGAGGGGCAGCTCGTCCCCACCCCCGGGCCCCATGAGAGGGTGGTATTCCTTCCCCATTTCCTCCGCAGACTGGGCTTCCCACTTCACCCCTTTGTCCAGGGGCTCATGTTCTACTACGGCCTGGATTTCCATGATCTGGCCCCGAATTTTATCCTCAACATCTCGGCGTTCATCGTCGTGTGCTAGGCCTTCCTCTGCATCTAGCCCCACTTCAGCTTATGGCTAAAGACCTTCAATGTCAAGCCGAAGGTAGTGGGCGGCAGCCAAGTGGAGTGCGGAGGCGCCATGGTGGGCAAGATGCCCAACGTCACCTGGCTCAAGGGCGCCTTCGTGGAAACCATCAAAGGGTGGCAATCGGGGTGGTTCTACATCACCGAGCCGCGTGACCTTGAATGGGCAGCGCCCCGATTCAGACTGCATCCCCACGCTGCTCACCTCCGGAAAGAGAAGGGCATGTTGTGGGCGATTCGAGGAGCCGACCGACTCCAATCTGCCTCCAAACCCCGTGAACAAGAAGCCTGCTTGTCAACGTGGTCCAGTCATGCTCATCCGCTGGATTCTCCCATGTCAACAGCGGATTTCAACCTCGTGGAGTTCGATCCGCACAGACACGGACCTTGAGTAGGCTCTTCGACACTACGTACGAAGAGGCATGGAGGGTGCTGTTCAAGGGCGCCGAGGCGCTCGCATCCACTACCGAAGATCGCGGGTTCAGCTCGCAGCATCCGGCTGGCGAGATAAGCTATACTATCCTTTACGGGACACTCGCTTTCCATAGTTTGACTCTATGTGGGATCTAAACTCCCAATGCCTTTGACAGGCCTGGCAGAAGACGTCCGGACAGGTCAACTATCCGGCGCCCCTTCCAGAAGACCCAGCGGATGCCCGTTTGACAGGGCTGCTGGTCCCGACGCCTTACGTGGTGCCGGAGAAGAAGGCCACATGAACTCGGAGGACTTCCCGGCGCCAGGTGTTATCGGACTCATCGTCCGATGACTCCGAGGCGGACTCCTCCCACGAGGACGAGGAGGAGAAGAAAGAGGCCTCTCCCCCAGCGGGGGGAGAGAAGAAAAGGAAGGCTTCCCTGGGAGGCCAAGGGTCCAAGAAGGAAGGACCTTCCTCCGGACTGTTCCACCAACGCCGGGCGACGGGGAGGAGGGCTTCGAGGGCCAACCCCCCGCAAGATCGTAAGTGTCCGGATCCTGAATAACTTATGTTTTTCCTTTCGCCGTATAGTGTCCACTAATGTCGAACACGTCCATACAGCCCGCCCAAGGACGATCTCCCCACTTCGTCGAGCAGGTCCTTGGTTCGTCGGATGTGAATATCGCTTCACTTCCGACTGCCTCCTCCCCTCGTGACGCTGACGACACCGAGGTGGGGTCCCAGAAGGGGACCGGCCAGGAGGAGGAGACCCCGGAGGTGCCGCAGGGCAACCTCCCGGACCTTGGGCCGGACTCCGTGCCGGAACCTTTGGTGATTCCGGAGTCGGGCGGGCGGCCCCTTTGTAAGAAGGGCAAGACGGCGACGCCGGTGACCTCCGTCCAACCGGAGGCGCCGGATAACTTGCTGGAAGCGCTCAACGGCGCTTCCATCGACGAGGAACACCGCACCGTCATGAGTGCGGTGATTCAAAAAGTTCAGTCCGTCAAGAGTGGGCTGGCCGAAGCCTGCAGCAGCCTTCTAACACGCTTTGAGGTAAGGATTTTTTTAAGATATGTAAAGTAGTACCGCATAGACAGTAGCCCCTGATGCTTAGTTCGGTGTTCGGAAAGAAACGCTGAGCTGAGGATCTAAAAAGATATACGCAGGAGTCTAACACAAATATGTCAATATCGGAATGCAGGCTGCGCTGCTGACCTCTCCCGCACTTACTGCGGAGGTTAATACCTTAAAGAAGAGCCTCGAGCGGTCTGAGAGCGAGCTCGGCCGTGCCAAGAAGCAGCTCGAGGACAAGGAAGGTAAGTGTCGGTGTCAAAACCGGCGGATCTCGGGTAGGGGGTCCCAATCAAGCGCCTAGGCGGATGGTAACAGGAGACAAGGGACACGATGTTTTACCTGTGTTCGGGCCCTCTTGATGGAGGTAAAACCCTACGCCCCGCTTGATTAATATTGATGATATGGGTAGTACAAGAGTGGATCTACCACAAGATCAAGGAGGCTAAACCCTAGAAGCTAGCCTATGGTATGATTGTTGTAATGGATGTTGTGTCCTACGGACTAAAGCCCTCCGGTTTATATAGACACCGGAGAGGGCTAGGGTTACACAGAGTCGGTTACAATGGTAGGAGATCAACATATCCAGACGCCAAGCTTGCCTTCCACGCCAAGGAAAGTCCCATCCGGACACAGGACGAAGTCTTCAATCTTGTATCTTCGTAGTCTTGGAGTCCAGCGGACGATGATAGTCCGGCTGTCCGGACACCCCCTAGTCCAGGACTCCCTCAGTAGCCCCCGAACCAGGCTTCAATGACGATAAGTTCGGCTTGTATATAGTCTTCGGCGTTGCAAGGCGGGTTCTCCTTTTAAGTTCCATGTACCTACCGAACAGTGTCCGGCTTCCTTATAAATGCTGCACTTCTTGGCTTCTACGCCCAATAATGGCCTTCTTCCACGCGTCGCCCGAATGCGAAAAGCCAGGGTATCTTTTATGTTTTACCCCCTAGTCATGCAAATAATCTGCCTATAAGAGAGGCAAAAATCCAGATCCAAATCACACCATCTTCCTTCCGCGAATACTCATCGGAGCGCCTTTGACCCAGAATCCATTCCATCATGGACCGCCGACGCTGCTCCTCTTCTCGCTCCCAGCCCTCCGCCAGAGATTGAGGAGATGCTCGTTCCGCACAACGAGCTGGTGAAGCTCTGCGGGGATATCTCCTCCGCCTTCATGGTTCGATCCGAAGCCGGATGGCCACCTACCAAGGTGGGAAGCAAGCGGAGGCTACCCCAAGTCCCAACAAAGGGAGCGGGTATGCTTCGGCCCCTATCCGATAAGGGGACTCGGATTTCCTATACATCCGCTCCTCCGTGGGCTCCTCGGAGTTCTACGGACTCAGCTCCATCACCTTACACCCGCTCTATCCTCGTGATATCGCGGGTTACATACCTCTTTGTGAGCTATTTCGGGCATCGAGCCCCATTTTGCACAAAGGAAGAGGTTGTTCTCCTCGCACTTCGCTCTCACGAGGGGTCTATATATCAAGTGGGCAGCGCCAAATATGGCGATTGCCGGACCGGATATCCATCCGGAACCCCTAAGAAGGCGTCCGAAGACTGGCCTTCGGAATGGTTTTACATAGAAGACGCTCCGCTGCCGGACCCAGTCCGAGTCGGCCTCCCGGAGTTCAAGATCGCTTCCTATGAAGAATGCCTTAGTTGGCGCTCATGAGCCTCTAACCGGAGGAAGACAAGAGCGTCCATTATCTGATGGGTCGAATAATATTGCTGGCCCATTCCGAGTTGACCATGATTGGAGTCATGGCAACATGCATTAGGCGGGGGGTGCAGCCATCGCAATATGTGGGACACCCATGTGGGATTTCAACGGGAAGACGACGCCACCGAGGGAGTCTCGACTAGGGGTGTCGGACAGCCGACTATCATCGTCCACGGACTCTAAGACTACGAAGATACAAGGTTGAAGACTCCGTCCTGTCCGGATGGGACTTCCATTGGCGTGGAAGGCAAGCTTGGCGATACAGATATGTAGATCTCCTACCATTGTAACCGACTGTAACTCCTAGCCCTCTCCTGTCTATATAAACCGGAGGGCTTTAGTCCGTAGGGACACAACATCCATTACAACAATCATACCATAGGCTAGCTTCTAGGGTTTAGCCTCCATGATCTCATGGTAGATCCACTCTTGTACTACCCATATCATCAATATTAATCAAGCAGACGTAGGGTTTTACCTCCATCAAGAGGGCCCGAACTCGGGTAAAACATCGTGTCCCTTGTCTCCGTTACCATCCGCCTAGATGCACATTCGGGACCCTTACCGAGATCCGCCGGTTTTGACACCGACATTGGTGCTTCCATTGAGAGTTCCTCGTGTCGCCACCGATAGGCTCGATGGCTTCTTCAATCAACAACAACGCCGCCCGTGGTGAGACTTTTCTCCCCGACAGACCTTCAGATTCGGCGGCCGCACTGCGCAGCCAATTCAGTTGGCCATCTGGAGCAGATCGAAAGCTACGCCCCTGGCCATCAGGTCAGATTTGGAACCCTAAACTTCACGGCCGACATCCGCGGGGACTCGATCTTCGACGGACTCGAGCCACAGACGAGCGCGCCATGCTGTCACGATGGGCATGATTTAGCTCTGCCGCCGGACAGTGCCTTGGTGGCTGCACACGAATCCGCTCCGGCCCTTGGTCCGGAGCCGATCACGCAGATCGAGGACCGATGGCTGGACACCGCCTCGGGGGCTGCAACTTCCATGGCGATGGAGCCGAACACTGACCTTGTCCCCTATAAAGCTCGTGACTCCGAGGTGCTGGACTCCGCCGACTCAACCTCCTCGCGCCGCCAATCGAATCTGATTGGGCGCCGATCATGGAGTTCACTGCCGCGGACATCTTCCAACTCTCACCCTTCGGCGACATCCTAAATTCGCTAAAACAGTTCTCGCTATCCGGAAAGCCCTGACCGGACTATGGCCAAGATGGTTGGGATGCGGACGACGAAGAAATTCAAAGCCTTCCCACCACCCACTTTGTAGCCACTGTCGACGATCTAATAGACATGCTAGACTATGACTCCGAAGACATCGACGGTATGGACGACGATGCCGGAGACAACGAAGAACCAGCGCCTACAGTGCACTGGAAGGCCACCACAACCCATGATGTATATATGGTGGATACCCCAAAAGGAAGCGATAACGAGGACCAACGGGGCGCGGCAAAGGATAATCCCGCTGATAAACAACCAAAACGGCGACGCAAACGCTGCCCTAAGTCCCCACGACGACAACAACAAGGTCCTAATGACCCAGAATAGAGCAGGGCAAACCAAAGGACGCATTTAACACGCGACCAAGCAACCATCCGAACAGGACGAATTAGATAATCAATCCACGCCCGCTGAAACCAATAGTCCAGACGACCACACGGACACACCACGAGAATAAGAGTTTTCGCAGAAAAGACTTCGCCGCCATCGCACGAAGTCTCAAGAAGGAAAAGCGAAGCTCAAAACAGCGGAAGACATACTCGTAATGAGGTGGAGCAAAGTGCTCAAAACAGCAGAACAAATATGGCAATGGCCATCAATCAAAGAGCTACCAAGTTAAACTGCTGCTGAAATTGACGAGGAAGCCATAGAGCCCCCACAGCCACAAAACAAAGAGGCCGCCTGCCGGATAGACGGCCGATGATAGGCCGAAATCTGTAAGCGCGCCAAGACACAAGCCACCCATGATCCTGGAAAACAGATGGCCCAGCCAGTCAATTTACGGACCAAAAAGAGGGGCCCATGAAGCAACACAACACGCCAAGTGTTCAAGACAGCGGTACACCCAATATAGGGCGCCGACACCCACTATGTTTCACTCAATGAGGTGCTGGATCATGAATTCCCAGCAGGTTTAAACCCATAAACATAGAGGCTTACGACGGATCAATGCACTCGAGTGCGGATAGAGGATTATATACTTACATACACATGGCTAGAGGAGATGACCTCCACGCCATAAAATACCTACCCTCAAGCTCAAAGGGCCAGCTCGGCATTGGCTCAAAAGCCTCCCAAAAACACTATTGGAAGTTGCTAAGAGCTTGAGGACGCTTAGAGCAAATTTTCAAGGACTTATGTCCGCCTCTCCGGATGCGCATTTATTTAAGTCACATAACTCAACAGCCCGGAGAGTCGGCCAAGAATTCGAACAGGTTCCTTACAAAAAAGAACCAAATAGTCGACTGTCCGGACGCCAAGCCTTAGCAGCTTTAAACACAACGTCCGAGATGAATGGCTTGCTGACACCTCGCCAAGAGAAGCCGAGGACAATGTCCGCACTAACAAGTTCTCATGACCCGCTTATGCGGGGAAGATAGCTGGCTAGCAAGATGCAGCACCAGCGACCCAAGTACATCCGAGATCGAGATGGAACGGAAAATCACAGCGAGAAAAGATCAACGCCGAATAAAGAGAAAAGCCCAAAGAACACGGCGGTCAACGGGGATTCAAAAGCTTATGCCAAACAACAAAACATCGCTTAAGGATAATAAAGGATGATCTATCCAACTCAAACAAAATTTTGGATCGGATATGTCAAATCCACAAGACTTCGAAGGCCCGCAAACCACACTCACCGAGATTGTTGGTTTTCAAACAGTCCGCCGACTCAACGCTGAACACAAGGGCTCGACGATGAAGCGAGAATAAACCCCACCAGCAGAGCACCGAAAACAAAAGACTTTCCCACAAGAAGTCAAAGCAAGAAACTCACTTCATGTGATAATACGGAAAACAATGCGGCACCCGCTAAATGGGTCTCGCACGGTCCAACCCAATGAACATCGAGATTGATATCAAAACCAATCACTTTCGACCACCTGGATTATTCCGAGCGCTCAAATGCAGGATGGACTGCCCCGATATTGATCCTATAATCGACGGACTACAATTTACACAAGTCCCGATGGATGGAGGCAGCGATTTAAACTCGCTATATCCAAACACAATCCGCAAGTTGGGGATAGACCGCATTAAAATTCGACATAGCCGCACTTCCTTTAAAGGAGTGAGGCCAGCCCTTATGCCAAGTGCATGTGCTCCTTATTACTAGAAGTTGTGTTCGGGTCACCGAACAACTTCCGACGCAAAAAACTAATCTTTCATGTCGCCCCGTTCAAAAGTAGTTATCAAGCACTATTGGGACGTGAAGCTTTTGTCCGCTTCAACGCCATACCACATTACGCATCTCTTACACTTAAAATGCCCGGTCCACATGCCATCATTTCATTACGAGGGTCATTTAAAGACCCCGGACACGGCTAGACGAGTCCGGCATAAATAAGCTAGGGGCTCCCTAGCTGCACACCCCTTCACAAGGGGCTGTGTGTATAAGCAACAACGAGCCAATATAGACTCCGCTTTACTTATTAGTATTTTTCATATACTTTTTTTTCGCACGATTTCCTTTCAAACTAAGTTCCTCTCTTTTTACAGATGAACAACGTGCACACCCGTCCAGGATAACGGCACAACAGAGACACAGTACGCACGCAAGAGGGACCCGCCACAAGGATTCTTTTCGATTAAGACCTCGTAAACCTTTTTACCGTCTCTTGTTGCTATAATCCCCGCTTTCTCATTATAACCAGAGTGGACCTCGACATTTTGGCATCGGCCGCCAGAGGACCTTGCCTGCACTGACACTAGGGGCTTAGGGCATTGTTCTGCCCATTATCCTAACACCTTAGGGAGTGTTCGCGCCTCGAAAGTTAGGCCTTATATGCATCAGCTCCGAATCATGTCTTTGGTCAAATGTTGGGTTTGCCCGGCCCTGTTTTATTGCCTTACGCTCAGATCATCGCTAACGCAGCACTGGAGAACCATCGCGATTGTGCCCTAGTTCACCGGGCGAGCACCTCAAGAGAGAAAGCCGAAACCGATCATGATACAAGCGAGAGACCGTCAACCACTCGATCGACCACCGGAATGTTTAGAATTCTCTGCTTTGACGAAGGACCGTTTCGGTCAGCACACACGCGCCCCGAATTCGAAAGCGCTGGTGCCTGTGGGCTATATCGTAGCCCCACCCTCGAACTCCAATGGCTAAGTGAAAGTGATAAAGCATCATAGTCCGTTGCCTCGCTTGCTACGCTACCACCTCCTCAACAGGACCGAGACGCCGGATTAAGTGTTAAATGCGCTATTTTTATGAACACCCCGCACCTTGTGCGTAATAGTCAAGACCGCCATCTTCAGTTATACACACGTATACATAAACGGCCAGATAGGAGATATTTCAATACTTGGAACGCACAAGTATAAAAAGCGATTACATCATAACCATTGTTTCACAAAATAAAACGCTCATTTGAACGTGACATTTTTGAGCACTGCGACTCTATTACACGAGCACCACGATAACTTCCCCAAAATAGTGCTCGGCGGGTAACCGCTTCGTCTCAACCTCGGGTTGCAACAGCGGTGGCATGCATCTCTCGCCCAATGTGTCTTCACACGGGCAAGGGCCATCCGCGCACCCTTTATGCAGGCCGACCGCTTCATCTCCTTGATATGCGGCACCGCCCCAAGGAATTCCTGCAATAAGCCAAAATAGCTCATCGGCTTGGGCCTCTCTGGCCAAACATGGGTCACGATATCCGTCATGGCAAGTCCGGACAACCTATTCAGATCAGCCCATTCGGCCAACCGATCGGTCAGCGGAAGTGAACGATCCAGACTATGGAATTGAGACCAAAATAGCTCTTCCGTCTTGTGATCCTTCTGACTTCGGAAGTGCACAACGACATCCGCCGCACTAGCCGCTTAAGTCCATATATGGATCCTCCGGACCCACACACCGCCAAGCTGGGCATACTTTGATCCGCTAACCGCGGCGTAGCGTAAAAGGCTTGCCAGCCACAATGTCTCCGACCGACGCAGCTCCTCCTTCATAGCCCGCATTGCGTAATCGGGCATCCTTGGCTTTGGCGGTGGCCTTCCCTGTGTCTTCGCCCAATAGGCGCCTTTTCAAGAGCCTCATTGCGGTCGGTAGCATCCTTCAATTTAACGGCCAATTCGCCATCCTTCCTGCTTTGGCAGTGCAGCCCTTTCGCTTTAACTCCTCGCCGCCTCGAGGCCGCCAAGACTTCCTTCGGCTTGCTCCTTGGCTTGAGCAAGTTCTCGCTCAAGGCTTCCACAACAGCAGCACCATCTGCGTCAAGCATAAATATTGTAAGAGGTGGGCTTTAGCTCCCGTAATAGGTGACTGTGGAGAATCAATTTACCTTGCGACTCGTCAAGTCGCTTGTTGACTAGCGCGATGTCTGCATCCGCTACATCGAGTTGCCGCATTAATTCGGCAACTCCATTTGTCCGGCTAGCCCCCGGACTATCTGCCACCTTCTTAGGAAAGGCGACACTCAATTCATGCGATTTTGATCCTCGGCACGCTGTCGCTTTCGAGAACCTACCGAGTCTCGTGGGCTACTATCTATACAGGCGACTTTCATGTGCAAAGCTGTCAAAAGATGCGTCGTTTTACGCACCTCAAACCCCGCCAAACAAACTCTCGACGGCATTATGCAATCCACTTTCGGCGGACGAAATCCTTCCAATCACCATGCTCATCAATGCACGGTGATCTTCTGAGATGGACGCCCTCTCAAGCAGATCCTTCAGCTCCCCCGGCCGAACTCTAGTCGGCGCCGAACTCTTCGGCTCTGCCGGGCTCGGGGATACCCTCCGTGAGGACACTTCAGGCTCGTCCGCCCTATCCGACGCCGCAGCAGACGGAGGCATCTCGCTCTCCATCATCTCCGGACGAAGATCCCCCGAAGACGAGCTCATCTGAGAAGGTCGCAGATCCGAACTACAAGGTAAAAATTTCGGTTATCCTCAGAAGTACAAATAGGGATGTTTTCTTATTAATGAACTCCCCTTTTCCTACACGGCTCGCTAGAGGGCTGATTCTTTAGAGAAGATTGTACGGCCGGGGTCTCCCCGGACGCAGGACCCTCTGGTGAAGATTTCTTCCCCCGCTTAGAGGCTTTGGCCTCCGGGTCTTCGGAGGCGGTCCTCTTCTCCCCTTGGAGGGAGGGATTCTCGATCCCCCCTTCTTCAAGTGCCCCCTTGGGCGAGGTGGTAGCTCCTCTATTTTCCCCTTCGCCTCCTTCTGAAGGCGCAACCTCCAACATTCTGACCAGCACGGGCTCCGGTGCAGTCTCTGGGAGGGGAGCCGGACACCTTATCAGCTTTGCTTGCGCTATCCACTCCTGATGAAGGGTAACGGGTTAAAAGGCGAATTATAGAAAAGCAAACAAACGGTACGTCCGAACACTGAGCTACTTACTTGAGTATCCGGGCGGTTGCAGCTAGGCCGCATCTCGGTCAATTCCGACACACCACCGTGATCCAAGAACAACTTGTACATCTCCACGGGTGTCGCATCATGAAGTGTTGAGAATCCTTGGTCCCTCCGGATTGAACTCCCATAGCCGAGAGGACGGCGTTTGCAAGGCAGGAGGCACCTATCGAGCATAACTCGCATCACCACGACAGATCGATCTCCCTCGCTCGAGGTCTCGAATCCGCCCTGCAATAGGGGCACGTCTTTTGACGGCCCCCAATTGAGCCCTTGGTTGACCCACGACATCAACCGTCGTGGAGGTCCCGAGCGGAATGGAGGCGGCGGCTTCTTCCTGCTACCCTTCGGAGCGGTGATATAGAACCATTCCCGCTGCCACAAGCCGAGCTCCTCTTGGAAGGAGCCCTCGGGCCACGGGGCATCGGCCCTCCGCTTATGGCTGCCCGCCAAGACTCGCTTGGCGCCCCGATCATCTTCGGCTCCACATTGAAGGTCTTCAGCCACAGGCCAAAGTGGGGGGTGACGTGGAGGAAGGCTTCGCAGACGACAATAAACGCGGAAATATGGAGGATGGACTCCGGAGCCAAGTCGTGAAATTCCAACCCAGTAAAACATGAGCCCTCTCACAAAAGGATCCGTCGGGAAGCCTAAACCCTGACGGAGGTGGGATACAAAGACGACATACTCGCCGGGCTTGGGGGTGGATGGCCTGCCTTCGGGGGCAGCCTGTGCGTAAATCTCGAAGATGTACTTGGCCTCACGCAGCTTTTAGCACGCCCTCCTCCGTGATGGAGGAGGGCATCCACCGCCTCGAAGGTCGAGCCGGACATTGTCAAGGTCCAAGCGCTCGAATATGGGGCTCTGAGTGTTTGGAACTTGGGGCAAGGAGAGGATTCGATGGAAGATTGAAGAGAAGAAACGAGCCTTGGTCCTATTATAAAGAGGGGGAATACCAAGAGCCGTCTCCATGACCGTTCGGGTTTCACCTTCGATAGAGGCGAGGCGGCGACGGGCGCGTTGGGTTACCCACGCCGTATTGATGAGAATCCCGGAATAAGGGGGAACACGATCTCCGCTTCAACAAGACGTGCTAAGGAAACCGTTTCGCTAAACGGCCGAGGTGGTATAATAAAAACGATTCAAGTAAAGGCTTGGTAGTGGTGTGACATCATGCCATAAAATACGCCGCCAGATTGAACTTGTGTACATTTTATTCTCTCTACTGGAATGTGGAATTTATTTTGCAAAGCCGACACTATCCGAGTGTTCACAATCTTTATGGATTATTTGAGGAGGAACCCGCCTTGCAATGCCGAACATTATGCGCGCACTCATTGTCATTGAAGCCAGGTTCGTGGGCTACCGAGGAGTCTCGACTAGGGGTGTCCAGACGGCGGACTATCATCGTCCCACGGACTCCAAGACTACGAAGATACAAGGTTGAAGACTCCGTCCGTGTCCGGATGGGACTTTACTTGGCGTGGAAGGCAAGCTTGGCGACACGGATATGTAGATCTCCTACCATTGTAACCGACTGTGTAACCCTAGCCCTCTCCGGTGTCTATATAAACCAGAGGGCTTTAGTCCGTAGGACACAACATCCATTACAACAATCATACCATAGGCTAGCTTCTAGGGTTTAGCCTCCATGATCTCGTGGTAGATCCACTCTTGTACTACCCATATCATCAATATTAATCAAGCAGGACGTAGGGTTTTACCTCCATCAAGAGGGCCCGAACCTGGGCAAAACATCGTGTCCCTTGTCTCCTGTTACCATCCGCCTAGACGCACAGTTCGGGACCCCCTACCCGAGATCCGCCGGTTTTGACACCGACACCACCCGTCATGGCTGTAAAGGACCGTATTCGGCCGAGGATCTGGTGCAGATCCTGTCCGGCCTGTACAAGGGGGAGAAGGAGGATTTCCTTCAAACGAACCCGTTAAATGGGTTCTCCATGAATAACCCCCGTCAATGGGTAAGCGAACACTTTAAGGGCCCGACCCGTGTTTTCGAAGTTTAAGCTTCTTATATTATGTCTTCGGCGCAGGAACTGCGTCGGATTGTGGAGGACAAGATAAGTCTAGCTCCGCAACCCGAGGATCCAGAGAGATCCCAGGATTCGGCCTCCGAAGAGGATCCGGACATTCAGGTGGAGCAAATTGACGGGGTGTTCCACCAGCTCAGCATGGATAATGCTTTAGTCGCCATTACGGCTGACTACCCGGACTATATCCGGCTTCCAAGGTGATTGTGACGGAAGTCCGGACACCATTATCTCTTCCTTGCCCATTTCCGACCTTCGCGTACGATGGTGTTTTGCAGGAAGCGCCTTCAAGGCGGGAAGCTGAGCCCGCGGCGGCTGACCAACAAAGGCCAGTCCGGACCAGTAGGTGGAAGAGGAGCGCGGCGCGGACTGAAACGTCGCCGCAAAGGTATAGCTCGTAATTAATTATTTGGAGCAACGTTCCTTGGAAGCGTTTGAGTGCTCATGATCTTTGTAGGAGAAAAAGCGCCCGCAGGACTGCGGGCGTGGAGGTTGCCAATCCAACCTCTACCAGCCAGGCTCCAGCACCTGGTCCGGAGGGGGAGGCGAGCGCAGGGCGCGAGCCGGACACTCCTCCAATGGAGGATGCCGACAGGTTGTCCGCCACCAAGTCTAAGGTGGAGAGCGCCATGAACCAAAGGCGCCGCCGGACAGTATTTCGTGACGCGTGCTTCTCCCCTGAGGCGTTGAATGCCTTTAACGCAGGACCTTTTACCTCCGTGCTGCTCAAGATGGTTTTACCGAGCTACTGAGCAGTATGTAAAAGACATACGGGTAAGAGAGTTTAACAGCTTATATATGCCAAGAGCTCTCGAGACTTAAAGTAGTTATGTTAACTGATTTAAGGATCATTTGAAATGAGGATCTTACCGAGAAGAATACCCAACTGTCTCAGAGCTGCAAGAGTGCAAGGCCCAACTTGAGGTCGCATTTTGCTGCCGCAGGAGGAAACACAGAGGCCCCTCCTGGTAACACATTTGTTTTTTTTTAAATAAGCGTTGGCGGCGCGGCGCGCAAGTCTAATAATGACATGACAGGTGCCGCGGACAAGATCCGGACAGCAGAACTATCTGCGCCGGTGAAGGCAGCGAGAGGGTGCTGAATAGAGTGCAGCAAGAAAGGAACAAGCTTCAAGATGCCCACGCCCAGCTTGGAGAAGAAGCGAAGGCGTTCGGGCCGAGCTGTCCGGCTCCGTTAAGGAGAATCAGCGGCTTCGCCGCGGCATCTATAGTAGTGCTTGGGCTAACTCCTTTGAAAAGAAGAGTTCGGCGAGGAAGTCAATTGACAAAATATGTCTTGTAGGTATACTCACAGTCGCCTCTGGAGGAGATGCCAGATCAACGGGTGATCAACTTCCCGAAGCTGTTGCAATCGCCGAACGAAGTTCGGCAGCAATGAGCAGCGTCGTCTGTGCTTTATGGCCAGCCCTCTCCTACCGAGGGCCTTGGGGAGCTTATGGAGAAGCTTCAGGAGTGCAGCAGGCCTGCTTATGGAAGATTTCGCCCTGCCGCCAAGGTGCCTGTGGAGGCTTGGGCCATGGTGAAGACGCTGTACAAGAAGGCGGATCCCAACCACATGGCCGAGGTCGGACGGTGGGGCCCGGCGGGAAGTGGATCCTCGTGAGTTTAGTATACTGCCAAGTAGAGTTGGCTGCTAAATTTTCCCAATGGGACCGTAAGTTAGACAGATCGTTAGACGGGATTGAGGAGGAATACAACAAGAGATTTGACAATGTATTTTAAAATGACATGTGAAATGCCTTCTGCCGGATTGTAGATCGCTTGTCTTTGCCGACCTTTTTTGCTTCAACCTCGGACCCTAGAGTCCTGAGTGTGTCGAATACCTTCTTGGTTAAGAAACAACCGGGTATGCATGGAGACCAAAGCGTAGGGTCATTAGTGCTTTATCGCATAAGTGCCCAACTAGTTATGTTATATTACATGGTTAGTAAGAAACATCTTCCAGGAGAATAGTTCCGTTAAGGGTTCCTTTTCTCGAAGCATGCCCTAAAGTGCATGTCGGACTGCAAAAAAGCAGAAAAACATCTAGGGCAGATAAATAAGTAGGTAAAAAATCATTTTTCGAGTCACCGATCGAATATTCCCTTAAGAACGCTTAGCTTTCGGCTTCACCCAGTCTGAGGTACACATCCGGCTGACCCGGCATTAAAAATCGTAGAGGTGCTCCCTTTACCTCCTAGCCGAACGATCGGGAACGTAGGGGTAAGCACAGGAGCCAGGCAACCCAGCTTGGCCAAAACTTAAGTCATATCGATGCATATAATGGCGAGTGAGAGGTACATGTGGAAGCTTGACACATGTGCTGGGCATGAAGCCCTTACAATTGAGCTTCTGGAAAAGAAGCCCCCAGGTATAATGAGTGCGGATGGCACATCAAGTATGTGCGAATAATGCGCAAGTAGGCCCTTAAGGGCTTTTTAGGAAAGGTGTTAATAGAAGAAAGAGAAACAAAAGACAGCTGAAGTGTAAAAATTTGGACGGGGGAAGGGGACGAACTCTTAGTCCAGCGCTAGGCATAGAATCTTCGGAGGCGGGCTGCGTTCCATGGGTTCGGCTCGAGTCGGTTGTCCGATGCATTTAAATGAGACGGTACGCTCCGCCGTCAGGACTTGATCGACAATGAAGGGCCCTCCCATTTGGGCTTGAGCTTGTCCTTTTTCTTGTCCGCAAAGCGAGAACTAGTTCGCCAACGTTGTAAGTCTTGGCCCGCACTTCTCGCTTTGAAATCTTCGAGCCCATCGCGATAGAATGCGGAACGAGCTCACATACGCTTAATATGCGACCCTATCCAAGAGGAACTCAAGGTCCCACCAAGGATAGACCCGATATTGAAACGCTTTTGCAAGGTGGATATCATTACATCAACATTACATAATAGATGGGGATACATATAAGGCATACAATGCCACACGAATACATCAATACAACATACATAAGAGCAACATCCGACTACGTATGAAACACAAATAGAAACTCGAACGACATCCACCCTGCTAGCCCAGGCTGTCGACCTGGAACCTATCCCCTGATCGAGGAAGAAGCAGAAGAAGAACTCCAAAACAAGCAAACATCGCTCTCGCGTCATGATCATCGCAAAACCTGTACTCGCAGAATCTGTTGTAGTAGTAATCTGTGAGCCACGAGGACTCAAAGAATCCCATTACCATGGGTATCAAGACTAGCAAAGCTTAATGGGAAAGGAAGGGGTAAAGTGGTGAGGTTGCAGCAGTGACTAAGCATGATATGGTGGCTAACATACGCAAATGAGAGCGAGAAGAGGAGCAAAGGAACGGTCGTCAACTAGTAATGATCAAGAAGTGATCCCGAACTCCTACTTACGCCAAACATAACCCGAAACCGTGTTCACTTCCGGACTCCCGAGAAGAGACCATCACGGCTACACACGCCGTTGATGCGCTTTTAATTCGGATCGGTGTCAAGTTATCTACAACGGACATTAACAAATTCCCATCTGCCACATAACCACGGGCACGGCTCGAAAGTTTATACCCTGCAGGTGTCCCAACTTAGCCCATGATAAGCTCTCGCGGTCAACGAAGGATATTCCTTCTCCCAGAAGACCCGGTCGGCCTCGGAATCCGGTTTACAAGACATTTCGACAATGGTAAAACAAGACCAGCAAAGCCGCCCGATGCGCCGACATCCCGATAGGAGCTGCACATATCTCGTTCTCGTGGCAACACCGATAAGTCAAGCTACGAGTAAAACCAGACTCGAAGTTTCCCGAGGGGCCCATAAGTTGCCGGTTCGGACCAGCACTTAGAGAAGCATCGGCCGGGGGCTAAAATAAAGATGACCTCGGGTTGGCCGACCCAAGGGAAAGGTATAGGTGGTGGTGAGGCAAATGGTAAAACCAAGGTTGGGCCTTCTTTGGACAAGTTTTATTCAAAGCGAACTGTCGTGGGGGTCCCATAAATCACCCGACCGCGTTAGGAATGCAAAATTCGGGAACATAACACCGGTATGACGGAAACTAGGGCGGCAAGAGTGGAACAAAACACGTGCATAAGGCCGAGCCTTCCACCCTTTACCAAGTATATAGATGCATTAATAATATAAGAGATATTGTGATATCCCAACAAAACCCCGCCCACCATAAAGCAATCTTCAACTTCACCGCAACTAACAACGCTATAAGAGGGTCTCGAGCAAAAGCGGTAACATAGCCAAGCAACGGTTTGCTAGGAATGGTGTCAAAGGTTAGAGGTTCATGGCAATTTGGAAGGCTTGATGAGCAACAGATAGGTAAAGCAAAGATAGCGATAGAACGAAGCAACTAGCATAGCAATGATAGTAGTGAGATCCAGGTAGCGGTCATCTTGCTCGAAATCCCGCTAGGAAGAAGAACGAGTCCATGAAGAAGACGAACTGGAGTAGTCGAACGAATCCTCACACTCGCAACATTACCGGAACTAAGAAGCAACACTGGAAAGAAACAAACAACATGGTAAATGCACAAGCATAAACATGGCATGATGCATAAACAAGTATGATGGATGACCGGTTTAATGAGGCATGGCATGGCAAAGTGCAACAAACAATACTACAAGTTAAGTGGAGCTCAATATGCAACGAGTAGCATATTGACGAAACACCACATTCGAGTTATTTAGTTTAATCTCGTTTAAGCTACCAAACAATATTAAATGTTATTAAACATGGCAAGGGGTGAAGCATAATTAAACTAGCTATTTAGGCAAGTTTAAATGAGGCCGGAACAACAAACAACATTTCTGGAAAATCCTCATATGCAATTTATGAATTAGCTACTGTTCTGCCCTAAAACATATTTTAAAGTTGTTAAACAGGAAAATAAAGTAGACCACATTAATCTATGCATTTTCCACCCCATTTACATATAAAGTTTATTAAAAACCGAGTTACGGTTATTTAGTTATGAAATAAATCATTTTAACATGGCATATGAGCAAATTTAAACAAACAGTATTTTAAATATTTTAAACATGGATGAAAATAGCATCTTATGAAACTAGATGAAATTCTAAGCATTTTACATGTATAAATTATTTAAATATGATGCATGGTTAATTAGTTATTAGATGCATGAACATTAGGGGGTTTTGTGCAAATCTGTAAAACCTGGATAAATATCTAAAATCGCAGAACAGAAAAAAAAAGGAACTGGGCTAAATCTGGCAGAACGGGGCTGGGGAAGCTGCTGACATTGCGGGTTGGGCCCGGTTGGGAGCAAAGGAGGAGAAGGGCCGGCCCAGGGGACGAAGTTGACCGGTCCACGCGAGCTGGGACGGGGTCAACACGGGCGAGCGGGGCAGAGGCATCGCCCTCCTCTGCCTGAACTGACGCTGCTCGATGCAGCGAAGGAGACCGGCGGCTGGAGGGGGGCTTGGCGCGGCGGGACTTGGCGCGATGCAGGGCTCCGGCGACGCGGTCAACGGGCAGGAGAGGCCGGATCTGCCAGGTGGGGGAGGAGGTCCACGCGGCGAGGCTGGTCAGAGGCTCTGGTGGCCGGAGGAAGCAGGCGCACTCCGGTGCTCGTGCAGAGGAGGCAGAGGAACTTGGCGCGGCAGCCCCAGCGATGTAAGCGCGCGGCGGCGCGCATGTGTCTTGGCGAGAGGCAGGGGCGCGCGGCAACGCCGCGAGAGGAACCGGGCGAGGCGACCCGATCCGAGGGCGGGAGCTCTGCGCGATGTGCGGGACGGCGGTGGCGGCCATGGGAGCTCCTCGCCTGTTGGTGGCGATGAAGACAGCGCCGGTGCTCCGGGCAGAGGTGGGGGAAGTCCATGGCGCTGGAGCCTTGTCGGTTCTCACGCACGACGCACAGGCAGAAGGCTGCAGCGCTACAAATAGAACCGAGAGAGGGGGTGAGATGTGAGTGGAAGAGGAGACCGAAGGAAGGAGAAGGACGCGCTGTGGGACGGCAGAACTGACCGGATCCAGGACGAGGACACGATCTCCGGCGAAAGAAGGTGATTCCCGGCAGCGGCGAGCTCGGGTGGTGGTGCCACGATCTACTGCTGCTCCTGCGTGAAGAAACGAGGAGAGTTTAGCACCGGGAGAGAGAGGGACGACGAGGGGGAGGCAAGGGACGGCGAGGCTTGGCCTGGTCGTGGTCGACGGGGAAGGCAGGGCGTAGTCCGGGTCGTTGGGTTCGCCGGCAGCGATGCGCCATGGAGGGAGGAGCTTGGGCATGAGCAGGGGATCGAGCCCCTGTCTCTCTCCTGCAGGAGTGCGGGCGCTCGTTGGTGGATCAAGGGGATCCAGAGGAGAGCGCTGGTTGGGGAGTTTTGGTGGTGGCTGAAATCGAGGAGAGGTAGGTGGAATGGGAGGGATCCCGATGGAGAGAGTGGGTTGGTGGCGGCGATGGGACAAGCTCCCGAAGAACAAGGAAGAGTGGGTGGCGGCGGCGGGTGAGGGGATGGATGGATGGGACAGCATAGGGTCTAGGGTTAGACTATAAATATGAGAAAGAGAGGAGTTTGGATCATCCGACTGAAATCCGATGGATGATAATAAATAGGTAGGGAAGGCCAAATAAGAAAACAGAGATGTTTTGTAGATGTTAGGGGATGGTCCGGATCCAACGGTGATGATTGCTCGGGTCGGGTTCGGGAAAGGTTTCGGACGAGCACGCGAGGGGTCTGAGAGAGACTCCGGTTTAGGAAAGAGGGAAAACGAAGAATAAGGGCCTGACAAAATAACAACAGAGGCAAAGAGAGAAAGGGCAACTCCGAACGGCTACGAGTTTTATGAAAACAATGCCGATGCAATGCGGATGATGCGATGATGAAATGCATGACATGAACACAATGCAAAACAAAAGACAAAACCCAACCACGGAGGAAATATCATATCGCATCTCCGGAAAAGGCAAGAGTTGGAGTTACGAATATGGAAAGTTGTATCCGGGGCGTTACAACACTCCACCACTACGAGAGGATCTCGTCCCGAGATCTAGGATGGCACCGGAGGAAAAAGGAAGAGGAGAGGTAAAACAAAGTTGCTTCTTTGACGAACGAGTGAAACCACGAACCATGGGAGGTTGAGCAATTTAAAAGAAAGAGTACAACAGAGATGAACGAGATTGCAAACAATCTATTAGAAAAGAGGAACAAGTAGTATTACGAGGACTTGAAGGTTGCAAAGACATGAATCAAGAGTTTAATAGTCAAGATAGAATTCGAAACCACTCCGGTTTAAATAAGATGAGAAAGGAAGAATTCGGGCAGCACTCCGGTTGAACATGGAAGGAATAGAACATGAACTTGAGAAGATGGGATGATACTTGATGAAATCAACAATACACCGCCTCCGAACTATTGAAAGAATGGCATAATGTGTAAGAAGGATTTTACAAGACTCATGTTTAATTTTGAGTATAGCTTGGCGGGTCATAACTTCGAGAGATATCTTGAAGAACAATTGAAGAATGAAAAGAATCCTTGACGAACCATCATGTAGAGCCTCCATGAAGAACTCCGGTAAAAGGATGATAAAAAGAAAGAGAAGTTGAAAACACAAGGTGAACCCTTGCAATGATTTAGATGGAGCTTCGCGACGAGATAATTGAGAGATCTTGGAACTCCGAAAAGAAAGATGAAGCCTCTCGAACCGAAAATGTGATGTGATGACCAACTCCAGAAAGAAAGATGAATCACTTGTAATCAAGAATTTATTCATCATGAATAATCTCCAGAAGAAAAGAATTGAATCACCTCGAGGAAATAAGAATAAGATTTATTGTATCCTTATCCTTCATCAAATTAAATTCATGACAAGCAATGGATTTGGCATACTACTTATTCCCGTAGAAAGGATTAAGAGGGATATAGCGTAAACTTCAGAAGGTATTGATGGAACCACCGGTGGGATTTGGGAACAACGAATATTTGATATGATAAGGAAAGAAGTGAAATCTTGAACGAACCACAAGAATTCAAAATGAAAGTAGAAAAGGCACAATTCACCGGGAAGAATTGGAAAACAAATGAAGATACTTGAGGGGATTTAGATACATGAGAACGAAGAGATCATGAACTGATTAGAGGGTATTTGAATGATGCACCGGTAAGATTTGGAGAATGATGGGTACACGTTGAGAATGAAGAATTATGACATGATGGCCTTCGGAGGAAAGAAATGGAAACAACTCATGAAATGCTCCGGTTGGTAAGAAAAGAATTATCACAATCGAAACAATTATGAGGATAGCATGAAGCTAGAACCATGGATATTCAAGAGAATGGAACAAGATTTAAGAGAAATCCTTCTTCGGTCTTCCAATGTTGAGAATGATGATGAGAACCACCATGACAATTGTTGAGGCACTCCGGAATGAAAATTGGAAAGGTTGAACCAATGATGAAAAGAATTTGAAAGATCTTGGAGAAAGACATATTACTGATGATCACCCATTCTTACGTCAAACTTTGAAAAGAATTTTAGAAGCTCCGGGAAAATTAGAAGAGTCAGGTAAGATCCTGGGAAAAGACCTGTGGGTTAGGGCCCACTAAAGAGAAAACACCGTTGAAAAGGAATGTTGAACAGATAGATGATGCACCGGAACAATTGAAATATTTGAATGAGGTGACCACCTCGAATTAATTGGAACACGGACGAATCTCCTGAGATGTCTTGAACACTCCGGAAGGATAAACTGGCGAGAGGCGAACGAGCAAGGGGAAAACATTTGGTCCAAGGAAAGAATATAATCAACCGAAAAAAACTTGAATTGAATCCACCGGAAAAGAAACAACAATGAAGGATGATGAACTTGAAACTGTTGAGCATCTTCATGGGAAATCACCGGATAAGAACATTGAAAGAAAAGAATGAAGAGACTTCTCATGAATAAATGGATACTTGATTAAGAAATCTGAGTCCTTGAAGAAAAAGGGTGGGAGGGTGGGGAAAACAAAGACAACTTGGGATGAACGAAACAAACACCGTTGAGAAAACTTAGAATTGATCTTATGGATGGGGAGAATGATGGGATCATCTCAAGAGAAGCGCACCGTTGGAAAAGAATTAACATGACAACCTCAATGATAAAAAAGGATTAGTATTCACATACCAATATGAGAACACCGTTTAGGAAAGGTATGGATTCAACATCTGACTTCAAAGCAACTCGAATACCACAAATAAAACAAAACAAAGGATTTGGCTTGCAGAATAAGCCGGAAACAAACACATATGATAGAGATTTACCCAATCCCATATCATGCATTTGTCGGAAAGATATTCTAGGAGCTACTTGAATTCCCACCTATAAACTCCCGAAACTTTCTGGTTATGCAATCTGGTGTTGGGGATACAGGGGAAGCAATATATCTCACCCAAACTAACAATCCCTACATCCAGCTGTATCCATCCGTCAACACATAACCAAGAAAACTCCGGAAATCGTGTACCTCAACCTTCGAAAAGCATCCGTTATACGAGCTATGGCAATACTCCCGAACTCCCCAGTACTGGGTGGCATCGAGGTTATCTCACCAACAACTGCATAAAAGAGATTTTCGATGTCGGCAAAACTCATGTATTCCGTAATCGCAACGATAAAATTATGACGACAACACCTCGAGCTCAACTCCCGAGACACTGCCACAACCCCTAAATGTCAGGAGGCACCAAGAACAATGTTCTCGTCATAAGAATATCAGAACGATCCCAAGATACCCGCGTGATCCTAAATTTTTTTAGTGAAAATTGAGGAGAGGAAAGACAAAATATCACGCCGAGTCCTCACCAGAGCGATTTAAGGGGCTGAGGAGTAAAAAGAATCCTACTCTCCGATATATATAATCCTTAGACTCAAAATAGTTTTCTTCTAGACTCAACAACGACCAACAATCAAGGGGGCTCCTATGGTCGGTCGAGGCTCTGATACCAACTTGTCACGCCCAATATGCGACCCTATCGAAGAGGAACTCGAAGGTCCCAACAAGGATAGACCCGCATATTGAAACACTTTTGCAAGGTGGATATCATTACATCAACATTACATAATAGATGGGGATACATATATAAGGCATACAATGCCACACGAATACATCAATACAACATACATAAGAGCAACATCCGACTACGGATGAAACACAAACAGAAACTCGAACGACATCCACCCTGCTAGCCCAGGCTGCCGACCTGGAACCTAACCCCTGATCGAAGAAGAAGCAGAAGAAGAACTACAAAAAAAGCAAACATCGCTCTCGCGTCATGATCATCGCAAAACCTGTACCTGCAACTGTTGTAGTAGTAATCTGTGAGCCACGAGGACTCAACAATCCCATTACCATGGGTATCAAGACTAGCAAAGCTTAATGGGAAAGGAAGGGGTAAAGTGGTGAGGTTGCAGTAGCGACTAAGCATGATATGGTGGCTAACATACGCAAATGAGAGCGAGAAGAGGAGCAAAGGAACGGTCGTCAACTAGTAATGATCAAGAAGTGATCCTTAACTCCTACTTACGTCAAACATAACCCAGAAACCGTGTTCACTTCCCGGACTCCGCCGAGAAGAGACCATCATGGCTACACACGCGGTTGATGCGTTTTTAATTCGGATCAGGTGTCAAGTTATCTACAACCGAACATTAACAAATTCCCATCTGCCACATAACCGCGGGCACGGCTCTCGAAAGTTTATACCCTGCAGGGGTGTCCCAACTTAGCCCATGATAAGCTCTCGCGATCAACGAAGGATATTCCTTCTCCCAGGAAGACCCGATCAGTCTCGGAATCCCGGTTTACAAGACATTTCGACAATGGTAAAACAAGACTAGCAAAGCCGCCCGATGCGCCGACATTCCGATAGGAGCTGCACATATCTCGTTCTCAGGGCAACACCAGATAAGTCAAGCTATGAGTAAAACCAGACCTCGAGTTTCCCCGAGGGGGGCCCGCAGGCTGCTCGGTTCGGACCAGCACTTAGAGAAGCACTGGCCCGGGGGGGCTAAAATAAAGATGACCCTCGGATTGGCCGACCCAAGGGAAAGGTATAGGTGGTGGTGAGGCAAATGGTAAAACCAGGGTTGGGCCTTGCTGGACAAGTTTTATTCAAAGCGAACTGTCAGGGGGGTCCCATAAATCACCCGACCGCGTTAGGAACGCAAAATCCGGGAACATAACACCGGTATGACGGAAACTAGGGCGGCAAGAGTGGAACAAAACACCAAGCATAAGGCCGAGCCTTCCACCCTTTACCAAGTATATAGATGCATTAATAATATAAGAGATATTGTGATATCCCAACAAAACCCTGTCCACCATAAAGCAATCTTCAACTTCACCTGCAACTAACAACGCTATAAGAGGGCTGAGCAAAAGCGGTAACATAGCCAAGCAACGGTTTGCTAGGAATGGTGTCAAAGGTTAGAGGTTCATGGCAATTTGGGAGGCTTGATGAGCAACAGATAGGTAAAGCAGCATAGCGATAGAACGAAGCAACTAGCATAGCAATGATAGTAGTGAGATCCAGGGTAGCGGTCATCTTGCCTGAAATCCCGCTAGGAAGAAGAACGAGTCCATGAAGAAGACGAACTGGAGTAGTCGAACGAATCCTCACACTCACAACATTACCGGAACTAAGAAGCAACACCGGAAAGAAACAAACAACATGGTAAATGCACAAGCATAAACATGGCATGATGCACAAACAAGTATGATGGATGACCGGTTTAATGAGGCATGGCATGGCAAAGTGCAACAAACAATACTACAAGTTAAGTGGAGCTCAATATGCAACGAGTTGCATATTGACGAAACACCACATTCGAGTTATTTAGTTTAATCTCGTTTAAGCTACCAAACAATATTAAATGTTATTAAATATGGCAAGGGGTGAAGCATAATTAAACTAGCTATTTAGGCAAGTTTAAATGAGGCCGGAACAACAAACAACATTTCCGGAAAATACTCATATGCAATTTATGAATTAGCTACTGTTCTGTCCTAAAACATATTTTAAAGTTGTTAAACAGGAAAATAAAGTGGACCACATTAATCTATGCATTTTTCCAACCCATTTACATATAAAGTTTATTAAAAACCGAGTTACGGTTATTTAGTTATGAAATAAATCATTTTAACATGGCATATGAGCAAATTTAAACAAACAGCATTTTAAATATTTTAAACATGGATGAAAATAGCATATTATGAAACTAGATGAAATTCTAAGCATTTTACATGTATAAATTATTTAAATATGATGCATGGTTAATTAGTTATTAGATGCATGAACATTAGGGGTTTTTCTGCAAATCTGTAAAACTTGGATAAATATCTAAAATCGCAGAACAGAAAAAAAAGGAACTGGGCTGAATTGACAGAACGGGGCTGGGGAAGCTGCTCAGATTGCGGGCTGGGCCCGGTTGGGAGCACAGGAGGAGAAGGGCCGGCCCAGGGGACGAAGTTGACCGGTCCACGCGAGCTGGGACGGGGTCAACATGGGCGAGCGGGGCAGAGGCATCGCCCTCCTCTGCCTGAACTGATGCTGCTCGATGCAGCGAAGGAGACCGGCGGCTGGAGGGGGGCTTGGGCGCGGGACTTGGCGCGATCTGAGGCTCGGCGACGCGGTCAACGGGCAGGAGAGGCCGGATCTGCCAGGTGGGGGAGGAGGTCCACGCGGCGGCGGCTGGTCAGAGGCTCTGGTGGCCGAAGGAAGCAGGCGCACTCCGGTGCTCGTGCAGAGGAGGCAGAGGAACTTGGCGCGGCAGCCCCAGGCGATGTAGGCGCGGCGGCGACAGGTCTTGGCGAGGGCAGGGCGTCGCGAAGCAACGTCGCGAGAGGAACCGGGCGGAGGCGACCCGATCCGAGGGCGGGGAGCTCCTGCGGGACAGGCAGGACGGCGGTGGCGGCCATCGGAGCTCCTGCTCCTGTTGGTGGCGATGAAGACAGGCGTCGGTGCTCCGGGCAGAGGTGGGGGAAGTCCATGGCGCTGGAGCCTTGTCGGTTCTCGCGCACGACGCACAGGCAGAAGGCTGCAGCGCTACAAATAGAACCGAGAGAGGGGGTGAGATGTGAGTGGAAGAGGAGACCGAAGGAAGGAGAAGGACGCGCTGTGGGACGGCAGAACTAACCGGATCCAGGACGAGGACACGATCTCCGGCGAAAGAAGGTGATTCCCGGCAGCAGCGAGCTCGGGTGGTGGTGCCACGATCTACTGCTGCTCCTGCGTGAAGAAACGAGGAGAGTTTAGCACCGGGAGAGAGAGGGACGACGAGGGGGAGGCAAGGGACGGCGAGGCTTGGCCTGGTCTTGGTCGACGGGGAAGGCGGGGCGTAGTCCGGGTCGTTGGGTTCGCCGGCGGCGATGCGCCATGGAGGGAGGAGCTTGGGCATGAGCAGGGGATCGAGCCCCTGTCTCTCTCCTGCAGGAGCGGGGGCGCTCGTTGGTGGATCGAGGGGATCCAGAGGAGAGCTCTGGTTGGGGAGGTTCGGTGGTGGCTGACATCGAGGAGAGGTAGGTGGATCAGGAGGGATCACGATGGAGAGAGTGGGTTGGTGGCGGCGATGGGACAAGCTCCCGAAGAACAAGGAAGAGTGGGTGGCGGTGGCGGGTGAGGGGATGGATGGATGGGACAACATAGGGTCTAGGATTAGACTATAAATATGAGAAAGAGAGGAGTTTGGATCATCCGATCGAAATCCGATGGATGAGAATAAATAGGTAGGGAAGGCCAAATAAAAAACAGAGATGTTTTGTAGATGTTAGGGGATGATCCGGATCCAACGGTGACGATTGCTCGGGTCGGGTTCGGGAAAGGTTTCGGACGCGCACGCGAGGGGTCTGAGAGAGACTCCGGTTTAGGCAAGAGGGAAAACGAAGAACAAGGGCCTGACAAAATAACAACGGAGGCAAAGAGAGAAAGGGCAACTGCGAACGGCTACGTGTTTTATGAAAACAATGACGATGCAATGCGGATGATGCGATGATGAAATGCATGACATGAACACAATGCAAAACAAAAGACAAAACCCAACCACGGAGGAAATATCATATCGCATCTCCGGAAAAGGCAAGAGTTGGAGTTACGAATATGGAAAGTTGTATCCGGGGCGTTACAGAGCCTTGGCGACGTCGCGTTCTTCCTCCAATGCGTCCAAGCTGTCCTGCCGATCTAGCTCGGCTTCTCTTTCTTCATACATGCGCACTCGAGGTGAGTCATGAATAATGTCGCAGGGCAGAATTGCCTCTGCGCCGTATACCATAAAAAATGGTGTGAATCCGGTGGTACGGTTGGGCGTTGTCCGCAGCCCCCAGAGTACGGAGTCGAGCTCCTCTACCCAGTGCGTGTCAGATTTCGTAAGTGACCGCACTAGTCTGAGTTTAATGCCGCTCATTATTAGACCATTTGCTTGTTCCACTTGACCGTTGGTTTGAGGATGATAGACTGAAGCGTAATCGAGCTTAATGCCCATGTTTTTGCACCATGACTTAACCTCGTCGGCCGTGAAGTTCGTGCCGTTATCGGTGATGATGCTGTGGGGGACACAATAACGGTGTACTACCCCGGATATGAAGTCTATCACTGGTCCGGACTCTGCCGTTTTGACTGGTTTGGCCTCTATCCATTTGGTGAATTTTTCCACCATGATCAATAGGTACCTTTGCTTGTGGGTTCCCCCTTTAAGGGGTCCAACCATGTCAAGCCCCTGCACATGACGGCGGAGGTAATGGGTATAGTTTTGAGGGCGGTGGGTGGCATATGGCTCTGATTAGCAAAGAGCTGACAACTGACGCATCTTTGGACTAGGTCTTGAGCATCTGCCCGGGCCGTCGGCCAATAAAATCCTGTACGGAATGCCTTTCCTACAAGGGCCCGAGCTGCTGCGTGGTGTCCGCCTAGTCCGGCATGAATTTTAGCCAGGAGGTTTCGCCCTTCCTCTTCGGAGATACACCTTTGAAGGACTCCGGTTGTGCTTTTCTTATAAAGTTCTCCCTCATGGACCTTGTAGGCTTTAGATTGCCGGACTATGCAGCGGGCCTCATTTTGGTCTTCGGGAAGTTCCTGCCTAAGCAAGTAGGCTAGGAATGGTTCTGTCCACGGGGCGATTACTGCCATTATGTCGTGGGCTGAAGGTGTTATGTCATCGGCTGAATAGCCGGTTGGCGCGGTTTTTTCCGGTTTGTCGTTTCCGGACTCCTCTTCCCATAGTAGGATGGCTTGAGGAGCCGTTCTAGGAAGATGTTAGGAGGGACAGCGTCACGTTTTGCGCCGATGCGTGCCAGTACGTCGGCTGCTTGGTTGTTATCTCGGGCTATGTGATGGAATTCAAGTCCTTCAAACTAAGCTGACATTTTTAGGACAGCGTTGCGATATGCTGCCATTTTCGGATCCTTGGCATCAAAGTCTCCATTTATTTGGGATATTGCAAGGTTTGAATCCCCGCGCACCTCTAGGCGTTGAATGCCCATGGAGATTGCCATCCGGAGACCATGTAAAAGGGCCTCATATTCGGCTGCATTGTTGGAGTCCGTGTACATTATTTGAAGTACGTATTGGACTGTGTCCCCGGTCGGGGACGCCAATACGACGCCAGCCCCCAGTCCGGCCAACATTTTAGAGCCATCGAGGTGCATAATCCAATTGGAGTATGCGCCGTACTCTTTAGGGAGTTCGGCTTTGGTCCATTCAGCAACAAAGTCAGCCAAAACTTGTGACTTTATAGCTCGCCGAGGTTTGTAAGTTATATCGAATGGTAAGAGCTCAATTGCCCATTTTGCAATCCTGCTCGTTGCGTCGCGGTTGTTTATAATGTCATTGAGTGGTACTTCGGAGGCCACTGTTATCGAACACTCTTGAAAGTAGTGTCGAGCTTAGGGATGCCATGAACACCGCACACGCTATCTTTTGATAGTGCGGTAACGGACTTGCGGGGGTTAACACGGTGGATCGTAGTATACTGGTTTTGAAGAGGGAATTTATGCCCTTCGTCTCTCGTTCGACGACAAGTACGCGCTTACAACTTGATGTGTTGCTGCGATGTATAACAACATTGGTTCGCCCAGGTTGGCGCAGCCAGACCGGATTTGTTGCCAATATGGCTTTTATTTCTTCAAGTCCCAAGGTGGCAGCATCCGCCCACTCGAAGTGTTCGTGCGCCTAAGGAGGCGATAGAGGCGATGCCTTTTCTCCTAGGCGGAGATAAAGCGGCTTAGAGCCGCCATGCATCGATCAATTTTGTATTTTCTTGAGGTCTTTTGGGATATCTAGCTGTGTGAGCTCGGATCTTGGCTGGGTTTGCTTCAATTCCTCTACCGGATACAATGAAGCCCGAGAGCTTTTTGGTTTGAAACGCAAGCGCATTTTCGGATTCACTTGATGTCATATGCTCCGAGGTTGTCGAATGTGAGCCTCAAGTCGTCTACTAGAGTTTCGACGTGTTTGGTTTTGACGACACGTCGCTCACGATGCCTCTACTGTTTTGCCGATCTGGGTGGCGGACATGTTTGAATCATGCGCTGATATGTTGCGCCGGCGTTTTTAAGTCCGAAGGGCATCGTGTTGAAGCAGAATGGTCCATATGGAGTGATGAATGCCGTTGCGGCTTGGTCCACTTCTGCATCTTAATTTGATGATAGTCGGAGTATGCATCAAGGAAGCACAATGAATCGTGCCCTGCAGTAGCATCGATTATTGGTCGATGCGGGGGAGGGGGAAGGGATCCTTTCGGCAAGCCTTGTTGAGGTCTTTAAAATCGACGCATAGGAGCCAGGATTTGTCCTTCTTTGGTACCATTACCAGGTTTGCTAGCCAATCCGGATGTTTAATAACTCTGATGAATCCGGCTTCCAATAGTTTGGCTAGCTCTTCTCCCATTGCCTGTCTTTTGGGTTCGGAAAATCGTCGAAGAGCCTGTTTGACTGGCTTGAATCCTTTTAGGATGTTTAGGCTTTGTTCTGCCAATCTGCGTGGGATTCCGGGCATATCCGAGGGGTGCCAGGCGAAAATGTCCCAATTTTCCCGAAGGAATTCTCGCAGTGAGGCATCTACATCAGGGTTCAATTGTGCCCCGATGGAGGCCGACTTTGTTGGGTCCGTTGGATGGACCTGGAATTTGACTATTTCGTCCACTGATTTAAAGGAGGTGGACTTGGATCTCTTATCGAGTATCACGTCATCCCTATTTACAGTAGAGCGCAGTGCGGTGAGTTCTTCTGCCGCTAGGGCTTCAGATAGTGCCTCAAGGGCTAATGCGGCTGTCTTGTTTTCGGCGCGGAGTGTTATGTCCGGATCACTAACGAGAGTGATTATTCCGCTGGGCCCAGGCATTTTGAGCTTCATGTACCCGTAGTGGGGTACGGCTTGAAAAATTGTGAATGCCTCTCGTCCTAATATAGCGTGATATCCGCTGTTGAACGAGGCCACTTGGAACATGACTTCTTCGGATCTGTAATTTTTCGGCGAGCCGAACACCACATCGAGTGTGATTTTTCCGGTGCAGCATGCTTCTCGGTTAGGGATTATTCCTCTGAAGGTTGTGCTGCTTCGCTCAATGCGGCTCCAGTCTATTTCCATTTGTTGAAGAGTTTCCTCGTAAATGAGGTTTAGTCCGCTGCCGCCATCCATGAGGACCTTTGTATGTCGAAAGCCGTCCACTATAGGACTAAGCACCAGTGCGGCTGGTGCTCGGGCTGTTCGGAATTTAGGTTCGTCGCTGGCGTTGAAGGTGATGGTTGTCTCGCTCCATGGATTTGTTGTTGCTACTTGGTAGACTTCGGCGAGGCCGCGGATTGTTCATTTTCGCATATTATTTGATGTGAAGGTCTCGAAGACTGTTGATACCGTACCGGTATTGTTGGAGTGGTTTTCCGGGGCTAGAAGCTCCTCGCCACTTTTGGACACCTGCCATAATATCCAACATGCTCGAAGGCTATGTGTTGGGACGGCGCCCTCTGTCTTGTGAAGTTTAGGTCCGTGAGCCATCCCTCCAGTACGGTTCCGTGCCCTCTATGGGGTTTTTGCTTTTTGGTTTTTGTATCTGGGGCCTGAGTGTGATGCACCCTTTTGTTGCGGACTAGGGTTGTTTTAGGGGCCGGATTGTCCCAAAACTTGTTTTCGGTTTTCCGGAAACTCTCCATCGCACAGTACTTTCATACTATGGGCACCAGATTGGCGAAGCGTGTAATTTCACGATGGCTGATGGCGTTCAATATTCCCTTGTCCGTGCAATTATTGCAAAAGATTGATATTGCGTTTTCCTCTCGGCAGTCCTTTATCCTGTCCATAACCAGGAGGAATCTGGCCCAGTAGTGATGTGCTATTTCAGCGGGCTCTTGCCGTATTAGAGATAGATCGCATATGTCTGGGCGGGTGGGTGGAATAAAGTCCGGAACCCTACCCATCTCAAGGCTTGAAGCCATGAAGTTTCCAAATTTGGAAGCTTGGATTGTTGGACGTTGTCCAACGAGTCCGGTCCGATGCTTGACTTTAAGTTCAGTGCTTGATCGAAGTCCGTCCCTCCGCGAAAATCCGGCATGGAGGGTTCGGGAGCCCGGACATGACTAGTTTTCAATACAGGAGAGGAGTCGCCGCATTGTTCCTCTACCAATGCGACGTGGTGGGTGACCTGGGGAGAGTTAATCTCTCTCAGATCGGTTTTAAGCCCAATTTGATGATAGTCCGTAGCAACTCCCAGGGCGGCGATGCGATCCAAGAGCTCATTGACAGACGAGAGCTCTATTGGATCCAGCCGCTCGGCAAGTTTCGAGCTGACGTGAAGATTGCTTTTGACGACTTGCGAAGTCATTGTCGAAGCAGTGGCCGGACAGGCGGTCATAAGAAAACCACCTAGCCGGATAGTTTGGCCGGCGGCCAAGGCCCCTTTGGCGAAAATACCGTCCTTGAAGACGGGTGGAGGCATCCTACCTATCGGCGACGGCACAGAGGAACTCTCAATGAAAGCACCAATGTCGATGTCAAAACCGGCGGATCTCGGGTAGGGGGTCCCGAACTGTGCGTCAAGGCGGATGGTAACAGGAGACAAGGGACACGATGTTTTACCCAGGTTCGGGCCCTCTTGATGGAGGTAATACCCTACGGCCTGCTTGATTAATATTGATGATATGGGTAGTACAAGAGTGGATCTACCACGAGATCAAGGAGGCTAAACCCTAGAAGCTAGCCTATGGTATGATTGTTGTAATGGATGTTGTGTCCTACGGACTAAAGCCCTCCAGTTATATAGACACCGGAGAGAGCTAGGGTTACACAGAGTCGGTTACAATGGTAGGAGATCTACATATCTGTATCGCCAAGCTTGCCTTCCACGCCAAGGAAAGTCCCATCTGGACACGGGACGGAGTCTTCAATCTTGTATCTTCATAGTCTTGGAGTCCAGCGGACGATGATAGTCCGGCTGTCCGGACACCCCCTAGTCCAGGACTCCCTCAGTAAGTAACACCTTATTAAAGTTGTACCTTATAAAAAAGGATTTGGTTGCAAAAAATGACAGGAATAACGTGGGTATTGCAGGGGCCACAAAGGAGGTGGCGACCACAAGGAGGAAAGGTGTCATGGCCGAGCGCAATGCGGCCGTGGAACGCCTGAGCGAGAGAAGCGAGGAGGCGCAGTGGCGGAGGTTCAGCAAGAGCTCGAGGGCTCGTCGAGAAAAACATGAGGATTTGGGCGTGACTCGAGACTCGAGAGTCCGAGCTTGCGCCCGCTCTTGAGGTGCCAAAGCCGCTAAGGCCGAAGCCCAAAAGGCCCTCCAGAAATCGAGGCGGTGAAGAAGATAGCGGCGGGTAAGGCATTCTTCATGCAAAGCAAGCATGTAAGCGAATTACCATTACTTACCCAATCGGAGCTCTCCAGAGCGTTCGCGAATCTGCCCATGGCGTGTCCGATCTTGCCGCATTCTATAGAGCCGAGGAGGAAGCTCAGCGGAGAAGGTGTTCTGGTCTCGGTAGATTTGAGGCGGACATCCGGTGCCCTGAGCGACCAGTGAAGCAGCTGGTCGAGCTCCACAAGGTGGCGAACAGGCCATGAAGAACCTCGTAGTTCGGCTATGGCCCAAGGAAGCCATGCAGGAGCTACTTACATGCAGTGCGGCGGTGGTGGGCCTTTGTCCATGGGTTGACGTCATCAAGCACTCTGCCTGTATTGAAGGTGCCCGTCGGGCCCTTGCCCGCGCTAAGGTGCACTGGGGCAGGATGGACGCCGAGAAGCTTGTAACGGACGCGCCACCGCCGGGCAAGGATTATCGCACGCCCGAGATGTATTACAAGGGTGTCCTGAAGGGTGCCCGCATTATTGCGGGTGAGTGCTCCAAAGATGTATTCTTTGATTAGACTCGCATTTTGTTATCCTGTGCGCTAAAAACTTTGTTCATATGTGCTAAGCAACTTTTGTTAATTTAAAATATTATCTTCTGTGCGGCCGTTTATCAAATCTGAGAGATGGCAAGTCGTTGGCTTTGGCCCCCATGCCACGAGTGCTGGGGTGTTCGGGATAAACTTGAGCGCTCTTGTTCCCATTTTTGGGTCCTTCTAGGGAGGTGCTCAACACAACGAACGAGGCAACCGGACTTATAATGCTTGAGCACTCTCACTTAGCCATAGAATTCTATAATTTTAAATTTCGGCGAAGCCCCTAGTGTTCGGAAGGCCGAATTTGGGGCGCTATCCACGCCTGGGCCGGACAAAGCCGGTTCCTCGCTCTAGGCGGCATAAGTCTTTAGGGACTCAAAAAAACCTCTCGAACAGCGACCGGCTCACGCCCCATCATGACGGTCAGTTTTAGCTTTCTCCACTGAGGTGCTCACCCAGCTCAACTAGGGCACAATCGCAGTGGTTCTCCCATCACTACCTTAGCCGATATAACGGAGCGTAAGGTACCAAAACATGGGAGCCGGGCAAACCCAACTATTGACCCAAGACATGATTCGGAGCCGATGCATATAATGCTATAAGTTCGGGGTGCCGCACTTGTGAAAGTGTTCGGACTTATCACACCATAGTTTGGGGAACGTAAGCCCCTAGTGTATTTAGCCGTACCAAAGTGTACGGATGCAACATGTCATAAGTGAATATATGTATAAAAAAGGAATGCCATGAAAAAAAGATGCATTGTTTATTTAAAAAATACTTCAATGAGTGCAGGACGATACAAATAGTGCGATAAGCAAGGGGTGGGACTGTTTAACATGTCCCCCTCCAGGGGTAGGCTGCAGAATGGTATGTAAAACAGGCATAATGCTCGTAATGGAGACCACCTGGATACTCGTCGTAGCTTTTCTCTTTCCCTGGCTGTTGCATCGTTAGTTCGGCAGATCCACTGCCGGACAGGGCTTCTGAAAACGGAGTCCTGAGAATAAGAGAGGAAAGAAAAAAAAGAAAAAAATAATGACCAATTCGGGGGCCCCTGGTGTGGTTGATCCGCACTCTGGGCCTGCCGTGGTCGTGCCCCTCCCCCTATGCCATGGTATCTCGTATGCGTAATGATGTCTGCGTAACTTGATCTCGCGATGTCGCGAGGGCTGGGGTTGGGGCCGCATTACTACGTGGCGCCGGGCGTGCTAGGTGGTCTTGTTGTAGGTTACTCGGGCGCGCTTGATGGTGTCCGTTAAAACGCGGCGGACTCGAGAATTGCCTTAAGAGGCTGCTCGTACTTCCGCGCGAGAGCATTGTATGCTCCTCCGTACGAAGAGATCGTTCAGTGTTTCCGTTGACCGTGATAACTCCTCGAGGCCTGGCATCTTGAGCTTGAGGTATGCATAGTGCGGCGGATGCATTGAACTTTGCAAATGCAGTTCGTCCGAAAGCGATGCATGATAGCCGTTATGAGCGGGACTATGTCGAAGATTAACTCCTCGCCGGAAGTTATCCGGGATCCAAGACCACTTCAAGTGTGGTGAGCGGTACAATTGGCCTCTACACCTGGTATGGCGCCTTTGAAGGTCGTTTTTGGGTTTAATCCTTGAGGGTCTATGCCCATCTTGCGCACTGTATCCTGATAAAGCAGGTTCAGGCTATTGCCGCCGTCCATCAGGACTCTAGTGAGGTGAAATCCATCAACGATTGGGTCTAAAACCAATGCGGCGAATCCGCCGTGGCGGATACTGGTGGGGTCGTCCCTTCGATCAAAAGTGATTGGGCAGGAGGACCACAGATTGAACTTTAGGCGGCTGGCTCCATCAGCGATATCGTCCTGGCGCACGCTTCCGCTCCCTTTTGGGTATGTGGGTTGCGTATATCATGTTCACCGTCCGCACATGTGGGGGGAATCCCTCCTGTCCTCTATTGTTCGGCGGCCGTGTCTCCTCCTCTTCGTCGCTATGTAGCCCCTTGTCATTGCCTTGACAATTAACTTGCATGCTGTTTGAACACCCAACAATCTCTGTTGGTGTGATTAGCTAACTTTCGAAGTGCCGTGTCCGCACGCAGCGATCGAGTATCCGTCCAAATTGGGACGGGCTCGAGTAGTTCCTTTGAATGGCTTTTTTCGTGACCGGTTTAGAGCCTCTGAATCCAGCGTTGACTGCCGTATCTTGAGATATCGCCGTTAACGCGGCGTTTGTGCTATGCGGCGTGACCTGCTGCTATCTTTGGTATCCGAACTACGAGTTTTTGGTTAGGTTATTCTGCGGGCTAGCCAGCTGTCTTCTCTCGCCTGAAGCGGGTCATGAGTGATGTGAGGGCTGCCATTGATTTCGGCTTTTCTTGTCCTAGGTGCCGGGCTAGCCATTCATCGCGGATGTTGTGTTTAAAGGCTGCAAGGGCCTCTGCATCCGGACAGTCGACGATTTGATTTTTCTTGGTTAGAACCGAGTCGTAATTGTCTCGGCGATTCGTCTGGCTGCTGAATTATGTGGCTTAGGTCATCGGCGTCGGTGGTCGCACATATGTGCCACAGAAGTTATCAAGGAATGCGGCTTCCAGGTCCTCCCAACACCCAATTGATTCTGCTGGCAAGCTGTTGAGCCAATGCCGAGCTGGTCCTTTAAGCTTGAGTGGGAGGTATTTGATGGCGTGAAGATCATCACCGCGGGCCATGTGGATATGAAGGAGATAGTCTTGATCCGGACCATGGGTCTGTTGTGCCATCGTAGGATTCAATGTTCACGGGTTTGAACCCTTCGGGGATTTGATGATCCATTACTTCATCTGTGAAGCATAGTGGGTGTGCGGCGCCTCTGTATTGGGCTATATCACGACGTAGCTCAAGCGAGCTTTGTCTACTGTGTGCGGCCCGGCCGGAATTGCTGTATCGGGCACGACGGTTGTCATCGCATATTGTGGAGCGCCCACGCGATCCGTAGATCGATCTTGATTGTCTTGCCTTATCCTCCAATATTTCTCGTAAGTCCGATGCATTCTCCCGTGGCTTTGTACTTTTCGAGTGAAGCCGGGGTGCGGCTTTAGTGGAGGGCCTAGAGGCCTCTCTGTCGTGGCCACGAGGTGGCCGGTCGGCCGTATTGTGCGCTGGTGATGTAGGTTTATATGCTTCCTCCTCTAATTGGGGCAGCAGCTTGCGTTTGGGGAAGCTTTTGGAGGGGCGTTCGAGTTCGTACTCTTTGGCTGCGAGGACTTCAGTCCATCTATCGGCTAGCAAATCCTGATCAGCTCTAAGCTGTTGCTGCTTTTTCTTGAGGCTGCTTGCCGTGGCCATAAGCCTGCGCTTGAAATGCTCTTGCTCGACGGGATCCTCAGGCACGACAAATTCGTCGTCTCGAGGCTTGCCTCGTCTCTGGAGGGAGGCATGTAATTATCGTCCTCTACCTCTTCGTCTGCCGCTCTCTCGTGATGGCTGGCCTCTCCATCCTCCTGTGCTGAATCTTGCTGGAGGGGGTTGTCTTCGGCACTATCCGGGGTGTTATTATCTCCGGTGCCAGAATCTGCAGTCTTGTTGTGGCAGGATATGGAGCGGCACCGCTGACGCCGGCGCTTAGGCTGCTTTTTGGAGGGGTCATCTTCCGCTGTTCCATCGCCATTCCCATCCTTTGGGATGTCCACCATGTATATGTCGTATGACGAGGTGGCTTTCCGGTGCCCGATGGCGCTGGTTCTTGGTAAATCTCCGGCATCGTCGTCCATACCATCGATGTCTTCGGGGTCGAAGTCTAGCATGTCGGTTAAGTCATCGACAGTGGCTACGAAGTGGGTGGTGGGTGGGCTTTGAATTTCTTCGTCGTCCGCATCCCAACCGTCCTGGCCATAATCCGGCCAAGGCTCTCCTGACAAAGAGAGACACTTTAGCGAATTCAGGATGTCGCCAAAAGGCGAGTGCTAAAAGATGTCTGTAGCGGTGAACTCCATGATCGGCGCCCAATCGGATTCGATTGGCAGGGGCGCGGAAGGTTTGGGGTCCGCATAGGAGTCCGGCACCTTGGAGTCACGAGCTTCATGAGGGACAGGGTCGGTATTCGGCTCCATCGCCGTAGAGGTAGCAGCCCCCGAGGTGGTGTCCAACCACCCATCCTCGATTGGCGCCGTCTGCTCCGAACCAAGGGTTGGAGCGGACTCTTGTCTTGACCTCGAGTGGCCTTTGTCCGCAGCAGAGCTAAATCGTGCCCATCAAGACTGTGTGGCACGCCTGGCTGTGGCTCAAATCCGTCGAAGATCAAGTCTCCATGGATGTCGGACGTATAGTTCAAACTTCCAAATCTGACCTGATGGCCAGGGGCGTAGCTTTCGATCTGCTCCAGATGGCCAAGTGAATTGGCCCGCAGTGCGAAGCCGCCGAATACGAAGATCTATCCGGGGAGAAAAATCTCACCCTGGACCGTGTTGTTGTTGATGATCGAAGGAGCCATTGGTCCTATAGGTGACGACACAGAGGAACTCTCAATGAAAGCACCAATGTCGGTGTCAAAACCGGCGGATCTCGGGTAGGGGGTCCCGAACTGTGCGTCTAGGCGGATGGTAACAGGAGACAAGGGACATGATGTTTTTACCCAGGTTCGGGCCCTCTCGATGGAGGTAAAACCCTACTCCTACTTGATTGATATTGATGATATGGGTAGTACAAGAGTAGATCTACCACGAGATCAAGGAGGCTGTCGGTGTCAAAACCGGCGGATCTCGGGTCGGGGGTCCCGAACTGTGCGTCTAGGCGGATGGTAACAGGACACGAGGGACACGATATTTTACCCAGGTTCGGGCCCTCTTGATGGAGGTAAAACCCTACGTCATGCTTGATTAATATTGATGATGTGTATTACAAGAGTGGATCTACCATGAGATCAAGGAGGCTAAATCCTAGAAGCTAGCCTATGGTATGATTGTTGTAATGGATGTTGTGTCCTACGGACTAAAGCCCTCCAGTTTATATAGACACCGGAGAGGGCTAGGGTTACACAGAGTCGGTTACAATGGTAGGAGATCTACATATCCGTATCGCCAAGCTTGCCTTCCACGCCAAGGAAAGTCCCATCCGGACACGGGACGGAGTCTTCAATCTTGTATCTTCGTCTTGGAGTCCGGCGGACGATGATAGTCCGGCTGTCCGGACACCCCCTAGTCCAGGACTCCCTCAGTAGCCCCTGAACCGGGCTTCAATGACGATAAGTCCGGCATGTATATAGTCTTCGGCGTTGCAAGGCGGGTTCTCCTCCAAGTTCCGTGTGTTTGCCGAACAGTGTCCGGCTTCCTTATCAATGTTGCACTTCTTGGCTTCCACGCCCATTAATGGCCATCTTCCACGCGTCGCATGAATGCGAAAAGCCAAGGTATCTTTTATGTTTTACCCCCTGGCTGTGCGAATAATCTGCCTATAAGAGAGGCAAGAATCCAGATCCAAATCATACCATCTTCCTTCCGCGAGTACTCATCGGAGCGCCTCTGACCAAAAAGTCCATTCCATCATGGACCGTCGACGCGGCTCCTCCTCTCACGCTCCCAGCCCACTGCCAGGAGACTGGCGGAGATGTTCTGTCCCGCACAACGAGCTGGTGACGCTCCAAGCAAAGGGATATCTCCCTCCGGCCTTCATGGTCCCGGTTCGAGCCGGGTTGGCCACCTACCAAGGTGGGAAGCAAGCGGAGGCTACCCCAAGTCCCAACAAAGGGGGCGGGTATGCCGTCCCCTATCGATAGGGGACTCGGATTCCTATACATCCGTTCCTCCATGGGCTCTCGGAGTTCTACGGACTCCAGCTCCATCACCTTACGCCCGCCTCTATCCACGCATATCTTGAGTTACGTAGCTCTTTGCGAGCTATTTCGGGCATCGAGCCCCATTTCGCCTTGTGGAAGAGGTTGTTCGCCCGTACCCGCTCTCACGAGGGGTCCATATATCAAGTGGGCGGCGCCGAATTATGGCGCATTGCCGGGACCGGATATCCATCTGGAACCCCTAAGAAGGCGTCCGAAGACTGGCCTTTAGAATGGTTTTACATAGAAGACGCTCCGCTGCCGGACCCTGTTCGGTTCGGCCTCCCGGAGTTCAGTACTGCTCCTCTGAAGAAACGCCTCGGTTGGCGTCCGTGGAGCCCCCAACTGGAGGAAGACAAGAGCGTCCATTATTTGATGGGCCGGATAAGATTACTGGCCCATTCCGGGTTGACCATGATTGGTGTCATGGCAACATACATTACGCGGGGGGTGCAGCCGCTGCAATACAGGGGCCACCCCATGTGGGATTTCAACGGGGAGGACGATGCCACCCGTCACGGCCGCAAAGGGCCGGATTTGGCCGAGGATCTTGTGAAGATCCTGTCCGGCCTGTACAAGGGGGAGAAGGAGGACTTCCTTCAGACGAACCCGTTGAATGGGTTCTCCATGAATAACCCTCGGCGTTGGGTAAGCGAACACTTTAAGGGCCCGACCCATGCTTTCAAAGTTTAATCTTCTTATATTATGTCTTCGATGCAGGAACTGCGTCGGATTGTGGAGGACATGATAAGTCCGGCTCCGCAACCCGAGGATCGAGAGATCCAGGATCCGGCCTCGAAGAGGATCCGGACATCTGAGTGGAGCTAATCGGCGGGTGTTCCACCAGCTCAGCATGGATAATGCTTTAGTCGCCATTACGGCAGACTACCCCGGACTGTATCCGGCTTCCCAGGTGATTGCGACGAAAGTTCTGACACCATTATCTCTTCCTTGCTCATTTCTGACCTTCGCATACGATGGTGTTTTGCAGGAAGCGCCTTCAAGGCGGGAAGCCGAGCCCGCGGCGGCTGACCAACAAAGGCCAGTCCAGACCAGTAGGCGGAAAAGGAGCGCGGCTCGGACTGAAACGTCGCCGCAAAGGTATAGCTCGCAATTAATTATTTGGAGCAATGTTCCTAGGAAGCGTTTGAGTGCTCATGACTTTTTGTAGGAGAAAAAGCGCCTGCCGGACTGCGGGTGTAGAGGTTGCCAATCCAACCTCTACCAGCCAGGCTCCAGCACCTGGTCTAGAGGGGGAGGCGAGCGCAAGGCGTGAGCCGGACACTCCTCCAACGGAGGATGCCGACAGACTGTCCGCCACCAAGTCAGAGGTGGAGAGTGCCATGAACCACAGGCGCCGCCGGATAGTATTTCGTGACGCGTGCTTCTCCCCTGAGGCGTTGAATGCCTTTAACGCGGGGGACGTGCACCTCCGTGCTGCTCAAGATGGTTTTACCAGAGCCACGGAGCAGTATGTAAAAGACATACGGGTAAGAGAATTTAATAGGTGTATATGCCAGTAGCCCCCGAGACTTGAAGTAGTTATATTAACTGATTTAAGGATCATTTGAAACTCAGGATCTTACGGAGAAGAATGCCCAGCTCTCTCAGGAGCTGCAAGAGTGCAAGGCCCAACTTGAGGCCGCATTTGCTGCCGCAGGAGGAAACACAAAGACCCCTCCTGGTAACACATTATTTGAAAAATATAAGCACTGTGCGGCGTGCGCGCAAGTCTAATAATGACATTGCAGGTGCTGCCGGACAAGATCCGGACAGGCAGAACTCTCGCGCCCGGTGAAGGCCGACGAGAGGGTGCTGAATAGAGTGCAGCAAGAAAGGAACAAGCTCCAAGATGCCCACGCCCAGCTTGGAGAAGAGCTGAAAGGCGTTCGGGCCGAGCTGTCTGGCTCCGTTAAGGAGAATCAGCGGCTTCATCGCGGCATCTATATTAAGTGCTTGAGCGAACTCCTTTGAAAAGAAGAGTTCGGCGAGGAAGTCAATTGACAAGATATGTCTGTAGGTATACTCACAGGTCGTCCTGCGGAGGAGATGCCCGTATTGACGGGTGATCAACTTCCCGAGCTGTTGCAGCTGCTCGAACGAGTTCGGCAGACAATGAGCGGCGTCGTCCAGGCTTTATGGCCAGCCCTCTCCCTACCCGAAGTCCTTGGGGAGCTTGCAGAGAAGCTCAGGGAGTGCGGCAGCACTTCCGTTTATGGAAGATTTCGGCCTGCCGCCAAGGTGCCAGGGAGGCCTGGGCCATGGTGAACACGCGGTACAAGAAGGCAGATCCCAACCATATGGCCGAGGTCGGACCTGTGGGGCCTGATGGTAAGGAGATCCCTGTGAGTTTAGTATACGGCCAAGTAGAGTTGGCCGCTAAATTTTCCCAACGGGACTGTAAATTGGACAGCACTGTTAGGCGGGATTGAGGAGGAATCTGATCGGTCAATGTGACAATGTATTTTAAAATGACATGTAAAATGCCTTCTAGCCGGATTGTAGATCGTTTGTCTTTGCCGACCTTTTCGCTTCAACCTCGGGACCCTAGAGTCCGGAGTGTGTCCGAATACCTTCTCGGTTAAAAAACAACCGGGGCATGCATGGAGACCAGGCGTGAGGGTCATTAGTGCTTTATCAGACAAGTGCCCAACTAGTTATGTTATATTACGTGGTTAGTAAGAAACATCTTCGGGGAGAATAGTTCCGTTAAGGGTTCCTTTCACAGGAGGCATGCCCTAAAGTGCATGTCCGGTCTGCGAAAAGAGCGAGAAAAACATCTGGGGCAGATAAATAAGTAGGTAAAAATCATCTTTCAAGTCACCGACCGAATATTCCCTTAAAACGCTAGCTTTCGGCTTCACCGGTCGAGGTACACATCCGGTGACCGGCAATAACAATCGCAGAGGTGCTCCTTTACCTCCTAGCCGAACAATCGGGAGCGAGGGGTAAGCACAGGAGCGAGCAACCCAGCTTGGCCAAAACTTAAGTCATATCGATGCATATAATGGTGAATAAAAGGTACATGTGGAAGCTTGACACATGTTTGGGCATAAAGCCCTTATAATTGAGCTTACGGTAAAGAAGCCCCGGTATAATGAGTGCGGATGGCACATCAAGTATGTGCGAACAATGCATAAGTAGGCCCTTAAGGGCTTTTAGGAAAATGGTTAAGAGAAGAAAGAGAAACAAAAGACAGCTGAAGTGTAAAAATTTGGACGGGGAAGGGGCGAACTCTTAGTCAGCGCTAGGCATAGAATCTTGAGGCGGGCTGCGTTCCATGGGTTCGGCTCGAGTCGGTTGTCCGAGCGCATTTCATAGGACGATGCGCTCCGCCGGTCAGGACTTGATCGATGATGAAGGCCCCTCCCATTTGGGCTTGAGCTTGTCCTTTTTCTTGTCCGTGCAGCGTAGAACTAGTTCGACAACGTTGTAAGTCTTGGCCCGCTTCCTGCTTTGATATCTTGAGCCTGCTGCGATAGAATGCGGAGCGAGCCTTGGCGGCGTCGCGTTCTTCCTCCAATGCGTCCAAGCTGTCCTGCCGATCCAGCTCGGCTTCTCTTTCTTCGTACATGCGCTTTTCGAGGTGAGTCATGAATGATGTCGCAGGCGAAGCGCCTCTGCGCCGTATACCATAAAAATGGTGTGAATCCGGTGTAATACGGTTGGGCGTTGTCCGCAGCCCCAGTACGGAGTCGAGCTCCTCTACCCAGTGTGTGTCAGATTTCGTAATTGACCGCACTAGTCTGGGTTTGATGCCGCTCATTATTAGACCGTTTGCTCGTTCCACTTGACCGTTGGTTTGAGGGTGATAGACTGAAGCGTAATCGAGCTTAATGCCCATGTTTTTGCACCATGACTTAACCTCGTCGGCCGTGAAGTTCGTGCCGTTATCGGTGATGATCTTTGTGGGGACACCATAACGGTGTACTACCCGGATATAAAGTCTATCACTGGTCGGACTCTGCCGTTTTGGTGGCTTGGCCTCTATCCATTTGGTGAATTTGTCCACCATGACCAATAGGTACCTTTGCTTGTGGGTTCCCCCTTTAAGGGTCCAACCATGTCAAGCCCCTGGACATGACGGCCAGGTAATGGGTATAGTTTTGAGGGCGGTGGGTGGCATATGGCTCTGATTAGCAAAGAGCTGACAACCGACGCATCTTTGGACTAAGTCCTGAGCATCTTCCCGGGCCGTCGGCCAATAAAATCATGTACGGAATGCCTTTCCTACAAGGGCCCGAGCTGCTACATGGTGTCCACCTAGTCCAGCATGAATTTCAGCCAGAAGGTTTCTCCCTTCCTCTTCGGAGATACACCTTTGAAGGACTCCGGTTGTGCTTTTCTTATATAGTTCTCCCTCATGGACCTTGTAGGCTTTAGATCGCCGGACTATGCAGTGGGCCTCATTTTGTTCTTCGGGAAGTTCCTGCCTAAGCAAGTAGGCTAGGAATGGTTCTGTCCACGGGGCGATTACTTCCATTATGTCGTGGGCTGAAGGTGTTATTTCGGCTGAATCGCCGGGTATGTCAGATTGCTCTGTGTCGGTTGGTGCGGCTGTTTCCGGTTTGTTATTTCCGGACTCCGCTTCCCATAGTACGGACGGCTTAAAGAGCCGTTCCAGGAAGATGTTTGGAGGGACAGCGTCACGTTTTGCGCCGATGTGTGCCAATATATCGGCTGCTTGGTTATTATCCCGGGCTACGTGATGGAATTCAAGTCCTTCGAACCGAGCTGACATTTTTAGGACAACATTGCGATATGCTGCCATTTTCGGATCCTTGGCATCAAAGTCTCCATTTATTTGGGATATTGCAAGGTTTGAATCCCCGCGCACCTCTAGGCGTTGAATGCCCATGGATATTGCCATCCGGAGGCCATGTAAAAGGGCCTCATATTCGGCTGCGTTGTTGGAGTCCGTGTACATTATCTGAAGTACGTATTGGACTGTGTCCCCGGTTGGGGACGTCAATACGACGCCAGCCCCCAATCCGGCCAACATTTTAGAGCCGTCGAAGTGCATAATCCAATGGGAGTATGTGTCGTACTCTTTAGGGAGTTCGGCTTCTTTCCATTCAGCGACGAAGTCAGCCAAAACTTGTGACTTTATAGCGCGCCGAGGTTTGTAAGTTATATCGAATGGTAAGAGCTCGATGGCCCATTTTGTAATCCTGCCCATCGCGTCGCAGTTGTTTATAATATCATTTATGGGTACTTCGGAGGCCACTGTTATCGAACACTCTTGAAAGTAGTGTCAGAGCTTCCGGGATGCCATGAACACCGCGTACGCTATCTTTTGATAGTGCGGGTAACGGGACTTGCAGGGGGTTAACACAGTGGAGACGTAGTACACTGGTTTTTGAAGAGGGAATTTATGCCCTTCTGTCTCTTGTTCGACGACAAGTACCACGCTTACGACTTGATGTGTTGCCGTGATGTATAACAACATTGGTTCGCCCAGGTTGGGCGCAGCCAGGACCGGATTTGTTGCCACTATGGCTTTTATTTGTTCGAGTCCGGCAGTGGAAGCATCCGTCCACTCGAAGTGTTCGGTGCGCCTAAGGAGGCGATAGAGGGGCAGTACCTTTTCTCCCAAGCGGGAGATAAAGCGGCTTAAAGCCGCCATGCATCCAGTCAATTTTTGTATCTGTTTGAGGTCTTTTGGAATATCCAGCTGTGTGAGCTCGGATCTTGGCGGGTTTGCTTCAATTCCTCTACGGATACAATGAAGCCTGTGAGCTTTCCGGTGATGCAAAACGCATTTTTCCGGATTCAGCTTGATGTCGTATGCTCTGAGGTTGTCGAATGTGAGCCTCAAGTCGTCTACTAGAGTTTCGACGTGTTTGGTTTTGACGACTACGTCGCCTATGTATGCCTCTACTGTTTTGGCGATCTGGGTGGCCAGACATGTTTGAATCATGCGCTGATATGTTGCACCGGCGTTTTTAAGTCCGAAGGGCATCGTGTGGAAGCAGAATGGTCCATATGGAGTGATGAATGCCGTTGCGGCTTGGTCTGCTTCCGCCATCTTGATTTGATGGTAGCTGGAGTATGCGTCGAGGAAGCACAGTGAATCGTGTCCTGCGGTAGCATCGATTATCTGGTCGACGCGGAGGAGGGGGAAGGGATCCTTTGGGCAGGCCTTGTTGAGGTCTTTAAAATTGACACATAGGCGCCAGGATTTGTCCTTCTTTGGTACCATTACCAGGTTTGCTAGCCAATTCGGATGTTTGATATCTCTGATGAATCCGGCTTCCAATAGTTTGGCTAGTTCTTCTCCCATTGCTGTCTTTTAGGTTGGAAAATCGTCGAAGAGCCTGTTTGGTGGCTTGAATCCTTTAGGATGTTTAGGCTGTGTTACGCCAATCTGCGTGGGATTCGGGCATATCCGAAGGGTGCGGCGAAATGTCCCAATTTTCGAAGGAATTCTCGCATGATCTGGCGTCTACATCGAGGTTCAAGCGTGCCCGATGGAAGCCGTCTTTGTCGGGTCCATTGGATGGACCTGGAATTTTTTTATTTCGTCTGCTGGTTTAAAGGAGGTGGACTTGGATCTCTTATCGAGTATCACATCGTCTCTGTTCACAGTAGAGCGTACCGCGGTAAGTTCTTTTGCCGCTAGGACTTCGGATAGTGCCTCTAGGACTAATGCGGCTGTCTTGTTCTCGGTGCGGAGTGCTATGTCCGGATCACTAACGAGAGTGATTATTCCGCCGGGCCTAGGCATTTTGAGCTTCATGTACCCGTAATGGGGTACGGCTTGAAAAATTGTGAATGCCTCTCGTCCTAATATAGCGTGATATCCGTTGTTGAACGGGGCCACTTGGAACGTGACTTCTCCAGATCTGTAATTGTCCGTGAGCGAACACCACATCGAGTGTGATTTTTCGGTGCAGCGCTTCGGCTAGGGATTATTCCTCTGAAGGTTGTGCTGCTTCGCTCAATGCGGCTCCAGTCTATTTCCATTTTTCGAAGAGTTTCCTCGTAGATGAGGTTTAATCCGCTGCCGCCATCCATGAGGACCTTTGTAAGTCGAAAGCCATCCACTATTGGACTAAGTACCAGCGCGGCTGGTGCTCGGGCTGTTCGGAATTTAGGTTCGTCGTTGGCGTTGAAGGTGATGGCTGTGTCGCTCCATGGATTTGTTGTTGCTACTTGGTAGACTTCGGCGAGGCCGTGGATTGTTCGTTTCCGCATATTATTTGATGCGAAGGTCTCAAAGACTGTTGATACCGTACCGGTATTGTTGGAGTGGTTTTCCGGGGCTAGAAGCTCCTCGCCACTTTTGGCTACCTGCCGTAATATCCAACATGCTCGAAGGCTATGTGTTGGGACGGCGCCCTTTGTACTGTGAATTTTACAGGGTCCGCTAAGCCATCCCTCCAGTACGGTTCCGTGCCCTCTATGGGGTTTTTGCTTTTTGGTTTTTGTATCTGGGGCCTGAGTGTAATGCACCCTTTTGTTGCGGACTAGGGTTGTATTCGGGACCGGATTGTCCCAAAACTGATTTTTGGTTTTCCGGAAACTCTCCATCGCACAGTACATTCGTACTATGGACGCCAGGTCAGTGAAGCGTGTAATTTCACGACAGTTGATGGCGTTCAATATTCCCTTGTCCGTGCAATTATTGCAAAAAATTGAGACTGCGTTTTCCTCTCGGCAGTCCTTTATCCTGTCCATAACCAGGAGGAATCTGGCCCAGTAGTGATGTACTGTTTCAGCGGGCTCTTGCCGTATTAGAGATAGATCGCATATGTCTGGGCGGGTGGGTGGAATAAAATCCGGAACCCTACCCATCTCAAGGCTTGAAGGCCGTGAAGTTTCCAAATTTGGAAGCTTTGATTGCTGGACATTGTCCAACAAGTCCGGTCCGATGCCTGACTTTAAGTTCAGTGCTTGACCGAAGTCCGTCCCTCCGCGGGAATCCGGCATGGAGGGTTCGGGAGCCCAGACATGACTAGTTTTCAATACAGGAGAAGAGTCGCCGCATTGTTCCTCTACCACTGCGACGTGGTGGGTGACTGGGAGAGTTAATCTCTCTCGGATCGGTTTCAAGCCCAATCTGATTGTAGTCGTAGTGACTCCGAGCGGCGATGCGATCCAAGAGCTCGTTGATGGGCGAGAGCTCTATTGGATCCAGCCGCTCGGCAAATTCGAGTGACGTGAAGATTGCTTTTGATGACTTGAGAAGTCATTGTCGAGCGGTGGCGGACGGCGGTCATAAGAAAACCACCTAGCGGATAGTTTGGCGTGCCAAGGCCCTTTGGCGAAAATACCGTCCTTGAAGGCGGGTGGAGGCATCCTTCCTATCGGCGACGACACAGAGGAACTCTCAATGAAAGCACCAATGTCGGTGTCAAAACCGGCGGATCTCAGGTAGGAGGTCCCGAACTGTGCGTCTAGGCGGATGGTAACAGGAGACGAGGGACACGATGTTTTACCTGAGTTGGGCCCTCTTGATGGAGGTAAAACCCTACATCCTGCTTGATTAATATTGATGATGTGTATTACAAGAGTGGATCTACCACGAGATCAAGGAGGCTAAACCCTAGAAGCTAGCCTATGGTATGATTGTTGTAATGGATGTTGTGTCCTACGGACTAAAGCCCTCCGGTTTATATAGACACCGGAGAGGGCTAGGGTTACACAGAGTCGGTTACAATGGTAGGAGATCTACATATCCGTATCGCCAAGCTTGCCTTCCACGCCAAGGAAAGTCCCATCCGGACACGGGACGGAGTCTTCAATCTTGTATCTTCGTAGTCTTGGAGTCCGGCAGACGATGATAGTCCGGCTGTCCGGACACCCCCTAGTCCAGGACTCCCTCAGAAGCTAAACCCTAGAAGCTAGCCTATGGTATGATTGTTATGTGTCCTATGGACTAAAACCCTCCGGTTTATATAGACACCGGAGAGGGCTAGGGTTACACAGAGTCGGTTACAATGGTAGGAGATCTACATATCCGTATCGCCAAGCTAGCCTTCCACGCCAAGGAAAGTCCCATCCGGACACGGGACGAAGTCTTCAATCTTGTATCTTCATAGTCTTGGAGTCCAGCCAATGATGATAGTTCGGCTATCCGGACACCCCCTAGTCCAGGACTCACTCAGGGACCGTTCCTGCAGTTAGTTCCAACATATCGAGCAAATACTTCACCGTTCTGATTCTTGAACAGTTTATAGTTGGAGTCAAATGACTCATCAGAGGAATATGAAGAATCGGAGGTAAAGCCAGAGTGCATGGATCTACAGGAGGTCCTTTCGCAGCAACCCATGAGGTTTTGGGGTACTGCTCAGGTTTCCAGTAGGTCCCATCAGCATTGAGTTTCCTCTCAAAGGCAATACCCTCTTTCTAGGGTTCCTGTTCAAGATCTGCTTTTTTGAGCACATCACATAGAGTCTGATGCCCTTTGAGGCTTTTGTAAATGCCTGTCACATACAATTCCTTCAGCCTGCATTATCGTCGATGATACATGTGGTATCCTCGGATGAGAATTTTTAACCACGAGAGCAGTTGAAGAATTTGCAGCAAGAGAAGCATTTGAACATTGGTGATGAATTAGCGATTCACGCTCAATGCATTTAAGGCATGGTGGAATAAATTCTTCTGGCGGAACTGATCATTGAGCAAGCAATGAATCATTTTCCTTCTGAAGATCTTGATAACTCGCTTTTAACTTCTCAAGATCTTGCTATCTCTGAAGAAATTCATAGGAAAGCTTTTCATGATCAGTTAAGAGAGTGTTATGATGATTTTGAAGGTTGTCAAACTTTGGTGAAGTTTTGAAGACTATCGGTCAAAGCCTTAGTTCGATCAATTCCTCACCCAACATATCATCGCTCTCATCTAGCATGTTTTGAACTTTTTCAAGAGCTCTTTGTTGTTTAGTGGCAAGGGAAGCAAGTTTGACATAGCTAGGTCCAAATTCATCACGATTCATCATCACTAGATTCGAAAGGTAGCATTACATTACCTTGGCACCCTTCATAATAAGGCATGGTGAAGAGGATGATGATTCAGGTGCGAAAGTCATCTCCTTTAGTGATTCCTTGAAATCCTCAAAGCAAGGATCATGATGAGTACGATGGCCTTCGTAGACCCTAGAGAGTCGGTCCCAGATTAGCTTCGCATGGTTGAGATGCATGACGTTCCTGAACTGATTTTAGGACAAACAGGAGCAGATGACATCCTTCGCTGTGAGGCTGAGTAGAGTGTACTTGTGAATGTCATCAGCCTCCGCCATCTTGCATAGATAAGTAAGACCAATCTCAGTGACGGTCCACAGTTTGCTATTCATCGCCATGAGTCGCTTCTTCATCATGGCCTTCCACTTGGGATACTCATGACCGTCAAAGATGGGGCAGAAAACACTCCTCATTCCTGCAGTCGACATAACTAAAAACTCCAGGCGGTTAAACCAAAATCACACAGAACAAGGGAGTACCTTGCTCTGATACCAATTGAAAGTGCGTTATGTCGACTAGAGGGGGGTGAATAGGCGATTTTAATGAATTCTTCACTGAGGAATTTCAGGGTGAGGAAATTCCTAAACGAAGAACTACTTGCAGCGGAATAAGTACTCAGGTATAAGCATAACAAAGCAGCAGCATAGTCATCATGATGAAATGAAAGACAAACACAGAGTACTGAAAGCGTAAAACCATGATAAGCAGGATGAAGACAAACAGACTGAAGAAATAGGATTGAGAAATTAGAGACAGTCTTCTGTCAAAGTCTTCAAACAGTAATGATCAGGTACATCAACACATAACTCAAGAAATGAAAGGGTTGAGGAGATAGAACCAGTTGGCTTGGTGAAGACAATGATTTGGTAGACCAGTTCCAACTGCTGTGATAGTTGTACGTCTGGTTGGAGCGGTTGAGTATTTAAACTCGAGGACACACAGTCCCGGACACACAGTTCTTACCGTATTCTCCTCGAGCTAAGATCACATAGACCTCGCCCAACAGTAGTGGTAAGTCTTCACGGGTGACCCAAACCTTCACAGACTTGGTCACTCGGCAATCCACAATTCCTCTTGGATGCTCAGACCATGACGCCTAACCGTCTGGAGGATACACAATCCTCAAAGGTAACAAGCGTCGGTTCCACACATGAACAATCTCTTCAGTGATGCTCAATCACTTTGGGGTTTGTAGGTTTGGGTTTGGGATTTGGGTTTTCCTCACTTGATGATTTTCGCTCAAAGTCCTCGGAGGATGGGATGCTCTCAAATGACAAGTGTCAGTTTCTCTCGGAGCAGCCAACCAGCTAGTGGTTGTAGGGGGCGGCTATTTATAGCCTAGGGAGCAGCCCGACATGATAAGACATAAATGCCCTTGGCTGATATGACCGTTAGGTGGTAGGATATTTTAGAATAGCTGGCGCGCGGCTCAGCAACGATCGAATATTTGAGGTTCGAATTCCTCAAGGCTATCATGTTCCTCACTGTGTAGGCAATCCGCACTGGCGAATTCCTAACTCCTCAGTCAAAACAAAGTCCTTAGAGACCAGAAGATCTTCATCTCTGTCACTGAAGAAATTGACTGAACTAATATGATATTTCCAGTGGCTTCACTCGAAGGATTGGGTAGGTGTAGGATTTTGAGATGAGCATCACTTGGAAATCTGTTTCCTTAGTATTACCTCGACCCCCTTTAACAGTACAGTGTTTCCTATGACTCAAAAAGAAGAAAATGAAACTACGAAAACAAAGTCTTCACGCTTCAGATTCCTCGCATGAATATCGAAGTCTTTAAGGTCACACCAATTTCTTCACTTTCAAAGTCTTCAGCCGAAGACATTCATTTTTAGGGGTCGACTTTCACTGTAAATATCAAACTCCTCATTGACTTATAGAGCCAGTGTACACTCACAAACATATTAGTCCCTTAACCTATAAGTCTTCAATACACCAAAATCACTAAGGGGCACTAGATGCACTTACAGTTAGTGCCTAGTCGCTTGGCAGAATGTTTGCAGGCCTAAGTGCTTCGGCGGATTGGAAGTGCTTGATTGACAGAAGCAGGCGGTGGTGCTTAGGTTCCATTGGAGTGCTTGCGGCATATAGATCCCTCTAAGCCTTGGCAAGGTCTATCGATGGTATCTGACCCGATGAATTTGAATTGATGGGTGACTGACATTGCCAGAGGTCTGTCTACGGCTAGGCCGGTGCAATATGTGCACCTTTGGGAAGCGGTTGTCGTGATTCGGTTTCAACATAACTCCGGCAATGAGGCAATCTGGAATTGGAGCAAGGCCTTAATATACACGTCATCGTCTATCTATCGAATGTTGTGAGAAGGAGCTCTTAGATTCTCATGCACAAAGACTCCATGGAAAAGTTGAACGCCTCTTAATTGCAAGTTTTTTCTATGGTTAGCCCCTGTAATATCGCATATGGATGTTAGATCGGGATTTGAGGAGGGGGCTGGTGGATGAATGTTACCTATATATGACCAAGATGAAGGCACTGCTTACTATATTTGATGCAGTACATCTTCTCTATGCGGGTAGGTCATCGATGTCAATTGTAGGTGCTGCTTCAGGTGGCCATCTCTACTCGGGGTGGACAACCTTGATTCTTGTTGGACTAAGTCCAGAACCCTATTGCCAAAAGCCAAATGTAGGGGTTTTCATTCTCTTGTTATGCTTGCTTGCCGGAGTTTGTGGAAAGAACATAATGTTAGCCAACTTGGAGATGTGAAAGAGACTAGTATGTAGATCATTGCTGGATTTCATCTTTCGGGCATGGCTAGAGGTACCGAAGTAGCATCGTCGTGTGAGTAGTTTGCTTTGTACTAGTAAATTTGCACGTGCAATGCACGTCTAACCTTAGACCAAACTTTTCTTGTTCATCATAGTTAGAAGGCACATTTATTCAAATAAAATCATTTAATTCTTCTCTTCATTCCGACAATTGTGCTCAACGTATTGGTCAACAGAATATCAGAAAATTCAATACTCAGATAATGCATTGATTGATTCCCAGCCTAAACAGAACTTCAGAAGGGGACAACAGCATACTTGCCTTCATCATTGCCGATCGTGCTCTAGATGCCCGAATGGCGACCCAACATGACTGAGCGCTACCCCTATAAAGCAGCCGGCGCGGCTTATCGATGGCGTAGGAAGGCCCTTCAATGCAGGCTATCGTATATGGTAGCAGTAAAGGGTGAACGTTGTTTCAAGTCAGTTGCATTGTCGCCTTGCGACGAACAAGTTGTTTGAACAGTATATAGGCCAACATCTTCGAACACGTCAAGCATTCCAATGCCAGCCAATTCTGCAAGCCAATCACTCTCATCCAGACAATTTTGAGAAGATCCACAATCATGCTTTGTTTCCTCAAGAAAGCACTGTTTCCGAGCTTCCTTTACATGCAAAGAGCAGCTTCGAGGGTAGCTGCAGTCAACTTAACCGACTGGCAATGCATGTCTATGCCAACATGTAATAACTAAACATAACATAGTGTAAGAAAAGTTCAGATAGTATATCAACCACAACAATTCTAATCCAAATGCAGAATTACTATCCTGAAAATTTGATGTGAAGTGGACAATCCATAATTCGGAATTTGCTTCCAAGAAAACCAAAGTGATTTAAATCATCACACGCACACGCACACGCACACGCACGTGAGAGTCTGGATCCTCTTTTATTTTACCACTATTAGCAAAAGTAGATCCTCTTTTAGTTGGCAACTGTTATTGTTAGGCGCCAAATTAAATTAGCTTATTTTTTAACATGATTGGACGCATGCCCCAACTGCCGAAGAGGAAAAATAGTTGTTGCAGTGAAATGTTGCATCAAAATTTATACATAGAACAGAAAACAAATAATCAGATATTTGACTACTCGGTTCTCCTCAAACTAAACAAAGTGGAATTATGATGGGCATATCTTTTCCGAATTAACAGGTTCAAATTATCGTCAATCCTAGGAGAAAATGCACGGACAAATGCATGCCAATAGCTGTGAATCAGAAAAGAAAGAAAAACAATCACCATCTTGTGCAACGAACAGCCAAGAATACAACTGCAAATACTCTAGGGATAAGGGTGCAAGCATGGTGTCGTACATGATTTATCCAGTAACAGCTCGTGTAGGAACTTATTCTGAGTTCTTTGAAACCCAAAGGCGATCTAAAAATAATTTCTTGATCTAGAAACCTCGTCCACTCGAAAAGAGATAACTAAAAAACATATGTATCGAAGACAGAGGGTGTTTTGTTTACAATAATGGCTGGAAAATATAGTGCTACATCCTGTAATAGCATCTATATATAACAACCATATAGAGATATGAATAATAAAATGGATGATAAAGGAACGCATGGAGTAATGCTTTGCTATAGGATCACGGAGCAAAGTAATTATATGTATGATCTTCAATCTTGCAGGCACATAATGTGTTGGTTTTGTTTCTCAAGAGTTGTGTAGGTCATCGTAGGAACATCTGGCTTCAGGCTTTCAACTCTTGACCTCAAACCATTTTCTTTATTAACTAATCTGCAAATAAATCGATATGGAACTAAGCTGAGAGAAAAATAAGACTGAATTTTGCTTATAAAATCGAACCACATAGGCGCTCACCAAAGGGTGAATAAATCAATTCTGATTTCTATATTACTGAAATCGGATCTAATTCAGATGCATCTCACTTGCAGGCAGGTTAGACCCAATACCTATATACTAATCTGAAGAGGATCGTGCAAATTAGGATTAACCATGATGGTTTGGACAAGGGCTTACATCCCAGCATTGCTGGAGTACTATTGGTCTTTGACGCAATCTGGCCATGATTTGGCTTCTCTGCTATCAGGCCAGGACGTCGGAGTCCGTTGGGAAGCAGAGGAGTACCAATGGCACCCGCACCTAAGCACTAGAAATCTCATATTTGGTCATCACAAACTCTTGTACGTTGACATATACTACTAATGTCATCTTAGTTGATTATTCCTGCACCAAAAGAGCTCCTAACAAAAGGTGCTGAACCAGAACTTGGCTGGGTTCCATATTGATATCATACCTCTCCATATTATTTTTTAGCTCACAGATCCTCGATAAACTCCTTCCCTACAGACATGTCCTCCTTAGTGTGGTAGGACCTAATGTTCCCCCACTTCCACGCCACTGGCGCCATTGGCAGACACATAAAGAGCAAGTCAAGAAGACATAACTTAACTAAACTATTCAGATAGCATAGCTTTAATCTATAGATGATTCAGCTCACTTCTTCCCATACCTACTCCACTGGAAGCAAACTGAGGATGACTTGCTCCCAAGATCCATACCAAAGCTCATGTGTTCAGAAAGGAAATGGACAACCAATACCTGCATTAAGATGCACTAAAGTTTATATCTTTGTCAGAAGGAGCTACCAACTTCATAAATGGTAGTAAATACTTACGACCAAGACTTAAATAGTCCATCCAATGATCAATAAGAACATAAATCAACATTGCATGAATATAAGAGTAAGAATGGCAATAAATTGGCATTATAATGCTTTTAAGGAGCTCACATTCTTTCTTTCTGTGGGTAAAACTTGTATTACTCATCTTTCATCATCATTACAAATAGCAGTGCAAAGATGAACCCAACCTAACTACGGTTGTTCTTTCTATCCAGCAAGTTTGCTAAGTATTGACTAACCTAATTCTGAGTTCGTTTTATATGAGTACGATACAATTTTGACAATTTCGACGATTCCTTGGAAGAGTTTTGGTGAAGGAAAAAATTGTTCACTTCCCATCATTTGGGCAAGTGAGAATATTAAAAGAAACTGTAGCCTCCACAGAATAGAAAATAATTCTCTAGTCTTCACAGAATATAAATAAATTTCTAGCCTCCTGAAAGATAAACTATATACCAAGACTATGATTAAACTACTTTCCATCACCATGCATAAATGTTGATTTTTTTGGTGGAAAAAAGATGGGATATAAACAATGCTACTATACACATGACGTAATAATTCATCCAATTTTTGTACGATGCTGCTATTTAACCATCAATGCTTGTGAAAAAAATGTAGAACACCCACTGAATTGTACACATACCAAGGTCGGACACCAAAGTATTGGACATGAAAGTAGTTCCGGAACAGGAATCATGATTCAGGAAAGAAGATAACAAATATATGAGCTTGTATATGCGTTCTTTTCCTCGTCCGTGTCTGCACTACATCACCATAGAAGTGTGTTGCCGCAGTGCTAATGCTCTGCAACTGTTGCTCCTCACCACATCACTCCGCATCCTCCCAGCTCTACTTCTTCTCGTCGAGGCTGTAAGAAAATCGGAAAGTTAATAATCAATAATCAACCAGATGGGAGCAGGAAGTGGAGTGGGGAGGAAGATGTCGCTGGCAAGGAGAAGGATGGACCCGGTGAGGGGTCGAAGCAGCAGGATCGGAGAGCGGCAACAGAGGCCGAATTGAGCGGCGCCGACAAAGACCGAGTTGAGCGGCGACGGCGGGGAGTGGAGGCAACCAGCGATGGCATCGGACACGAGACCACCAAAGACGCCACGAATCCTCTGCCGCAGAACAGCCCGCCGTGAAACTGCCGATGTTGATCGAAACACCATTTTTGGTGGAGGTGCAGCTAAGGCGGGGTGGCGCTGCTGGTGGAGAAGTGGTTGTCGGGAGGCGTTCGGTGAGAACCAAGGATGGAGCGGCGGGAGGTGGGGCGGCGGGAGGTGCAGGTCATAGGCGGCAGTTGGCGGCGCTTCCGGTGAAGTGGCGGCGTTCGGTGGTGAAGCAGCCGGGGTAGGCGGCGTGCTCGGTCACTGGTGGCGCCGAGCCCGTGGATCGTGCGGCAGCGGACTGGTTGGATGGCGGCGAGCCCGCCCATCTGGCGTCGATGGTGTGGGGCGCCGGAGGAGCGAGCAAAAAGATCGTGGTGTGGGCGTGGTGTCAGGAGCGGTTTGGTTGTTTTTTTATTCCGAAGCGGCCGGTATGATTAGCGATGGCGCGGGTGTGGCTTAATTGTTGCGTGGCTTGTTGCGTTAAACATGGAGATAATTTAGACCCTTGGATATCTCAGATAGACGGCTCTTGTTATTTTGATCTGCCCCTCTCTTTCTTTTATAGTGGTAGTAGACTTGGAGTAGAGTGTGTGTATTTTGTTTTTCTTTGACAATAACTTTCTTGTAAACCATCTTACTTCTTCCTCTACAAAGATATGATATGCAATTTGCAGACTCTACAATTTTTTAAAAGAATCTGGATATCAAGAGTTGATGTAACGACATTACCACAATTTTTCTTCTGATTAGCTTGGTGCGAGTCGGAATCTAGCCATCATCGTGCCACGTCCCTCCACCGACTCGTCCTATGTTGGTTACTTATTTTGGTGGGATATATTTTCCTATCTCTTTGCGGCTTCATCCCTTCTCCCATCTTCAAATCGAAGTGAAATGCAAACCCTAAATCGACGCGCGATGGAGGGAGATTATCACCAGAGCGGCCGCGACCGCGCCCCCGACACCCGCGACCGCGCCATCTGCGGCACGTCCTCCGACCCCGTCTCTTCCAGCCACGAGGCCTGCTTGACCGAGCACCCCCGGTTCTTCTCCGCCGGCATGTTGCACAGGCAGGGGATCGCCGAACGGGACAGGGAGTACGAGCTTGCGATGGCCGCGCGCTCCCATCTGGCTTCTGTTGTTGTTACAGATCCGGGCGCGGGGCTGTCCCCAGGGTTTCTGGAGCGCGGCAAGGTTGCGGCCAAGATGATGGCTGCGATGGGGCACAAGCTCGGCATGGGCCTCGGCAAGGACGGGGACGGGATCCGCATTCCGCCTGAGTGCCCTTGGTGCCCTCTTAGAGCCGGGCTCGGCAGCATCCAGGAGCCCAGGGCCTCCTATGCTACGGATGACATGCCATATCCATGATGCGTCCGGATCTGCTACCGATAAGTTGCCAAATGCATGATGTGATATGTGAATTAGTAGTTTTAGATGACGTCTTTTAATTTCATGTGTGTATGCTTTGAAGATGCTTGACTAGTATCTCCAAGGGGTCAAACAGTGCTGTGAATCCTGCGGTTTATCAGTTCATGTTATTATATATTATTAGTACTAATTTGGGAAACTTATGAATGTTCTGCCGTCATTTATCAGTTGATATTGCTAATGATCAGTAATTTGTGAAATTTTGCATGTTATGCTGTCGTATATCAGTGCTTGTTCTGTGTGTTAAAACTGCTGCAACCTGTTTGCTGAAGCGCATAATTTACTGGAATTATGTTTTCGAAAAGTAAATGGAAGAAAGAAGTGAAGACCATGGATCGTGTGTTCATGTCTCCGGATTGGGAAATGAGTTTTCCCCTCCGCACTCTGGTCGCGGAGACTCGTATTCGGTCAGACCATGTACCTCTGGTGTACTTCTCGGGGGAGGATAGAGTGCGACGTAGCCCTCGTTTTTTCTTCGAAACGGCCTGGTTAGAGGTGCCAGGCTTCGAGGAGCTCTTTAGGGAGAAATGGAGGGTGTGCGTGAGTCAAGTGGGGTCCCAGCATGGCCCGATGGAGTTCTGGAACGCTGTCGGAGGACGACTCAGGGCAAGTCTCAAGGGATGGGGCGCTAACCTTGGGAGGTCCGACAAAGCACGCGGAGCTGCCATCCTAGCGGAGATCGCAACGATTGATTCCCAGGCTGATATTCGGGACCTTTCGAAGACGGAATGGGCCCATCGATACGACCTGGAAAGTCAGGTCGAAGCGTCGCTGCGTGCCGAGGAAGAATATTGGCGTCGCCGTAGTGGTTTGAAATGGATCCTCAAAGGGGATGCTAACACCAAGTATTTTCAGGCCTACGCTAATGGCCGACGCCGTAAATGTTCTATCCTCAGGTTGCAATCGGAGCAGGGGCTTCTGTTGCGACAAGAGGACATCTCTCGGCATATTTATGAGTTCTACATTAAGTTGATGGGGACGTGCGAGGACCAGAGGGCTGGTCTGACTGCGGATGTGTGGGAAGCAGGGCAACGGGTGCTGGACTGCAAGAACGAGGGGCTGGGGCTAGCGTTCCTTCCCGAAGAAATCGATGCCGCGCTGATGGGTATGAAGGCGGACACGGCCCCCGGCCCGGACGGGTGGCCGGTGGCAATGTTTAAACGTTTTTGGCCCTTACTTAGGGGCCCGATTTTTGAGATCAGCAACGGGTTTATGCGCGGGTCGGTAGATATTTCGCGCCTTAACTTTGGAGTGTTATCGCTCATTCCAAAGGTTCAAGGGGCCGACGATATTAGGCAGTTCCGTCCCATTGCGCTCATCAACGTTCCGTTTAAAATTTGTGCCAAAGCGTGTGCGACTAGGTTAGTTCCAATTGCTCATCGTGTGATCCATTGCAACCAATCTGCGTTCATCCCTGGCCGCAATATCCTTGAGGGCCCTCTGGCCCTTCAGGAGATTATACACGAACTCAAACGCACTAAGGAACTGGCGGTGCTGTTAAAGTTAGACTTCGAAAAGGCATACGATCGGGTTAATTGGAATTTCCTCCGCCAGTGCTACTCACCGGGGTTCTCCGCTGTTTGGGTGCATCCGCGTCATGCGATTGGTCTCGGGAGGACAAGCGCTATTTGATGAGCGAATAGGGCACTTCTTCGGAACAAGCGAGGCCTCGAGCATGGGGATCCGTTCTCCCCTCTGTTCAACTTTGTACTTGACGCTACTGTCCTCAATGTTGAGGAAAGCGGCGGAGGCTGGTCACATCAAAGGGTTGGTAGGACATCTCATTCCAGGGGGAGTGACCCACTTGCAGTATGCGGATGACACGCTACTGCTGTTTCGTCCGGACCTCCATAGCATTGCGGCGGTCAAGGCGATTCTTCTCAGTTTTGAGCTCATGTCGGGCCCCAAAATTAACTTCCACAAATGTGAGGTGCTCTCGATGGGGATCGAGGCCGAGGAGGGAAGGCGCATTGCGGATTTGCTCAACTGCAAAGTGGGCAAATTCTTGTTCACTTATCTGGGCCTCCCGGTAGACACCAAACGACCCACGATAGAGGATTGGGAGCCTCTATGCGCCAAAGTGAGGACTAGGGTCTGTCCTTGGCGGGGCAAATTTTTGTCGAAAGTGGCGAGGCTAGTGCTCACAAATTCCAGCCTGTCTTCTTTGCCTATGTTTGCCATGGGACTGTTTCTGCTTGCAGAAGGGGTCCATGACAAGTTTGACACGCCGCGAGCCACGTTCTTTTGGGAAGGAACTAGCCCGCACCATAAATGCCACATGGTTAAATGGGCCTGGGTGTGCCGTGAAGGAAATATGCCCTAGAGGCAATAATAAAGTTATTATTTATTTCCTTATATCATGATAAATGTTTATTATTCATGCTAGAATTGTATTAACTGGAAACATAATACATGTGTGAATATATAGACAAACAGAGTGTCACTAGTATGCCTCTACTTGACTAGCTTGTTAATCAAAGATGGTTATGTTTCCTAACCATGGACAACGAGTTGTTATTTGATTAACGGGATCACATCATTAGTTGAATGATCGATTGACATGACCCATTCCGTTAGCTTAGCACCCGATCGTTTAGTATGTTGCTATTGCTTTCTTCATGACTTATACATGTCCCTATGACTATGAGATTATGCAACTCCGTTTACGGAGGAACACTTTGTGTGCTACCAAACATCACAACGAATCGGGTGATTATAAAGGTGCTCTGGTGTCTCCAAAGGTACTTGTTGGGTTGGCGTATTTTGAGATTAGGATTTGTCACTCCGAATGTCGGAGAGGTATCTCTGGGCCCTCTCGGTAATGCACATCACTTAAGCCTTGCAAGCATTGCAACTAATGAGTTAGTTGCGAGATGATGTATTACGGAACGAGTAAAGAGACTTGCCGGTAACGAGATTGAACTAGGTATTGGATACCGACAATCGGATCTCGGGCAAGTAACATACCGATGACAAAGGGAACAACGTATGTTGTTATGCGGTCTGACCGATAAAGATCTTCCTAGAGTATGTAGGAACCAATATGGGCATCCAGGTCCCGCTATTGGTTATTGACCGGAGATGTGTCTCGGTCATGTCTACATTGTTCTCGAACCGTAGGGTCCGCACGCTTAAAGTTACGATGACAGTTTCTTTATGAGTTTATGTATTTTGATGTACCGAAGGTTGTTTGGAGTTCCAGATGTGATCACGGACATGACGAGGAGTCTCGAAATGGTCGAGACATAAAGATCGATATATTGTAAGCCTATATTTGGACATCGGAATCGTTCCGGGTGAAATCGGCATTTTACCGGAGTACCGGCGGGTTACCGGAACCCCCGGAGGTTATTGGGCCTACATGGGCCTTGAGGGAGAAGAGAGAAGGAGGCAGGAGGTGGCCGCGCGCCCCTCCCCTTCCTAGTGCGAATAGGACAAGGGAAGGGGGGCAGCGCCCCCCCTTTCCTTCCCCTCTTCCTCCTCTTTCCACCCTTCTCAAACTAGGAAAGAAGGGAGTCCTACTCCCGGTGGGAGTAGGACTCCCCCCTGGCGCGCCCCTCCTTGGCCGGCCGCCCCCTCCCCTTGGCTCCTTTATATACGGGGGCAGGGGGCACCCTAGAACACACAAGTTGATCTTTGTGATCGTTCCTTAGCCGTGTGCGGTGCCCCCCTCCACGATATTACACCTCGGTCATATTGTAGCGGTGCTTAGGCGAAGCCCTGCAACGGTTGAACATCAAGATCGTCACCACGCCGTCGTGCCGAGGGAACTCCTCCCCGAAGCTTTGCTGGATCGGAGACCAGGGTGTGTCATCGAGCTATACGTGTGTCAAGAACCCGGAGGTGCCGGAGTAACGGTGCTTGGATCGGTTGGACCGGGAAGACGTATGACTACTTCCTCTACGTTGCGTCAACGCTTCCGCTTCGGTGTACGAGGGTAAGTAGACAACACTCTCCCCTCTCGTTGCTATGCATCACCATGATCTTGCGTGTGCGTAGGAAATTTTTTGAAATTACTATGTTCCCCAACAGTGGTATCAGAGCCAGGTTTTATGGTTTGATGTTATATGCACGAGTAGAACACAAGTGAGTTGTGGGCGATATAAGTCATACTGCTTACCGACATGTCATACTTTGGTTCGGGCGGTATTCTTTGGATGAAGCGGCCCGGACCGACATTACGCGACGCTTCGCGAGACTGGTTCTACCGCCGTGCTTTGCACACAGGTGGCTGGCGGGTGTCAGTTTCTCCAACTTTAGTTGAACCGAGTGTGGCTACGCCCGGTCCTTGCGAAGGTTAAAACAACACCAACTTGACAAACTATCGTTGTGGTTTTGATGCGTAGGTGAGATTGGTTCTTGCTTAAGCCCGTAGCAGCCACGCAAAACTTGCAACAACAAAGTAGAGGACGTCTAACTTGTTTTTGCAGGGCATGTTGTGATGTGATATGGTCAAGACATGATGCTAAATTTTATTGTATGAGATGATCATGTTCTGTAACCGAGTTATCGGCAACTGGCAGGAGCCATGTGGTTGTCGCTTTGTTGTATGCAATGCAATCGCCCTGTAATGCTTTACTTTATCACTAAGCGGTAGCGATAGTCGTAGAAGCATAATATTGCTGAGACGACAACGATGCTACGATGGAGATCAAGGTGTCGCGCCGGTGACGATGGTGATCATGACGGTGCTTCGGAGATGGAGATCACAAGCACAAGATGATGATGGCCATATCATATCACTTATATTGATTGCATGTGATGTTTATCTTTTATGCATCTTATCTTGCTTTGATTGACGGTAGCATTTTAAGATGATCTCTCACTAATTATCAAGAAGTGTTCTCCCTGTGTATGCACCGTTGCCAAAGTTCGTCGTGCCCAGACACCACGTGATGATCGGGTGTGATAAGCTCTACGTCCATCTACAACGGGTGCAAGCCAGTTTTGCACATGCAGAATACTCGAGTTAAACTTGATGAGCCTAGCATATGCAGATATGGCCTCGGAACACGGAGACCGAAAGGTCGAGCATGAATCATATAGTAGATATGATCAACATAAGATGTTCACCATTGAAAACTAATCCATTTCACGTGATGATCGGTTATGGTTTAGTTGAATTTGGATCACGTGATCACTTAGAGGATTAGAGGGATGTCTATCTATGTGGGAGTTCTTCAGTAATATGATTAATTGAACTTAAATTTATCATGAACTTAGTACCTGATAGTATCTTTCTTGTCTATGTTGATTGTAGATAGATGGCCCGTGCTGTTGTTCCGTTGAATTTTAATGCGTTCCTTGAGAAAGCAAAGTTGAAAGATGATGGTAGCAACTACGCGGACTAGGTTCGTAACTTGAGGATTATCCTCATTGTTGCACAGAAAAGTTACGTCCTGGAAGCACCGCTGGGTGCCAGGCCTGCTGCTGATGCAACTAATGACGTTAAGAACGTCTGGCAGAGCAAAGCTGATGACTACTCAATAGTTCAATGTGCCATGCTTTACGGCTTAGAACCGGGACTTCAACGACGTTTTGAACGTCATGGAGCATATGAGATGTTCTAGGAGTTGAAGTTAATATTCCAGAAGAATGCCCGGATTGAGAGATATGAAGTCTCCAATAAGTTCTATAGCTGCAAGATGGAGGAGAATAGTTCTGTCAGTGAGCATATACTCAAGATGTCTGGGTATTATAATCACTTTATTCAACTGGGAGTTACTCTTCCGGATGATAGCGTCATTGACAGAATTCTCCAATCACTTCCACCAAGCTACAAGAGCTTCGTGATGAACTATAATATGCAAGGGATGGATAAGACAATTCCCGAGCTCTTTGCAATGCTAAAGGCTGCGGAGGTAGAAATCAAGAAGGAGCATCAAGTGTTGATGGTAAACAAGACCACTAGTTTCAAGAAAAAGGGCAAAGGGAAGAAGAAGGGGAACTTCAAGAAGAACAGCAAGCAAGTTGCTGCACAAGAGAAGAAACCCAAGTCGGACCTAAGCTGAAACCGAGTGCTTCTACTACAAGCGGTAGTCCTTTGAAAGCGGAACTGCCCCAAGTATTTGGCGGATAAGAAGGATGGCAAGGTGAACAAAGGTATATGTGATATACATGTTATTGATGTGTACCTTACTAGAGCTCATGATAGCACTGGTATTTGATCTTGGTTACATTGCTAATATTTGCAACTCAAGCAGGACTACTGATTAGCGAACACTAGCAAAGGGCGAGGTGACGATCGGCGTGGGAAATGGTTCCAAAGTCGATGTGATCGCGGTCGGCACGCTACCTCTACATCTACCTTGGGATTAGTATTAGACCTAAATAATTGTTATTTGGTGCGGCGTTGAGCATGAACATTATATCTGGATCTTGTTTGATGCGAGGCGGTTATTCATTTAAATCGAGAGAATAATGGTTGTTCTATTTATATGAGTAATATCTTTTATGGTCATGCACCCTTGAAGAGTGGTCTATTTTTGATGAATCTCGATAGTAGTGATACACATATTCATAATGTTGAAGCCAAAAGATGCAGAGTTGATAATGATAGTGCAACTTATTTGTGGCACTGCCGTTTAGGTCATATCGGTGTAAAGCGCATGAAGAAACTCCATACTGATGGACTTTTGGAACCACTTGATTATGAATCACTTGGTACTTGCGAACCGTGCCTCATGGGCAAGATGACTAAAACGTCTCCGGTACTATGGAGAGAGCAACAGATTTGTTGGAAATCATACATACAAATGTATGTGGTTCGATGAATGTTGAGGCTCGTGGCGGATATCGTTATTTTCTCACCTTCACAGATGATTTAAGCAGATATGGGTATATCTACTTAATGAAGCATAAGTCTGAAACATTTGAAAAGTTCAAAGAATTTCAGAGTGAAGTTGAAAATCATCGTAATAAGAAAATAAAGGTCCTACAATCTGATCATGGAGGAGAATATTTGAGTTACGAGTTTGGTCTACACTTGAAACAATGCGGAATAGTTTCGCAACTCACGCCACCCGGAACACCACAGCGTAATGGTGTGTCCGAACGTCGTAATCGTACTTTACTTGATATGGTGCGATCTATGATGTCTCTTACAGATTTACCGCTATCGTTTTGGGGTTATGCTTTAGAGACGGCCACATTCACATTAAATAGGGCACCATCAAAATCCGTTGAGACGACACCTTATGAACTATGGTTTGGCAAGAAACCAAAGTTGTCGTTTCTTAAAGTTTGGGGCTGCGATGCTTACGTGAAAAAGCTTCAACCTGATAAGCTCGAACCCAAATCGGAGAAATGTGTCTTCATAGGATAACCAAAGGAGACAGTTGGGTACACATTCTATCACAGATCCGAAGGCAAGACATTCGTTGCTAAGAATGGATCCTTTCTAGAGAAGGAGTTTCTCTCGAAAGAAGTGAGTGGGAGGAAAGTAGAACTTGATGAGGTAAGCTGCACCTGCTCCTTGTTGGAAAATAGTACATCATAGGAACCGGTTTCTGTGACGTCAAAACCAACTAGTGAGGAAGTTGATGATGATGATCATAGAACTTCAGATCAAATTGCTACAGAACCTCGTAGGTCAAACAGAGTAAGATCCGCACCAGAGTGGTACGGTAATCCTATTCTGGAAATCATGCTATTAGATCATGATGATCCTACGAACTATGAAGAAGCGATGGTGACCCAGATTCCGCAAAATGGCTTGAAGCCATGAAATCTGAGATGGGATCCATGTATGAGAACAAATTATGGACTTTGGTTGACTTGCCCGATGGTCGGCAAGCAATTGAGAATAAATGGATCTTCAAGAACAAGACTAACGCTGACGGTAATGTTACTGTCTACAAAGCTCGACTTGTTGCAAAAGGTTTTCGACAAGTTCAAGGGATTGACTACGACGAGACCTTCTCACCGGTAGCGATGCTTAAGTCTGTCCAAATCATGTTAGCAATTGCCGCATTTTATGATTATGAAATTTGGCGTAAAAACTGCATTCCTGAATGGGTTTCTGGAGGAAGAGTTGTATATGATGCAACCAGAAGGTTTTATCGATCCAAAGGGAGCTAACAAAGTGTGCAAGCTCCAGCGATCCATTTATGGACTAGTGCAAGCCTCCCGGAGTTGGAATAAACGCTTTGATAGTGTGATCAAAGCATTTGGGTGTATACAGACTTTTGGAGAAGCCTGTATTTACAAGAAAGTGAGTGGGAGCTCTGTAGCATTTCTAATATTATATGTGGATGACATATTATTGATTGGAAATGATATAGAATTTCTGTATAGCATAAACGGATACTTGAATAAAAGTTTCTCAATGAAATACCTCGGTGAAGCTGCTTACATATTGGGCATTAAGATCTATAGAGATAGATCAAGACGCTTAATTGGACTTTCACAAAGCACATACCTTGACAAAGTTTTGAAGAAGTTTAAAATGGATCAAGCAAAGAAAGGGTTCTTGCCTGTATTGCAAGGTGTGAAGTTGAGTAAGACTCAATGCCCGACCACTGCAGAAGATAGAGAGAAAATGAAAGATGTTCCTATGCTTCAGCCATAGGCTCTATCATGTATGCAATCTTGTGTACAGACCTAATGTGTGCCTTGCTATAAGTTTAGCGAGGAGGTACCAAAGTAATCCAGAGTGGATCATCGGACAGCGGTCAAGAACATCTGAAGTACACGAAAAGGACTAAGGATATGTTTCTCGTATATGGAGGTGACAAAGAGCTCATCGTAAATGGTTACGTTGATGCAAGCTTTGACACGATCCGGACGATTCTAAATCGCAAACCGGATCGTGTTTACATTAAGCGGTGGAGCTGTCGGTTGGTGCAGTTCAAAACAAAGCGTCGTGGTGGGATCTACGTGTGAAGAGGAATACATAGCTGCTTGAGCAGCTAATGAAGGAGTCTGGATGAAGGAGTTCATATCCGATCTAGGTGTCATACCTAGTGCATCGGGTCCAATGAAAATCTTTTGTGACAATCTTCGAGCGATTGCCTTAGCGAAGGAATCCGATTTCACAAGAGAACCAAGCACATCAAGAGGCGCTTCAATTCCATCCGGGATCTAGTCCGGTGGGAGACATAGAGATTTGCAAGATACATATGGATCTGAATGTTGCGAACCGTTGACTAAGCCTCTTCCACGAGCAAAACATGATCAGCACTAAGACTCCATGGGTGTTAGAATCATTCTTGTGTAATCTAGATTATTGACTCTAGTGCAAGTGGGAGGCTGAAGGAAATATGCCCTAGAGGCAATAATAAAGTTATTATTTATTTCCTTATATCATGATAAATGTTTATTATTCATGCTAGAATTGTATTAACAGGAAGCGTAATACATGTGTGAATATATAGACAAAGCAGTGTCACTAGTATGCCTCTACTTGACTAGCTTGTTAATCAAAGATGGTTATGTTTCCTAACGATGGACAAAGAGTTGTTATTTGATTAACGGGATCACATCATTAGTTGAATGATCGATTGACATGACCCATTCCGTTAGCTTAGCACCCGATCGTTTAGTATGTTGCTATTGCTTTCTTCATGACTTATACATGTTCCTATGACTATGAGATTATGCAACTCCGTTTACGGAGGAACACTTTGTGTGCTACCAAGCGTCACAAGCGTGGCTGGGTGATTATAAAGGTGCTCTCTGGTGTCTCCAAAGGTACTTGTTGGGTTGGCGTATTTCGAGATTAGGATTTGTCACTCCGAATGTCGGAGAGGTATCTCTGTGCCCCCTCGGTAATGCACATCACTTAAGCCTTGCAAGCATTGCAACTAATGAGTTATTTGTGAGATGATGTATTACGAAACGAGTAAAGAGACTTGCCGGTAACGAGATTGAACTAGGTATTGGATACCGACGATCGAATCTCGGGCAAGTAACATACCGATGACAAAGGGAACAACATATGTTGTTATGCAGTTTGACCGATAAAGATCTTCGTAGAATATGTAGGAACCAATATGGGCATCCAGGTCCCGCTATTGGTTATTGACCGGAGACGTGTCTCGGTCATGTCTACATTGTTCTCGAACCGTAGGGTCCGCACGCTTAAAGTTACAATGACAGTTTCTTTATGAGTTTATGTATTTTGATGTACCGAAGGTTGTTCGGAATTCCGGATGTGATCACGGACATGACGAGGAGTCTCAAAATGGTCGAGACATAAAGATCGAAATATTGGAAGCCTCTATTTGGACATCGGAATCGTTCCGGGTGAAATCGGCATTTTACCGGAGTACCGGGGGGTTACCGGAACCCCCCGGGGGGTTATTGGGCCAACATGGGCCTTGAGGGAGAAGAGAGAAGGAGGCAGGAGGTGGCCGCACGCCCCTCCCCTTCCTAGTCCGAATAGGACAAGGGAAGGGGGGCGGCGCCCCCCCTTTCCTTCCCCTCTTCCTCCTCTTTCCCCCCTTCTCCTTCTCCAACTAGGAAAGAAGGGAGTCCTACTCCCGGTGGGCATAGGACTCCCCTAAGCGCCTGCTGGCGGCCGCCCCTCCCTTGGCTCCTTTATATACGGGGGCAGGGGGGCACCCTAGAACACACAAGTTGATCTTCGTGATCATTCCTTAGCCGTGTGCGGTGCCCCCCTCCATGATATTACACATCGGTCGTATTGTAGCGGTGCTTAGGCGAAGCCCTGCGTTGGTTGAACATCAAGATCGTCACCACGCCGTCGTGCTGACAGAACTCCTCCCCGAAGCTTTGCTGGATCGGAGCCCGGGGTGCGTCATCGAGTTGTATGTGTGTCAAGAACTCGGAGGTGCCGGAGTAACGGTGCTTGGATCGGTTGGACCGAGAAGACGTACGACTACTTCCTCTATGTTGCGTCAATGCTTCGCTTGGTATCACGAGTGCGTAGACAACACTCTCCCCTCTCGTTGCTATGCATCACCATGATCTTGCGTGTGCGTAGGAATTTTTTTGAAATTACTACGTTCCCCAACATGCCGGCCCAAGGACTTGGGCGGTCATGGGATCACCAATTCCAGGTGGCTTAACATCGCGCTGATGTGCCAATGGATTTGGAAAATCCCCCAGGGGGCCTCCGGGTTGTGGGTCGACCTCCTAAGGGCCAAATATTTTCCTAACGGGAATTTTTTTGAAGGAAGGGAAAGGGGCTCTCCGTTTTGGAATGATCTTCAGTTGATCAAACCAGCTTTTGCCATGGGGGCAAAATTTGCGGTTGGAATGGCAGATCCGCGCGTTTCTGGACTGACCTTTGGATAGGTACCCAACCCCTGTGGATCGAATTCCGGGAGTTGTACGATATTGCCGTTGACACCGCGTTATCGGTGGCTGATGCGCTTGCCACGATGCCACCTGAGATTCAGTTCAAGCGGGAACTCAACAGACCCGAGCAGGCAAGCCTCGCGGCCTTGCTGCAATTAATCGAACCGGTGGGTCTTTCGGACCAACCTGACACGGTGAGTTGGGCGCTCACTAACTCGGGGAAATTCTCCGTGAACTCCTTATACCGCAAGTTGTGTCGAGGGCCGACACAGCCTGTGATTGCAGGTTTGTGGAAAGCGCGGATGCCTTTGAAGATCAAACTTTTCATATGGCAACTGTGTCGCGATAGTCTTCCCACTTCCTTGAACATAGCCAAACGTAATGGGCCGGCCACGGGTCCGTGTGCGTTATGCAGGGAACCGGAGGATGCCAATCATGTATTTTTCCGGTGCCCTTTAGCAAGGTTTGCGTGGAGTGCTGTCCGGACCGCGGCAGGTGTCCTTTGGGACCCGCGCTCGGCTACTGAGCTTTTCAACCTCCTTGATGCGATTAAGGGCCCAGCATATCGGGTTATGTGGAGTTGTGTTGGGGCACTTCTCTGGGCCTTATGGTTAACTAGGAACAAGTTCACTATAGAAGGGTGCTTCCCAAATCATCCGGCTAATATCATCTTCAAATGCAACCTTCTATTGCAGCAGTGGAGTCCGTTGGGGAGGCGCAAGGATGCTGAGCTGATCAAGACCGCCCAACAACGACTGGTGCAAGTGTATGCGATGGCTAGGGAGTCATGACTTCGGTTCTTTTGTTGCTTGACGAGCCTGCGTGCTCTGTACGGGCTCTGCCCTGTAATCTCGATTGGCGGCTTGTTTAGTTTCATCTGAACTTTGGTGCTCAAGCCGGCAGGGCTTTTGGTGATGTATTAAGACTTGGTTTGGTACGCTGCCGTTGGGGCTTTATTAATTTAAAGCTGGACGCATCTGGCGTCTTCGTTCTAAAAAGAAAGAAAGAAGTGAAGACATATACAAGTTTGCTCGAGGTAGTCTTCCCTTCTCTCTCTATGATATTGTTTAGCTGCTTTTGTTCTTCTATAAACAAATGTGCACTCATTTATATTGATGATGATGTGTGTTACATGGATCGGATGAACGTGTATGGACTTGGTCCCAATGGTGGCTTCATCATCTCGACCTGTTGTTAACCAGATTCTAGGGCCTACTAGCTGGTTCAGATGCACGCCATAGGAGTTCCTGCTTCGTAGTGTTGTTTTTCAGGTGTTCAGGTGAGGTTTCATTGCCTACTAGTAGAACCGTGCTATACACACGACGATACCCACATGATTTGAGGACGATGCGGAAGATCGCACCATCCAATGCATAGCAGCAGCGCTGGTCCACCATAGGATACGAGTGTCGGTTGCATGTCGTCTCTGCAGTATCGTCTACACAGCAGTTTCGCTACTAGTATTTTGGGTGTGGCATTTTCCTTTTGCAGACGTGGTTGTGCTTGCATGCTTTATTCATGTCCTTACGCTCGCTCCTCCTCGAACATGTAGTGGAAGGCATGACCAGCTTGGATGTAGGCCAGAAACATGGAGGCTGTCTTGGACAACAACATTTATGTGGACGTAGAAAGAATTGAACGGTTAGAGAGGCTCTAAGACACAATGCTTGGATTTTCAAAATCAAGCCTTCTACCACAATGTCCATCCAACACATTACTGAATTCTTCACACCATGGATGCTCCTCCATGAGGTACAACTTTACGAGCACGCCCAAGATGACATCATTTGGAAGTACGCGTCTAGTGGACGCTACTCTGCGGCTTCCGCGTACGAGGCCCAATTTCTTTGGAAGATTCTTCCTCCAATTGAACAGGACATATGGATAGTCAAGTTTTTCTCGTGGTTGACAATTCAAGATCTTATTTGGACGACCGATATTGCCAAACGAGGATGGCCCAATTGCGACTTTTGCCCACTTTCCAAGAGGGTGCAAAAATCTGGCAACCACTTATTCTTAAAATGTCGGTTCACTCTCCGTCTCTCGCAGTTGGTTATTGACAAGCTCCAACTCGTGAGCATGAACACTTCTAGGTGGCATCTTGAGCATAATGTTGCGGTTTGGTGAACCAACCGCTCTGGGATTGAGGTCCCCAATAGGAAAGTCATGGCCTCCCACATCATGCTTGTATCTTTTGGACCGAGAGAAATGCTCGGGTCTTCCGAAATAAGAGCCCCCCCTCTACGATCTTGCTTAACATGGTCATCTACGAAATTAAGCTTTGGATCACCATAGGTGCCAAGAAATTAGGGTCATTATTGCTGGGAGAATAATCTCGTTGTGTGTTATTTTGTCCTGTAGCTCAACTCTATTATCTCTTAATTAATATATGAGGCAAATCTTTTGCCTAGGTTTGAAAATAAACATTCCTATGGATGTTGGTTCAAGCGGCCCTGCACCAGCCTAGCTAATGGGTTGTGGCTAGCGCTGCCGCTCTAGGTCGAGATCATGAAAGGAGCACTGCCGCTTAAGGTTGAGATCGTGAGAAGCTGAACACATGCATGATGACGGGAAGATATTGGCAACTGGCAATCCTCTGCGTTCTAGTCGAAATCATCCTCCCACCGTCTATGCTCAGGTCGAGTAAGCGAACCCATCGAAAACAGAGTGATGCATGGAAGGTGGGGAGATCCAATACGTCCAAAAGACGAAGGAAGTGCTGCTGACAGCATCCATCGTCGTAATCTGTTTTATCTTGCTATATTTAGAGGCTGACTCTGAAAGATCAGCGATCTGGGCGGCTTGACTCCGCCGTGACCTGCTTCGGCACGCTGTTTCCTTGCCATCTCCCTCTCTCACTCTTTGTGATTATGACAGTAGTGGCGTACCGCCCTAGCCCGAGATCGGGATGGGGTGGGTTGAGTGAGGGGAGAGGGTGGCGTCAGACGTGGACATGGAGTAGAATCAAGGTCATTCGCTCGGGATCGAGCTTCAATCCAGATCAGTGAACGAGAGGCCTCTAGTTTAATCCCGGGTATAGCGGTCCAAGCCCAGGAGTTGCCCATGCGGGAGCAAACAATGCATCTGACGGTCGGAATGATCCAACGACGGGAGCAATTTAGAGGGTACTCCTGCGAGGGGAACCTTGCAGGCGCTACATGTCACGTGTGGGACACCCTCGTGAATACGATCATTTTTCACACGCATTTTTTTTTTGGTTTTGGATTTTCCTTTGTTTTCCTTAGGTTTTCTTAAAAAAAACATCTTCCCCGCGTGAAGATCAACTAGACTTTTTGTCATACAGTTATGCTTCATGTTGAAGATCAACTGGACTTTTTGTCACACACAATTGTGCTTTCTGGTGAACCACCCAAAGTGAAAAGCACATGTGTGCTTCACGGGAATGGCTCACCGGAAAGCACAGTTGTATTTCGGGGTGAAGCACATCTGTAAAACTGTGCTTTTTGTATGGTGAAAATAACATTTTCTGCTTCTCAAAAAGTGAAAAGCATAGTCATGCTTTCTGAAAAGTGAAAAAACACATATTTGCTTTTAGAAAAAGTGAAAAGCAGTGCTTTTGGGTTTTCAGTTTTTTATGTTTTTGTTTTCTTGCTTCTGAATTTTTTCAGTTTCCTTTTTTCCTCGGTTTTTGCCGTTTTCTTTGGGGCAAAAGTTTGTCATGGGATCTAGGAGTAGTTTTGTAGATTTTGACGTAAGAAACTCAATGATGAAAAATCTTGGTGATTTGGACGCACAATTGAAGATGTGAAAAGAAAACAAATCTATGGAAAAAAACATAAACTCCGGGGTTTTGTCTAGAAAATAAATACAGAAGAAAAATAAACATACGCTCCCATCTCTTCACGGCTTCATCCCTTTTCCCGTCTCCCTATACCGAACTAAGAGCAACTCTAGTAGACCCCGCATCCCGCCCCGGCCCGCAAAATAACCGCCAAATTGCGGGTCGGGGCCGAAAAAGCAGCCCCATCAGACCGCGCATCCTGTCCCGGCCCGCAAAATTTTTTGCGGGGCGCGGCAAATCTTCTCCCCCAACCTCTATCTTCACGGGCTGGGAGGCCGATCCGAGGTGAACCCCTATCAAGCGCGATATTTGGCGGGAGGGACATTTCCGCGCGCCCTTTCCCGCTCGCCGCACTCTCCGCCACCATTGTCCCCCCTCCGCAAGCTCCGGTTCCTCCTCCCCGGCCGTTCCTCGCCGCCATGGACGCCCCCGTGCTGTCCCCCGTCACCGTCGAGGTCGCGCATGCTCCTTCTCCTCGAGCGGATCTCGTCGCCGACCATGTTGCCCCGCCGCCGTCGCCCAAGCACACGTCGAGCCGGCCCATAGCGGCAGGGCAACATGGTCATCAGGCGGAATCCAGCTGCCCCACCACGACGGCTCAGCGCTCGGCGCTTAACGCCTTGAGGCGATCCCGGCCGGCGGGGGAGAATGCCGGCAAGACCGCGGGCGTAAAGCGGAGGAAGGTTCCGGCTAAAAGGAAGCCACCTTATTCAACCTCTCACTCCATCCCCCCGCAACAAGGTGCTCCGGCAATGCCGTTCAACGGTGCCGCTCCCCCCGCGAGCGAGGTGTTCGACGAAATGGCTGCAAGGTATGCCTCTTCGGTCTAGCGATTCCCTTTCATTTTCGCCATTAGTGTCGATAGCTCGTGACTTGTTATCGTTTGCTATAGCGGTGGTTCAAACAATGCAACAACCGAGTTCGTGAACTTATTGGACATGAACGCGGTTGACATTGATCAAGCCCCTTTCGAACCATTCGACTTCAATGAAACGGACGGCGGCGTAGATGATCATGGTTGTGCGGACGAATTGGAGGAGATCGAAGCGGAAGCGTTTGAGGAATCGCAATCAAAGAGTGGGAAGAGCCAAAGATCGAAGAAGTACACGATCTTGGAAGATCAAACTTTGATCCAAGCATGGAGTGCGGTGTCTCTTGATCCATGCACGGGTGTTTCTCAAACCGCCAAGAGATATTGGCAAAGGATCGAAGATCAATACTTCCGCATTATGAAAAAGTATCCTAATAGGACTCCACGCACATTTCGGTCACTTCAAGGGCGTTGGGAGAATATCAAGCCTATGTGCAGCCGTTGGGCAGCTTGCTTGGAGCAAGTACGCAATGCACCTCCAAGTGGCACCGTGGAGTCCGATTATGTGAGTTTGTTTTTCCTTTGTTCAAGTTGTGCATCATCATAATGTATCATGGGAAATGATTGCATCACTTTGTTCACATTTTATAGGACAAGATTGCTCAACATAGATACAAGACCATGGAAGCTTCGGAAGGCAGATTCTTAAAATTAGAGCATTGTTGGAAGTTGCTCCAAAAGTGCGATAAGTGGAAGTTGATCGACAGAGAATCTCCACCAAAGAGAGGCTCACTTGTAAACAAGGATGAAGACGAAGATGATGATGGCCCAAGAAATTTGCACAAGCCCGATGGCGACAAGAAGACGAGAGAGAAGATCAAGAGAGAGCAAGAAGCATCGAGCTTGAGGGAGAAGATTGTCATGGTGCAATCAAACGAGTTGATGTTGTTGAAGTCGTTGGAGATCAAGAAAGAGTTGGCGAGAAGAAGGCAAAAGAGAAGCAAGAAAAATGGCAAATGCTCAAGGAAGAGGGGCTCCACAAAGCTGCCATTAAGGAGAGAAAAGCACGCGCCTCCGAAAACAAATCGATGTCATTGTTGCTCGCCGAAGAGAACAAGATCATGTCAATAAACCGCAATAACATGGACGACCTCACCAAAACATGGTATGATATGGCAAGGAGAGAGATCTTGAAGAGAAGAATGGTAGCTTCGGTCGGTCCGTGTTCAAGTTCCGATGATGTTTTCTCTGCTCCATATGGTGGCAATGTGGATGATTTCGGTGCGGGAGGAAGGTGGACTCGGTGGCGCCGATGAACTTCAATATGGACTCCATGGCGCGGAGTGAAGATCGACCCCCAAGATGATACCGGACATGGGGCGCAAACCTTTTGCATGCCCTCTTTTGCGTAATGAACTTCGCTTTTATTTGCGCGCAAACTGTTTATGTCGTTTGAATTTGAACTTGTTTGCCAAACCCTATGTCAAATGCGAGATTTTTGCAGTTTTTCTGTTTGCGGGTCTTCGTGGTGGTGCCCGAGCAGAACCCACAGAAGTCGACCCGTAAAAAAGCATATTCCGCGAATATACTTTTTTAGGGATCCGTTTGGGGTGTCTGCATCTGTGCCAGCCCGCGCCGGCCCGTAAAAGTGGTTTTGCGTGAACTGCAAACGAGTTTTGCGGGCCGACGGGATGCGGGGTCTGCTAGAGTTGCTCTAAAGTGCAAGGCTAATCCGCGCGCGAGAGCTCGAGCGCT